>NW_004624859.1:547654-599566 GCF_000247695.1 Heterocephalus glaber | reverse complement strand
ACAAAAAAAAAAAAAAGACAGTGTTTCTTTAAGCTTTAGGGATAAACACCCCCAGGACAAATCCCAGTTTCTACCATTCCTATCTGGGTCCTTCAGTAATTTGCCCCCTCTAACCTCAATATCTGTATAGATAAAATGCCTATATTTCAGAAGTATTGGTTTATTTATTCATTCCTTTCTTTAGGCAAGAGAAACCATATGGTCATGCAGGTTTTGATGGTGTCCAAAAGAAGGGACAAGGGAGAGCAGAAATCTAGCCTAAGCTCTAACTGCTAAGCCTCGCCTTTGACATAGTTACATGAAGCCAAAGGCAGGGGCACTATTTCTGATATGCACAAAGGAACAATAAGGCACAGGCCTTTGAGAGCCTGGCCCTAGGCTGGCTGCTATGAAACCGAGGCTGAAGTGGGCACAGCCTTTGTGCTGAGGGAACCTGTAGTCTGAAACCGTGATTCTCAAGTGAGATGACAACACCTATACAGTGCTCAGTGAATGTTACATGAGCAGTCAAGCCCAAAGATGCTAAAGAAAAAGTGGAGTCTGCAGAGTTGGCCCCACAAGGCTTCCTGCAAGAGGGGTTTCTTCAAGCCTGCCCTGGATAAGTGGATAGAATGTGCACATGCAGAAGCAGAGGGGCCACATGGGCACAAACTTAGTAAAGAAGGCTCCTTTTCAAGACCAGACTTGCTGAATTACAGGCTTCCTGTAAGAAAAGAATAGTTAGGTGGAGAGATAGCAAGAATTTTGGTTGTAGTGGTCAGACTGGAACCACTGGGATTACTGCGACAGCTCAGATCAAGCCTTTGCAGGATCTCTCTACTGATAAGTGTGTGTTGGGGGTAGGGTGGGGATTAATTAATTAATTAATTAATTGCATGAAAGCATGCAGTTGTCCAGAGTGGGGAAAATGGCACAAGTTTGCCTCAAAATGTAAAAGAATTCTGTTTGACATTACTCTGGAACTCCTGGACAATGTAATAAAGAAAAAAAAAAGGCATCAGCTAGAAAGGAAAACAAAACAAATAATATGCATGTACATTTAAAAACTCTAAGAAACAAAGCTACTAGAACAAATAAGTGAATTTAGCAAAATTACAGGATACAATAACAAATTATATATACTAACAGTCAATGTTTGGAAAATCTCATTAAAAATGCCATGTCTGATGGCACACATCTGTAATCCCAGCTACTAGGAGGCCGAGGTAGGAGGATCACAAGTTTGAGGACAGCCTGGGCAACTTAGCAAGACTGTCTCAAAAAACAAAATAAACAAAAAGGGCTGGGGACATTGCACAGTGAATAGCACAGGCCCCATGTGCAAGGCCCTGGGTTCAATTCCAAGCATTAAAAAAAAAGCCAGGTATGGTGCTGCACACCTCTAATCCCAGCACATTGGGAGGCTGAGTCTGCGCAATTTAGCAACTTAGCAAGATATTGTCTCAAACAAAAAATGGTTAAAGATGTAGCTCAGTGAAAAGGCCCTGGGTTCAGTCCCTAACACCACAATCAATCAGTGTTGTATACAATAATATCAAAAATTAAAAAGGGACAGATTTTAGTATGTATAAGACTTATACATTTGTCTTAGTCACTTTCCTATCACTGGGACATAATACCTTATACCCATAACTTAAAAGAAAAAGAAGTTCAAATTTCTTTTTTTTGAGACAGAGTCTGGCCTTGTAGCTCAGGCTGGCCTCAGACTTGTGCTGATCATCCTGCCTCAACCTTCCAAGTGCTGGGATTAAAGGTGTGTGGCACCACACCTGGCTGAGGAGAGATTCATTTTGGCTCATGTTTTTAGTCCTCAGTCTGCTGGCCTCATGGCAGGATGGAATGGCAGAGGGGCATAGCAGAGGAAAAGCTACTCATGTTATGGTGGCCAAAAAGTAGAGAGAGAGGAGCTGGGTGTGGTGGCATGTGCCTTGAACATGAGTTCAAGGCCAGCCTGGGCTACTAGTGAGTTCAAGGCCAGTCTGAACTACACAGTGAGACTCTGTTTCAAAAGCAAAACAAACAAATAAAAGAAGTAGAGAAAGGAGGAGCAGGGGAGGGAGATATGACCTTCCTCTTCTGACCAAGCCTTACCTCCTACCATCACATTTAGCTATCGCTTCCCCATGATTCAATTACCTTTCAAAAGTCCCGTCTATGAGCACATGTGGATCTTGGGGAACATCAGATATAAACCATAACATTCCACCTCCAGCCCCAAAGGCTCATTTGTATCTCTTTATGCACAATGAATATTATCTATCTCTAACAGTTACCAAAGTCTTAATGGCTTCAGCATTCCTAAAAAGTCCAAAGTCCAAAGTTTCTTCTGAGATTTAAGGCAACTGGGAGCCCCTGTAAAAATGGGAAAGTTAAAAACTGCTGACATACAATAGCACAGTAAACATCCCCATCCCAAAAGGGAGAAGCAGGAGAATACAAAGGAATGGGACCAACGCAAGACCAAAACCCAATAGGGCAAACATTAAATCCTTAGCTCCATGTCCAGCATCCAAGGCAAAGATGTGAGCTCCAAATCACTCAGGTGGCCCAGCCCCTATAGTACTCCCCACCAAAGTCTCAATGGCCTTTCTCTTGGGCAGGCCCCCTCACTGTGACCTTCCTCAAACGTTTCATGTTCTTGCCTTCTCCACCTCCCTGGGGTCTCCAATTCACTTTTGGATTCAACCAGTGTCACACATTGCCTTCTCAGGGACACATTGCTTGCCCTCTTAGGCCCTTTTCCAAAATCTGGATGGAAACTCCCTGACCCCACAACTGTTGCATTCTGTATACCTGTAAAATTAGCACCATGTGAATGATGCCAAGGTCTGCTGCCAATTTGAGCAGTAGCCAGGTCCCCTTGAATCATGGCTGCAGCAGCCTCTGAGTGCCTGTATGACTAAGAACTATTCACAAATCCCAGAGAACAAGTGTCATGGGTGACCTTTCTCCAGCAGGTTGTCCTGGGGCTCTCTTCTCAAAGCAAAGTCTTTTGCTTTCATTACCTCTTAGCTTGGAAAAAGTGGGATCTTGCCTTTCATCACATGCCCTCAAGGCATCTTTCTTATTGTCCTGTTGTAAAGTACTTGGATTCTTTTTAATTGTTTTGGTTTATTTTTAATTAATTTATTTTTTTGAGACAGAGTCTCCCCGAGTAGTTCAGGCTGGCCTTGAACTCACTATGTAGTATAAGCTGGCCTCAAACTCATGGTGATTCTCCTGTCTCAGTCTCCTGAGTGCTGGGATTACAGACATGAACCACCATCCCCAGGTTGGCTTTTTTTTTTTTTTTCAGTACTTGGGATTGAACTCAGGACCTTGCACTTTCGAAGCAGGCACGGTGCCACTGAGCTAAATCCCTGGCCCTTTGGCTACTTTTTAATGCTAATCTTTTCAGCAACCAAGCTTTCCTGTGCTCCAACTTTACCAGCTTTCCTTCCTAGTAAAACTGAAAACTTTTAACATGGGCTTTTTGTTCTTGATTTTCAGTATAAAGGTGGCTAAAAGCCCCCAACAGTGGCTATACCACAGCCTCAACACTGGGCTGCCTTGAAATTTCTTCCACCAGTTTAGCTAGTCCACTGCCCTTACTTGTAGTCTCCTGCAAAGTATTAGGACATGAACAAAATGCAGACAAATCTGCCGGAGCATAACATACATGGTCTGGAGCCCAACTGCTAATGGAGTCCTTGTCCCCAACTGAAATATCCTGAGCTTGTTTTTTGCCATCTGTACTTTTGTCAACATTCTGGTCTTCTGAGCTCTGACCTCCCATCAAACTCAGCTTATGGCATTCTAGGGCTGTTCTAGCTGGCATCTCCAAACCTTTCCAAGCTACTCCTGCAAACCAGTTCCAAAGGCTTCTGAACCACAACCCTGGGTATATTCACAACATAAACCCCACTCTTGTAGTTAAGACACTTTTAGTACCATATTCTGTCTTAGAAACTTTTTCATTGCTGGGGCACAATACCCAACACCCACAACATAAGGAGGTGAGGTTTATTCTGGTTCACATTTTCAGTCCATAGTCAGCTGGCTCCAAAATAGGATGGCATGGCAGAGGGGCATAGCAGAGGAAATGCTGCTCACCTCATTGTTGCTAGGAAGCAGAAAGAGAAGGGAGGAGCCGGGGAAAGAGATATGCCCCCAGTGACCTGCCTTTTCTGACCAGACCCCACCTCCCAACATCACATTTAGGTATAGTTGCCCCATGATTTATTCATCTTGCAAAAGTCCCACCTATAGGCACATATGGCTCTTGGGGGACATCTAGATATAAACCATAACAACATTGAATCTATAAAACATTACTGAGAGAAATTAAACAACTGAATAAATGAAGAGATATTCCAGGTTTCTGGACTGGGACACTCAATATGTTCTTTCCAAACTGATTATTATTATATATATGTGTTGCTGAAGCGAGCACTCTAAACTGATTATTTCAATGCAATACCAAGCAAAATCCCAGCAAGTTTTTGTTTGTTTCTGTAGAAACTGACAAGCTGGTTTAAAAATGTATATGAAAATACAAAGCACTTGGAATCACAAAAACCATTTGAAAAATAAGGACAATGTTAAAGGACTTACACTACCTAACTTCAAGACTTATTTATAAAGCTATAGTAATTAAGACAGAGTGCTCTAAGGATAGAAGTATAGGCACAGGTCAATGTAATAGAATAAAGAATCCAGAAATGAATCCACACATATTAATTTTTGACAAAAGTGTCATATTAATTCAATGAGGAAAGAGTAATCCTTTCAAAGGATAATTATGGAACAAATGGTAGCCATATGTAAAAGGTTAATTTTAATTTTTGCTTCATACCGTATGCAACAATTAACTCAAGCTAAACCAGAGACATAAATATAAAGGCTAAAACTATGAAACTTAGAGAAAAACATAAAAGAAAATCTTTGTGATCTTAGGGTAACTAAAGGGTTTTTGTTTTGTTTTTTGGGGTTTTTTTGGTACTGGGGATCAAACTCGGGTCCTTGTGCTTATGGGGCAGGAGGTGGAACCACTGAGCTAAATCCCCGGCCCATTCAAAAGTTGTTTTTTTTTTTTGAATATAACACATAAGGCATTAACTTTATAGAAAAGAGTAACATAGTAGACTCTATCAAAATTTAAGTTTTTCCTTTTCAAAAGACACCTTTAAGAAAATGAAAAGGTGGGCCGGGGATTTAGCTCAGTGGTGCTGTGCCTGCCTAGCAAGCGCAAGGTCCTGAGTTCGATCCCCATTACCTCACCCCCCAAAAAGAGAAAAAGCTAATTATGGACTGTGCATTGGTCAGCTTTCCCGTTGTTGGGACAAATACCTGATAGCTGCAAATTAAAAGAGGAGAGGTTTATTTGGCTCACAGTTTCAGAGATTTCAGTCCAAGGCTGGCTTGGCTCCAAGGCAGAAATATTATGGCAGAAGGGTGAGGTGGAGCAAAAATTGCTCCCTTCCTGGTAGCCAGGAAGCAGAGCAGGGAAAGAGCAGCAAAGAGCAGTGGGCCAGGAATCAGATCTTCTACACAAGGTCACAGCTCCATGACCCATGAAGACACACACAGAAGTGTGTACGGTCCTCAAGCCAAACAAACTGACAGTCCAGACACAAGTGACTGGGAAAAATATACACAAAAATATATCTATAAAGGATTTATATCCAGAGTATATAAGAACTATTACAAATCAATAAGAAGCTAAACATACAGATTCATTGCAATCCCTATCAAAATTCTAATGTCATTTTCTAAGGATATAGAAGAAAATCCTAAAGATATATAGAACCACAAAAAACCCTGAACAACTAAGGCAATCTTGAGCAAAAAGAACAAAGCTGGAAACATCAAAGTATTATCTAATTTCAAACTATATTACAAAGCTATAGTAGTTAAAATAGCTTGGTGCTGGCACAAAAATAGATAATATCAACCAATTAAATGGAATAGAAAGTCCAGAAATGGCCGGGGATTTAGCTCAGTGGTTTCACTGCCTGCCGCGCAAGCACAAGGACCTGAGTTTGATCCCTGGTACCAAAAAAGAAAAAAAAAAGCCACATGTAATGGCATTAAAATTATTTTGGACCAGGGATTTAGCTCAGTGGTTTTGCTGCCTGCTGCGCAAGCGCAAGGACCCGAGTTCAATCCCTGGTACCAAAAAAAAGAAAGTCCAGAAATGAATCCACATATTTGATCAATTAATTCTCAACCAAAATATGCCAAGAACACATGATAAGAAAAGGGCAGTCTCTTCAATAAAGGGTGTTGGGAAAACTGTATCCATAACCATAAGAATGAAATTAGACTCTTATCTCACACCATGTAAAAAATGAACTGAATATAAAATAAACAAGAAACTACAGAAACTGCAAAACTAATAGAAGAAAAACTAAGGGGAAAACTATGATACTGGTCTGAGTAATGATTTTGTGGATTTGACCTTAAAATCTGTAAGAGACAAAACTATTTTTAATTTGTCCATATTTCGTTAACCACTCTAATAAGCCCTTATTTACAGAATTACCTGAGTCAAATAGTGGATAGGGACATACAGGCTATAAAAAGACTCACACCAGAGATAAGGTTCTGGGCTAAGAGATAACTGCCAAACAAGTTTTCCTGAAATACTATGCTGAGAAGTCAAAAGGCCATAAATAGCTACAAAAAGGCACGCAAAGGGAGGAAGGGGCAACAAGGGAAGAGGGTGGATAACAGACACAGACCTGGAGAGATTGCTCCGGATAGACTGTGAACCCTGGATCCCAGGCCACAGGGGATGAGGGAAGGAACTCCTATGAGTTAGGAATAAAAGCACACAGCTTCTCAACTCTGATGTGTCTGTCTGTGTGTATGGGCACCACTCTTGCAAGAACATGGATTAAAGTCTTGCTTTCACTTCCTCTAGAGCTCAATTTTTTGGGGTCTGGACAAGTAAATTTATTTCCCACAAAAGCCCACATAACAAAAGCACAAATAAAAATATAGAATGACAATAAACTAAAAAGTTTCTACACAGAGTGATGAGACAACCTACGGATTGGGAGGAGATTTTTGGAACCCACACATCTGATAAGGTGTTAATATCCAAACTATATAAGGGACTCAACTCAGTGGCAAGAAAACAACTCTTCAGTTAACCCAATTAAAACAACTAATTACCCAAGACGTGGGACCTGGATAAATATTTTTCAAAGAAGACCCACAAATGCAAATATAAAAAAATCCACATACTAATCATTAGGAAATGCAAATTAAAATCACTATGAGATCTACCTCATAGCAGTCAGAATAGACATAATCAGAAAGACAAATAGAGAGGATCATGAGTTTGAGGCCAGCCAAGATTACAGAGTGAGATCCTGTCGTAAAAAGAAAAAAAAAGAAAAAAAGAAGGAAGATTTAAATGTCTAAGAGAATGGATAATCATATGTGCATGAAATGGAAGAATATACAGCATCAGGGCCAGGGATTTAGCTCAGTGGCGCTGCACCTGCTTGGCAAGTGAAAGGTCCTGAGTTCAATTCCTGAAATCAAAAAGAATTAAAAAAAAAAAATATATATATATATATATATATATACAGCAGCAAAAATGAATAAACTAGACGGAGCATACATATCAGTATAGACACAGCTCGCAACATAAACTGAATGAAAAAGCAGGTTCATCATGCCTGCAGCATGATGACATTTATTTAAAATTAATCACATGCAAAGCAACTTCTTGCATTGCTCATAGATCCATACATGTATGATAGCATAAATAAGAATGTGGGAATGATAAACTCAGGAGAGCAGGTGCCTCCTGGGGAAGCAGGGAGGAGAACACGGGAACTTCAAACTGAGTTGATCCATTTTTTTCCCCTTAAACTGAGTGGAGGGCACATGGATGGTTCTTGTATTATTCTTTATGTTGTTTTGTGTGTCTTAAAGATTGCATGGTAAAACAGACAGCAAATCAAGAAGAACATGCAAGATAAGGAGGGTCACCCAGAGTGGGGAAGGGGCCTGCTGGCATCAGGAGATCAGAGCGGCTGCCCCCACTCCTCTCTGGATTTGATGGTCTACCACCACAAGGCCACTTCTCTCTTGAGACATGAGCCTCACTCTGGAAGGGAAGGGAAAAGTCCTGTAGGGACAGAAGGGATCCTTCGGTAGGGTCAGAATAAAGACTTGGGCCCTTTTTAGAGGCTAGAAAAAGCAGCCTCTGTGTAGCTATGAGCAGTAAGCAGTTTTTGTGGAGCTTTGTGGTTTGAGGACAACAGGTTGTGGTTTTGATGTCTGCCTCTGTGCAGCCAGCACTGTCCCTCCTTGTGCAGGTTGCCATGCCTACCCAAGTTCCCCTATTAACCCATAAGACCAAACCCCTAGCAACATGCCCAATATCCAATCAGTCAAGTGTCCTCAGGGAGGTGGAGACGGCGCCCCTACCCCATAAAACAGGACTGCAGCTCCAAATTCAGCTGTGACCCAGTTCTGAGCACTCTCACTCCTCTGCAGTGGCTTTGCACCGCTTCTTCTTGCAACAACTGCAATAAAGTTTTTGCTTTGCACTGTTCTTCTCTGACTTCTCTTACTCTTTCTACATCGGAGAGTCTGGCTAGGGTAAGTCTGGGGACTCCTAGCCCCAAGTCCCACCGGAAGTACCAAATCCTTCCTGAGCCAGCACTCTGAGGAACTTGATGCACATCTATATCCTTCCTCTGCTTCTCCAGCTGTGCAAGCTGTGAGCTGGTACCTGAGCCTGATGGCCGGGAACTGTCAGTGGCTGAATCCGTACCATCAGGCAGGCACAGCTGGGGCAAGGGGATAAGTGCAGAGGGACAGATCTGTGCCCAGTCTAGAGCCCAGGGACCAGCTGGGGACCACACACACAGCCAGGCTGGGTACCAGTCCCTCCTGAGCCACGATTCGCTGGTGACAGAGTGGAGCTGGCTACTGTAGCTGTGGGGTTGGCTGCGGGCTGTCATTCTTCCTTGACTGCAACTTGTCTCGGTGCAACCACCTGGAAGGAGCTTTTCTTCCTGGACCTTAAAAGGGATGCAGCTCCCTAAACAAGTCAAGAGGCCAAGGTCAAGAGGACGCTGTTTTGAGCACTGTGTAGAAGGGGCTTTCCTGGGGCCAGGCTTCACTCTCTTCCATCTGCAGAAATCTCTGGGGTTTTTTGTTTGTTTGTTTAGAAACCTCTCTTCTAATGCAGAGAGAGAAAATGACCAGCCTAAGGGCACCCAGCAGGTGGCTGGAACTGGTTACCATCTAATCTTGGGCAAATTATTTAACCACTCTAGGTCTCATTTTCCTATCCATAAAGTGGGTGCATAATTGTGTGTGTGCACACGCGCATGTGTGAGTGTGTGGTTGTGTGTGTGTAAGACTCTATACCTAGACATTTATAGACATAGTTTTTCTTTGTAGTGCTGGGGATAGAACCCAGGGCCTCACCCATTATTAATAGATATTTTTGTCTGGTAAGATAATGGGTGATTTCCTTTTTTTTTTTAAGTTTATTTTGGTCTATCTGTATTTTCTAGTTTTTGTGGTGCTGGAGATGGAACCCAAGGCCTCACGCTTGCAAGCAATCTACCGCTGAGTTGCTCTCCTAGTCCTCTAATTTGCTGTTTTACAGTGAATATTTTTAAAAAAATGTTTCTTAATCGAGAGAGGGAGACTCTAGAGGGTTGTTGTAAAGATTAAAGGAAACAATGAAAAGCACAGAGCACAATTTCCAGTTCACAGTGTGTTCACAAGTGTAAGTTCTCCCTGCCTGCCTTTCCCTCCTGTACTTATTTTTCTTTCTGGTGCTGGACTCTCTGTTGGCACATGCTATTTTCCCAGCTATTAGGGAGGCTGAGGGAGGAAGAGTGCAAATTTGAGGCCAAGCTAAGTAGGACCCTGTCTCAAAATAAAAAATAAAAAGGGGGCTGGGGATTTAGCTCAGTGGTTTTGTCGCCTGCTGCACAAGGGCAAGGACCCGAGTTCGATCTCTGGTACCAATAAATAAATAAATAAAGGGCTGGGATGTAGCTCAGTAGTGCATGGCTTTGACCCCCGGTAATGAAAAAAAAAAAAAGATTCCAAAGGGGATTAGACAGATATGGGTCCTACCTGGGCCATCGACTGCTATGTGACATTGTGCTTGTTATTTCTCTCAGCGACACAATGAACCCTCAGGGTTGTTAAGAACAATAAACTAATTTTCTGCTGAAAAAGGATTTTGGAAATTGTCAGAGGTTTCCCAGTTTTGCCAAAAGGGAGAGTTGAGCGTTTTCTTCTGTGGATGCTCTCCAGGACAGGGAAGCCTCTCTCTTTCCTCAAGGATTCCTAGCCCTCATGCTCTTTTTTAAAAAAAAAAACAAAACTTTATTATCAAACACACACATACAAAAATTAAAACCATTCAAAGAAGAACAATGCAAGGGGAAAAAACCTACAATAATATTCAAATACAGTAGAACTCAACCAAAACAAAACTGAAAAGCACTTAAATATTTTTCCATATAACTTAAAAAAGCATCTCAAGCACCAACAAGACAACAGAGGATGTGATTTGTTTCAGAAAGATCCCGAAAACCAACACTGAACAAATAATGGTCTGGAAAAAAACTCGTTAGCTAGCCGACTCCACATAAGCCAAGCTTCTCCCTAATTTAAATTTCGATACAGTCGTATGACACGCGATGGAAACACAATCCGAGAAATATGTTATTAGGCAATTTCATCCGTGTGTATCCTTAATTACACGTTCAGTTTCTCACACTAGAGAAACTATTCGGTATTTACACATATGTGTCCTATTCATTTCACTTAAAAGGATGGCCTCAATATGCATCCATTTAGCTATAAATGTCTCTAGTTTCTCATTCTTTATGGCTGAGTGTACTCCATTTTATTAAAAAACCCACATCTTCTTTATCCAGTTTCCAGTTGATGGGCACTTGGGCTGTTTCCAAGCTTTTGCCATTACGAACTGTGTGGTATAAACATGGGTGCACATATTTCGCTGTGGTACGATTCTTTTAATTCTTTTGGGAAGATACCCAGCAGGGGTACAGCTGAGTTGAATGGGACCTCTAAGCCTAATTCTTTGAGGTATCTCCATACTGATTTCCACAGTGGTTGCACCAGTCTGCACTCCCACCAACAATGGAGAAGGGTTCCGTTCTTCCCACACACACCCCAGCATTTGTTATTGGATGATTTCTTGATAGCAGCCATTCTTTCTGGGGTGAGGTGGAATCTCAGTGTTGTTTTCATCTGCATCTCTTGAATGACCAGTGATGTTGAACATTTTTTCATATATTTATTTGCTGCTTTTACTTGTTTGTCTGAGAAATGTCTGTTCATTTCAGATGCCCATTTTTGAATTGGGCCTTTGAATTTGGGGGGTCTGATATTTTTCATTTCTTTATATATTTTAGATAGTAGTCCTTTGTCTGAGGTACAATTGCTGAAAACTTTTTTCCTTCATTGTAGGTTGTCTCTTAGCTCTGTTGGCAGTTTCTCTTGCAGTGCTCATGCTCTTTTTGATAAATAGAGGTCAGAGTGCATCACCATTAGAGCGGTCCATCCTGCAACTTCTTCAGACATCTAGAGCTCAGGGGAGGGATTTGCTGTGGACAATAACAATCCCCTCCAGTTCTCATATTTGACCTCACAATGACCTTTGAGGACATTATCCCTTCAAAGCCCTTCCCTGCTCCCTCAGATGATGTCCCTCTGTGTCCACTGTCCCTGCATTTTTCCCGCCTGAGATGGTCTGTTCTGTCTGATTCCTCCACCACCTGTGTGTTTCTCAGGGACAGATCCAGATCTGGCGCCTTTTGGGGCCCCAGGCCCAGGTCAGGAGCCTGGCACACATCTGGATCTGTGGAGCTGGCCTGTAGGAAGCCAAGGAACTGGAAGCACAGAGAGAAAAGGCAGGTAGCAGCTAGAGCAGGACTTGAGCACAGATCCCCACGATCCATCTCCCACATTCCCAAGGTGGTGGTGGTGGGGGTTTAGGGATCCCAAGGCATCACATCAACTCTCTTTTGCTCTGTCCCCTGCTGTGAAACTTGTAGAGCTAAGGCCCTGCGGGAGCCGCTGAAGAAAACCCTCAGAGATCCTCAGTCTATCCACAGCATCCACAGGGGAAACTGAAGCTCTGACCGCTTCTTGGACTGGTTCTCTGAGCCTAGTGACAGCACTGCTAGTGTGATCTGAACTAATTTCTAGAGGTGGAGAGGTCCTCTGGGTCTGCTCGAAGAGAGGAAAGGGTTTACCATCTGGGACGATCTACACCCACACTTGCCCCTTGTCCTTGGCCAGTGGCAGGGACAGCGTAGACATCGTCAGTGCACTGGAGGCAGCGCAAGGAAAAGGAAGAGAGGGCAAGGGAGCCTGAAAATGAGGACCTTTCCAAGCCCAAGGACAAGACATTCTGAGAGTGGCAACAAGGGATCCAGAGTCAGATAGACCTGGGTTCAAATTCCGCGGGGAAATGGCTTGTCTCTACCCTAGGCTCTCACCTCAAAAATGGGTTTGAAAATCCTTGGTTCACTGGGTTGTTGTGAAGGTTAAGTGAAGTCGTGTCCCCTAATTGTCCCCAATCGACTTTACCGTGTGGTCACTGGCCTGTCAGGTCTCCCGTGGCCTGAGCACAGCGCCAGCACCGGGCGGGCGCTCCGTGCAGGTGGGGAGCCCACGCCTTGGCCTCCGGCCCGCGCACACCCTGGGAAAGCAGGGAGTGCTGGGGACCTGGGCAGCCCCAGCCGGCGGCTCTGTGGGCCGACCCCTCCCCTGGCCTCCCCGGAGCCCCGGCTCCCGCCCCGCCCCGCCCCTCCCTTCTCGCCGCGCCTCCCCAGCACCTGGTGGCCACTGGCGGATCTTGGGCTTCGGGTCCCACCCGCCGCGTTTCCGCGCCTTTCTCTGCCTCTCATCTGTCTTTCCCCAGCTCTGTTTGGTCTCGGTCGTCCCGGCGGTCCGGGCCCGAGGCGCGATGAGCGGCGACTGCACCGGCTACTTGAGCGCCAAGCAGGAGGTGGTGCACGGCTTCAGCTGCCCGCGCCCGGGGGGCGAGGTGACCAACATCTTCTGCTGCGGCTTCCGCGACCACAAGTACTGCTGCGACGACCCGCACAGCTTCTTCCCTTACGAGCACAACTACATGTGGTGGCTCAGGTACCGGCCCTGGCCCTAACCCCCCTGCAGCCTTGGCCCCTCACCTCGCCCTCGGCCCAGCTCCCCACCCACCGCCTCCGTCCCCCTCCCGCCCCATGCCCAGGACTGACTACTCTCCCCCTATCACCCAACTTCCCCAGCCTAAATCCCCGCCCGACTAGGTCTATTCCCTTATCGTGACCACTGTGGAGAACCATGTTTGAATTTACTTCGGCTCTACCCCAAACCCCTCATTCTGTCCCCATTCCACACTTCATTCTACCACCGCCCTCAACCCGACTCCAAATCACATGCCAGCCCTTTTCCCAACAGAAAAGTACACCTCCAACATTCACAAGGAATTCCAGACTCTGCCCTAGTCCTCATCCAAGTGCCCACCAGGGTCCCCTTCCTGACATGGACACGGATTACCTCCTTGGCTTTCATTCCTCAGTATTCATCCCAGTCCTGATTCTGTCACCAGCCCCAGCCCTCTCTCCCACAGCCTGACTCCAGATATGATATAAACCTTAATCTTCACTCCCTGCTACACCCCAGCCCAGCCTCACCCAGCCTCAACCCATCCACCCCTTTCATATTTACTCTTTCACTCTACGGAATGCTTAGTGTGCACCAAACCCTTTGGGGCCAACCCTTTGGTATCCCATCCCCAAATGAAGGCAGAAGACCTGGGGGTCAAGCTGCCTCCAGTTTGTTATGTCACAGTGGCATAATGCCACAGTAGAGGCCAGCTTTGGTGTTACTAGAGGTGTACTTTGGGTGAGACCCTCCCATAGCACACCAATTTCCCCAGATGTTCAGGGAAGGGATTAGTTAGGCCAACCGTGACATTCCTGGAACCTAAGTGTGGAGTATAGCAGGCAATAGGTCTCAGTCTGTCCGGGTCACACAGAGAGAGAATGAGACCTGATCCCCAACCTGCTGTGGAAAACAGGTACCACAGTGAGCCACCTCAGTAGATCATGATTTTCCTGTCCCTGGAGGTATATGAGCAAAGGCTGCATGGCCTCTGAGTGGAAAAGGACAGGATTATATGCCACTGAAATCTCTGAGCGATCACTGGGGAGAATAGGGAGAATGATAGATCATTGCCCCGACTTCCCACTAAGGCAGTGGCAAGGATCAAGTGAAGTAAGAGGTGAAAACAGCTTGGTTTATGCCAAGGACAATTACAAATGTTATTGGTTTTTCTGGAGTGCTCAATCTCAATCTGTAATTCTTTTTTTTTTTTTTTTGTACTGGGGATCAAATTCAGGACCTTGCGCTTGCAAGACAGGTGCAGTGCTGCTAAGTTAAATCCCGGCCCCTCAATCTGTAATTCTATACAGTGGTCAGATGGCCAGGTTTAAGACTCTGCACAGTAGGCTGATGTCTAAAGCCCAATGAATCATTAATTTATTTTCTGTTCATCTATATATTCATTCATTCATTGTAACCTTTGCTTTGTGCCAGGCACTTTATAAGACACTGGGGGCACAAAAATCAATTATTCTCTGCCCAGACGCACTCCCAGTCCATTTAAAGAGTTACAACCTGTACCTAAAATAAAACAGTGGAGTATCTGTTGAAGGTCCTTTGTGTATTTAGTACTGAGCCGGGAGCTGACCTATGAATACAGATACAGTGTGGAGCTTTGGGGATAGTCAGAACCTGGTCCAAACTTTGGTTCTGTTTGAATACCTATATGGATTACAAATTCATTTAATATCCTGGCCTCTTTTCTCATCTTTCAAATGGAGATAGTCATACCTTTCTTGTGAAATTGTTGTAAGGAGTAAGGGAAATAATGCACATGAAATTGATCAGTGCCTATAATAGGAGCTCAGTGGAAGAGAGTTCCTTTTCATGGTTCAGAGGGAGGAAGGGAAGCTCGGAGTATGAAAGTGATTTTTTCAAGATCTTTTAGCAATATTATAGCAGACTGATGTAAGGAACATTAGTTCAAGGGCTCAGTGCTTTCACACAACCCTGGCACCTCTTCTCTCTGTTTTGCAGATTGGAAGACTTGGGAGAGGTGAAGTTACTATCTGGGAGGGTCTCAATGATAAGTGGCAGAGCTGGGATCCACACACGGGATTGTCTGGCCTCCAGCCTAGGGGTGTCCCATTCCACGACAGTCTAAACCTGGCCTGGCCCTCTTATAACCTCATCTTTTCAGATCACTTGAAAAGTGCTCACTGACCCTGCATTGTTTTCTGAGCACTGGGGCAGCCCTAGGGGCTGAGCAATCCCTTCAGCACACAGCCAGACCTTTTCCCTCTTCCTTACTCTCGCCCCTGTACATCTCTTTAGTCCCTTCTGTTGCCTGGGAAACCTATCCCTGTGGAGTGCGTGATGATGCTTTAGTGGATACAGTGATCTCTGAGGTCACATCCCATGTCACTGTGACCCCAAAGACAGCTGAAATGTTCTAGTATGCAGGACAGTTCTTTCAGGGCTTGAACAGAGGATGGTTCATAAACATCACAGACGGAGAAGGGGAACTGAGGGTCCTTAGGACATCTAGGTGGTCAGTGTGCTCTGAACCCTGAAATAGCCTTTCCAGCGTGCTTCTGACAGAGCCCTGCTACTGTAGGGTGGGGACCTTGTTTTGCTCTGAATTCTACTTGGCCCCTTTCACACAAGCTAATCCTCACAAAAATAAAAATCTCCAGGCAAGTACTGTTTCCTTGGAGAGAGTGCTGAGGAGAAATGCTGACTTTAACAGGGAAGTGTATCAGAAAATGAAGTTGCCCCATGGAGGAGCAGCTGCTACTATCGTTCCATCCAGTCCATTTGCCAAACACACTCTTGTCACTAGTTTTGCATTTTTACCAGGATGTGAGCCAGAAGGCAGTAGTCTGGCTGGAGAGTAAGTTAGTGGCCAGGCCCTGTGTACACCATCTCATTTCATCCTTATGCCTACCTGGTGAGGGAAGAACCTTGGCAAAGGAATGTCAGAAGAAGGAAATGATTTCTTAGCTTACAGGTGGCAGAACCAGGATTCAAAGTCAGAACTACCTGCGACTCCAAAGTCCTTATTTGTTAGGCTGCCCTTCCAGTTCTTTCTTAGGGGCCACAGTGAGTTGTTTTGCCTTTTTTAATATTTCAGAGTCAGAACAGTGAAATATTACAAGGCTAGAAGCTCTTTAATCCATTTTCCATGCAGGGCTGGACTCTGGCTTCACCAAGAGGCATGCTCAGCCAGCTATCCTGTGCCACCTCTCCTGAGACAGGGAACATGCCACCTCCTGAAGAATCACCTCCACATGCACAACTCTCTTAGTATGAGTTCATCTTACTCTAAAAACAGATTTTTCTGGAAGTGGGAGTATAGCCTGATGGCAGAACAGGTGCTTAGCATTCACAGGGCCCTGGATTCAATCTCCAGCACCAAACAACAACTCTAACCAGGTTTCCTCCCCCGGAACCTCCCATGTTGATCCCAGTTCCATCCTTGGAGGGTACTTCTCTGTCATCAGACTCAGCAGGGACAATGCCTTTCACAGGCAGTGCCTGCTCCATGACTAACCTCCCGTCAGGGACACATGCCCCAATTCTCTCACCCATTCTGCAAAGGACCCTTTTTAAAGACCTCTTCCATCTAGGTGCCTGTAGGTGTCCCTCATCAAGGGTGTGGTCCCCATCTGAGCACAAATCTACCAGCCCGATGAACAATAAGTAAATCTCAAATGAGAACATAATGATTAATTAACTTGCAGTACTATGTACTCAATGTGAAAACTAAGAAAAGGACAGAAGAAACAAAAAGAGAAAGAAACCATGGATAATCCAGTGTCTTAGTTTGGATTTCCCAGGAGACTAAGACTTGATGGCAAATCGTTTACATGAAAAGTGGTCCCAGAAACCCCTAGTAGAGTGTAGTAAAGTGAGACAGGGAAGGGGAGAAGCCAGCAGTGAGTGTGTTAACAAGCAGACCACACTAAGATAACCAGAGGTGAAACTCTGCTAGCCAATGTCGAATGTACACTTCAGGGTTATCCCATTTGAGGGCCAGGAAGCTGGGTATTTATGTACCACTTTGTGTCAGTCATTGGTTGTGGTCAGGTAGGGGAGAGAGGTATTAATTATCCTGCACTTCTAACCTGCCCAGTGTGCAGACAGAGCCTGTTCTGGGTCCAGGAAATCCCTCAGGCAGAGATACAGAGGCTGGCAGTTGAAACTCTGACTGGAATTTTCCACTGTGATAAGAACCAAGGAGACATGGGAGACATGGACAGAATATCCACAGCTGTACTGTACCCAGAGACACATATTAGCAGTTTGGTGTATTTTCATCTAACCGTACATATATATACATATATATATATACACACACATATATATATGTATATATGTATATATATGTACATATTTATATTTATTTAGTTAAATTGGGGCTGTGCTGTATATTTAGTAATGTGATTTGCTATTTTTACTTAACATGATCTCATAAGAATTATTCCATGATCTTAAATATTATTTAAAACATGTTTTAATGGCTCTATATTATTCCACTGCAAAGATATTCAATAATTTCTTTAGTGATAGAAAGGCAAACTCTTTAAAACTCTGGTGGAGTCTCACCATGTTGCCCAGGCTGGCCCTGAACTCCTGGGCTCAAGCAATTTTCTTACCTCAGCCTCCCAAGTAGGCGGGACTGTTGGTATGTACCAGCACATCTAGCTCTAAGATGTCTTAGTGGAAATTAACCATCAGCTCGAGGGGATGAGATCTTACAGAAATAGCAAGGGTAGGGGTCTGAGACTAGAGTCAGCAAGGAGGGTAGATAAGAGAACGGAAAAAGGGTAGGCAGGAAAAAATGTCTGGTACCTGTCTCTCACTTCTGTCTTAGTTACTTTTCTCATGGCTGAGACAAAATACCCAACATCCAAAGTTAAAAGAAGAAAGGCTTATTTGGCTCACAGTTTGTAGAGGTTTCAGTTCATAGTTGGCTGGCTCCAAAGCAGGGTGGCATGGAGAGAGGCATCACAGAGGAGAAAGTTCGTGGCAGGCTGAAGACAGAGGGCAGCAAGGCAACAAGTAGAAAATGACAAGTGACCCTCTTTCTATCCCTTATATCCTATCTAAGCTACCCACCATTAGGGCAGGTAACACTCACACAAAGGGTGGGGCACCCTTAATCCTAGCATCACACCATGAATCAATCCCAGCATCACATCCTCAACCCCAGTATCACACACTCTAGATCCAGCCACCTCTGAAAAGCCTCACCTATGACCACATGAGGTTGGGGGGCGAGCATCTACATTCAAGCCATAGCACCTTCCCATTAGTATCCTACAGTGCCTGACACATAGTAGATACTCAGCAGTGTTTAACAGCCTCCTACCATATGCCAAGCCTTGAGGAAGACAAAGCTGATTAAACATGGCTTGACTCTGCCTTCAGAGGACACATGAGGGGTATGTTGAACACCTACTATGTGCCAAAAATATCTCAATGTCATTCATCCTATTGCCACCTGTGAGGTGCTATGTTTCGATCATTCTCATTTTTCAGACAAAAAAGCTGAGGTTCAAAAGGGTAAATACCTTCACTAAGCTCTCACAATAAGTCACTATCTAGTCTGGGTCCCTAACCTAGGCGGGTCTGTTCCTAAAGCCCTCTGCTCTGTACCTACTATACCAGGCTGCCTGGCCAAAAGGAAAGCGTCCTGTATAGATTCAACTGGCATCGGGCAAATGGAAGGGAGAGGAGGAAGGCTAAGCAGGGTATTAAGGATGGGATATTTGAAGTGGGGCTCCAAGGACAGTGGGGAGATAATGGGGGCCAGTCATGTAAAATAGGAAGGATGGTGACCCCTAAATGAGCCAAGAGGCAGTTTTCTAGAGACCAGATATGATATTATAATATGATAATAAATATATAGTCTTTGCTCCCGGGTCCTGAGATGGAGCTCCCAAGACCTTGTAGATAAGGCTGCTAGGGAGAGTCTTTTGTTCTAATAGCTGGTCTTTGATCTCTAGTTCCTGACTTAGAGCCCCCAAAAGATGATAGGACTATTTTGTATTCTAAAGAGGCAACTCCTGGGCTCCTGGAGAGCCTCCGGATGGGGCTGGCTGCTGGGGAACCAATCATGGGTCCTACCCCAGCCCTGACCTCCAGCGAGGGGACAGGAGCTGAAGGTTGAGGTGCCCAGTGATGGTTAGTGATGTGATTAGCCATGCTCATGGAATGAAGCCCCTGTCAAAAGTCAAAGGCCAGGGTTCGGAAAGCTTCAGGATCGCTGAACACGTGGGAGTCCCTTGGGGGTGGCGCACTTGGAGAGGACACAGAGGCTCCTCAGCGACCCCTGTACTTTCCTTTATGCATCTCTTCACATCTGCCATTTGTCTAAATCCTTTGTGACAAGCTGATAAACATAAGTGTTTCCTTGAATTTTGCCAGCCACTCTAGTAAATTAAGCCCAAGGAAGGGGTTGTGGGCGCACCAATTGATAACTGTTGGATCATAAGTGACAACCTTCAACTTGCGATTGGCATCTGAAATGGGGGAGGCAGTTTTATGGGACTGAACCCTCAACCTGTGGAATCTGATACTATCTCCAGATAGGCAGTGTCAGAAGTGAGTTAAATAATAGAACATATATATGGCTGGTAGCCACTGGAGAATAGCTTGGTGTGTGTGTATGTGGAAACCCATATATCTGGTGTTGGAAGTGTGTTGAGTGCCACGTGAGAAAAAAAATGGGCTTTTTTCCCTTCATACCAAGTGACCAAGGCCTGAATTTGGCAGAGGCAGTGAGATTGGAGGGTGAGAGGGTGGGAGCCAGCAATGGGGAGATATTTCACAGGTCGAGTTGACACTGATGTGGTCAGGAGGACCATGGACACTAGGTCAGAAATTACTTTGAGGCTGGAAGGACACTTGGTTTTTAACTAAGCTCTACTATGTGTTTTGATTTCGGGAGCGAGGGGCTTTTAAGACCATCTTCGGCTCCCTGGGGTAGGTGGGAGCAGGAGGAGAAAAGCAGGGAGGGAAGGCACACACACCGAGTTCCAGCACATGGTGACACCAAGTCCCAGCACATGCTATGCATGTGGTAAGTCTCTGGTAGAGTAGGTGTTTCTTCCCATGCTTGGTACAGGAAGCCTGTGTAAGACAGACGTTCACAGAGCAGAACTCAAAGCCAATTCCTATAACACCTGCCACGTTTCAATAGCGTGCTGCTCCCAGAGCCCTTGACATTCAGCATCCTGTGCTTTTCTCTCCCCAGTGTCGGTGCTCTGGTGGGCCTGTCCATAGCAGCAGCAGTCCTCCTGGCCTTCATTGTCACAGCCTGTGTCCTTTGTTACCTGTTCATCTGCTCAAAGCCCCGAAAGAAGCTGGACCCAGGCTTAAGCTTACAGATGACAGGTAAGAAAGAGGCCACAAGCATTCCTTGGGTTCAGCAGGTCAACATCTTTACAGAGGGGAGATGATTAGAAGTGATGTTCGGAACGTTTGCCTCCTGAGTTCCTGGAATATTCAGCAGCAGCGGGAGCAGCACATTTCTCAGAAGGTTCATGATCTGAACATTTCCATCCCAAATCTTCACGGGCTCAGTGTTTATCAGTCATTTAATGTAGCTGGTGTTCCACCATCACACAAAGACAAGTCCATATGGTAGATGATGTTTAATTCTAGCCTTGAGGAATGTAAATTAATTATAATATTATCCAAAACAAAACAGAATTAGTAAGAGAAATTTGCTGCTCCCCATCCTCACAATTTACACAATTTAGAAACTCAATACAGGAATTTTTTTGATTATCTGATGTTTTGCCCAATCATTGTTTCATCACCATAGGCTATTGAGAGCTTCTAAGGGGAAAAAGGAGTTGCTTTTTCATAAATCTTTTTTTTGGTTCCAGGGATCGAACTCAGGACCTTGTGCTTTGGAGGCAGGAGCCAGAACCACTGAGCTAAATCCCCAGCCCCTCATAAATCTTTTTTTGCATACATTATTAGAACCTCCTGCAAGAAACTGAAACATACCAGTCCCTACTGGCAAAAGATCTTTCTGAAGCCAAGCATGGTGACACACTGCTGTAATCCCAACACTTGGGGAGGTGGAGGCAGGATTGCAAATTCAAGTCCTGCCTGGGTAACTTAGTGAGACTCTGTGCTCTCTTTGCTCAGTGCAAAGGCCTTGCATTCAATCCTGAGTCACAACAACAACAACAAAAGTATTATTACCTCCATTTTACAGATTGAGAGAGGTTGGATGACTTGCCGAAAGTGACACAGCTAACAAATGGTGAGGTAAAATCCAGCCCGTGCCCTTCTGCTTCTAGTCATGTTCTTTCTTCCATCCACCGCACAGTCTGTGGAAGTATATAAATAAGGACAAAATTGTTTGATACCAAATGCATTAATGATTACTGTCAAGTTAGTGAAGAAAATGATTAGGCAAAATAGAGGAGGAAAGGTGTCCCAAAGAAGGGCAGATAAAGGTAAAGATGTGTGGGCAGGAGTGAGGGAGAGGTAGGCCATGCCTGGGTCATTCATGCTGGGGCACTGTGGGGAAGATGGCCCAGCAGGATGGGGGAGGAATTTCAGCTAAGTCGAGGTGGCAAGAGTGGCAAACCTTGGGGAGGAGGAAGAGGGCAGGTGGATAGTTGCTAAGCCTCAGGGGAAGGACAGGGCTGAATGCCATCATTTATAAAAGGTTACTTTTCTAATTTAACAATACATATGCAACAAGGGATAGCCCAAGAAACCATCCCAGACTCTGACGACTGTCTGCAGGGATGAGCCTGCAGTGTCTAAGCATTGGAAAGCATGAGGTGCAGGAATTCCTGGGAGGCAGCAGCAGTGGGACAGAGGAAAACCTGAACATAATGAACAAACTGGCAGATCTGCCTAAATCAAATACAAAGAATATAAAAGATACACATATAAAGTTAAAAAACAACTGATGGACTGTAAAGATATAGATAGATAGATAGATAGATAGATAGATATGCATATATATATATAAAATCATAAATACACACACTCTTAATCACTTTTTTTTGGTTTTTTTTGTACTGAGGATTGAACTCAAGTCCTTGTGCTTGAGCAGCAGGGGCGAAACCACTGAGCTAAATCCTCGGCCCATATACACACTCTCAGTCAATCTTCATTATTCTCAGATCCCATATTTGCAAACTTGCCTACTTACTAAAAAATATTTATAATCTCTAAATCAATGCTTAAGGCACTCCCAAGGTCATGTGCATAGTGGCAACAGATTTGAGGTTCACATGTTCCCAGTTAGCATTGAACAAGACGATCTTCTGGCTTTTGTTTCAGCTATCATGCTGTAAACAAGCGTGCTCTTTGCAGTCTGTTAAGTGCCATGTTGGACACATTTTTGTGGTGTTTGTTAATTATTTCACTGTTTAAAATGGTCTCCAAGCATGGTGCACCTGAGGACACCAGAAGGCTGTGCTGTGCCTTTGCAGAGAAAATCCATGCGTTAGATAAACTTGATTCAGGCACAAGTTACGGTACTGTTGGCTCTGAATTCAATGTTTGTTTGTTTGGGTTTTTTTTTTTTTTTTTGGTACCAGGGATTGAACTCAGGACCTTGCACTTGCAAGGCAGGCGCCAAGACCACTGAGCTAAATCCCCGGCCCTCTGAATTCAATGTTAATAAATCAAAACCATATGTTAAATAAGGTGTCTTTAAATAGAAACACACAAAGTATTAATTATGTAATTAAGTATGTAAGTATGTATTAATTATTATTAAGTATGTAATTAAGTATGTAAGTATGTATTGATCAGTTGACAAAAACACTGTGACCAGATGCACACAAGAGCCAACCTTGTATTTCTCCAGAGAGCAGTGATTCGGTACTTGCTACTTCAGTGTTTGTGTTGATTTCATAGAATATAACTATTGTGAGGAATAAGATTGGCTGTCTTAAAAACAAGACAGGATTGGGCCAGGGATTTAGCTCAGAGGCACTGTGTCTGCCTTGCAAGCTCAAGGTCCTGAGTTCAATCCCCGGTGCCAAAAAACAACAACAACAAAAAACAAGACAGGATTGATATCCAGAATACATAGCTACACCTTTAAACAATTGATAAAAATGCAATCTACAAAAAAAGAAGAAATACAAATGTCCAATACAAGAAGACAGGATGCTCAACCTTTCTAATAATCCAGAGAATGCAATTTAAGAATGATGCACCTGGCCAGGGATTTGGCTCAGTGGTCCACCACCTGCCTTGCAAGCACAAGGACCCAAGTTTGATCCCTGGTACAAAAAAAAAAGAACGACACACCTTTTTTAAACAGTTACGTTGGCCAAAGTCCAGAGATAGATCATATTAGTAGCGAAAAAGTTAGAGGAAGAGACACATACTCTCACATAATGCTGTTAAGCGTGCACTAATTTGTAGAGCAATTTGACAATATATACTTAAAGTAAAAATGTGTACACTGTATAACTCACCAATTCCATTTCTAATTTTCTGCCTTAGAGAAAGAGTTCCATTAGAAGAGGACTTTTGGGCCGGGGATTTAGCTCAGTGGTTATGCTGCCTGCCTCGAAAGCGCAAGGTCCTGAGTTTGATCCCCGGTACCAAATGAAAACAAGAAAGACTGGCTACAGAGGTCCTTGGAGAAAGGCCAGTAGGCACAGCCATAGGCACAACCCTGGCACTAATCTTTGGTTTGCTGTTTTCATTGTGTGGTCTTAAGCAAGTTTCTTTACTCTAGGCCTCAGTTTACTCTGTAAAATGTCCATAGTCATAGAGCACTTGCCTTGCATGTACAAGGCCCTGGGTTCAATCTCCAGCATGCACCCCCATATATATATCTATATCTATCTATTTATCTATCTGTGTGTGTGTGTATATATATGTGTGTGTGTATGTGTGTGTATATATATATATATATATATATATATATATATATTAGTGTGTACAATCATACCTACCAACAAGTTGTTGCAAAAATTAGAAATTATGCTCACATGGTACAGATGTAAGACTTTCAGATGGTGGACTTTCAATAATCAGTCAGTCTTTCCCTCTCTTTCTCTCTCTGTGTTGTGGTGCTGGGGATCAAACCCAGGGCCTCACACATGCTAAACATGTGCTTTACCACTGAGCTACATCCTCAGCCCCAATACAGTTCTTGTTGAATTATTATTAGGCACTTAGATTTTTACCTGTTGATCTTCTCAAAGACACTGCTAGGAACCATGTATTAAATGCCTTTGTATCCCCAGGACGCTGCACAGGACCTGGACCAGGGCTGTGCTTGCTCTGTGGAAAGAATACAAGCTTTGAAATCCAGCAAAATAAAAAGTAAATGGTGGATCCAATACCTAGTAGCTATGTTAATGTTGATTTTCTCTGAGTCTCCATAGTATGGAATAATACCCCCCTCAGACACTTGTTACAGAGACTTGTTAGGAGAATCAAATAAGATAATTATACCAATGCATTTTAGCCATTTAGGAAACATAGATCTTTTTATCGTAACTTTAAAATAGAACTCGATATGTTTGCTTGTAGGTTTCCTTCTTTCTCAAGTACCTCTTGGCTAAAAAAAAAAGCCAGCAGTTTTTCGAAGATAGTTTTCAAAGATCTGCCACTACCCCAAGCACTATCATCGGATTTTAATAACTTGTATTACATACTAGCCGAAGGAAGAGTTGGGAATGTGTGAGACTGGCTGATTCCCTTGGTTTCTCTACAGACCTGAGGTTATGCATTTAAGGGCCCCAGGATACAGATGTGAGGGAAGCCCTGGACTCTGGGAAAGAGCCATGTATAAAAGACACCCTGGGTCCACAAGCCCAGTGTAACCCACAAGTGTGATGTGGCTGCTAAAAAAGGAGTATGAATCTCAAGTCCCAACAGAAGTACAAAACCTGGGGTCAGGGATTTAGCTCAGTGGTTTCGCCGCCTGCTGCACAAGCGCAAGGATCCGAGTTCGATCCCTGGTACAAAAAAAAAAAAAAGTACAAAAAGTACAAGCAAAAGAGCCATGGTCCTTCTTCATTCTCAGTTGGACAAGACAAACCGGTCTTCACATCTTAGAGGTAGCTTTTTATCATCTGCTCTGTAGGGTTCCAATTTGGGATTCTCATTGCCTGAGGGTTCCCAAATATACAAACAAACATACCAAGTGGGGATTCTTTTTTTTGGTACCAGGGATCGAACTCTGGTCCTTGTGCTTGCGCAGCAGGCAGCGAAACCACTGAGCTAAATCCCTGGCCCCCAAGTGGTGATTCTTGAGGAATATAAAATATTCCAAAGGTTTGCTTATTTATGTTACTGGAAACTGAACCATCGTCCTTTCCATTGAGCTACATCCATGACCCTTTTCAAAAATTTTAAAATTTTGAGACAGGGTCTCACCAAATTGCCAAATTGCCCAAGCAGGGCTTGAACATGTGATCCTCTTGCCTCAGTCTCCCTCAATGCTGGGATTATAAGCATGTGCCACTATCCCCAGTTAGTGCAAAGGTTTTACTGGGACCTAGTTGCTTTGCTGCTTTGAGCAAGAATTGTGTATTTTCCAGTGAGGATTGGGGATGGGCAGGGTGGGAGTAGGGGAGTGGTATAATTAACGTGCTCTCCCTGCTCATCAGGACTCCTTGGTAATACAAAATGGGGGAAAAATAGTACTTAGTAAGTGCAGTCTACTTACTGTATATCTATAACCCTTTAAAACTTGAAATTCAAAAGAAATAGAAAAGTGAGGCTAGCCTTACTTTCTTTTTTAAATTTTTGTTCTTATTAGCCCATATGTGCCATACATCATAATTACATTCATCGTGGGGAGTTGGTACACATTCACAACACAATTAATTTCTTTTACTTAATTTCTTTTACTTCCTCTCTGTCTCCCTCCAATCTTGGTCCCCTTCTCATTTGCAAAATATCTATAGTATCTCCCTGTTTCCTGTTACCTATCTTTTAGCCCTAGTTTCTACCCCATTTATGAAGTGGTAGCTGAGATCCAGACAGAAGAGGTTGGTACAAAGTTGTACAATGATTTATTTATTTTTGGTGAATAAACTAACAGATTTATTAATGAAGGTAAGCATCAGATAAGTGTATGAATATTATATATAAAAAAAGAAATCCAAACTAACAGCATTGTATTTCAAAAGTACTATACTTCTGTTTCTTTTAAAGAGACTTGTCATCTGTTGTATAAAACAAACAAAATGTGTACTCTTCTATCTAAAAAGTTCTGGGAAATGAAATAAGTCAATTTCAAGCAGGTTAATGGAACACATCTTTCTCTAAATGCAGACTATTGCTAGAAAGCAAATAAAGTCAAGCATCAGAAAGAAGATGTATGACAAATTCATGAAAGTGAAAGGGATGTATGTAGTGAAATTACTGCTAATCTTTTCCTCCTCATATTCAAAGACCATTCAAAACTGGTCTTTCATACAAATATAAAATAACTATAAAGACAGGGAATATGGGGCCAGGGATTTAGCTCAGTGGTTTCGCCGCCTGCTGCACAGGTGCAAGGACCCGAGTTAGATCCCCGGTACCAAAAAAACCCCCAAAAAAACAAAAAAAAGAGAGGGAATGTGAAACCATATCATGATACTTTTGTAATAGCTCTGATTCTCTTACCAAAAAGATCAGTTAAACATTTAGGAAATGGAAGGGAATGAAGATATTTAGTTTTAAATGTACAAGTAAGGCACAATATAAAGCCACATCATAATCTGTCATGAAGGATATAGGAAAGGTGTACAATGATTTAGTAGCAAAATGAGAACTTGAGCCAACATCGTGTAACTCCCAAGGGATTCCCTGGAGTCCTGGTTGCCAACTGCTGAAAGGGTCTTTGACCAATCTGAATGGGAGCCCAGGCAGGTGATAGCTCAGGTCTGGGAATCAGGTCACGTGAGGATGAGCTGAACAGCTGGGGAGATTTGGCCTTGGACAGCGAAAACTCGGAGCTCACCGATGAGGAGCTCAGATCTGTGCAAGGCTGTTCAGAGGCGGGAGAGGCAGATATTTTCTGAGGAGCTAGGTTGATAGCAGAAGCTGTAGGGAGGCAGATGTTGATTCAATAAAGGAAGAGCTTATTTATAGTAAGCCTGAAATACTCTTCCAGCCCCGTTATTCTGAGACTTTTTTGGTTCATCGATTTGTGGTCCTTTGTTTAAAAAAATCCGGAGCTGTATTTGTGGAAGGAAATCAGAAAACGGCTACACGTGGGATTCAGCTAAGGGGATTCTTGTATCGAATAAAAGGTTGAATTATATCCCTGTACCAATTGGAATACCATACACTATAAGCTTACATAACAGAAGATCCCAGGGCGGCGATTTAGCTCAGTGGCCCTGAGCCTGCCTTGCAAGCTTAAGGTCCTGAGTTTGATCCCCAGTTTTTTTGTTTGTTTCCCAGGTTTTTTGTTTGTTTGTTTTTTGGTACCGCGGATTGAACTCCGGTCCTTGCGCCTGCACAGCAGGTGGCGAAACTGCTGAGCTAAATCCCCGGCCCTTGATCCCCAGTTCTGAAAACAAGCAAACAAAAAACATAACAAAAGATCCCAAGGAATCTACAAAACACATGTACAAAATAATGTCTTAGAATTAATAAACGTATTTAGCAAGGTTAGGGTATATAAGGTTAAAACCTTATTTACTAGCAATAAAAATTGAAACCAAAATTAAGAACACATCAATACTATTTACAGTTACTTCCCCCCAAATGAAATAGGTATAAATCTAACAAAATATGTACAGGATCTGTATGGTAAAAACTACACAATGCTGGGCCAGGGATTTAGCTCAGTGGTTCCACTGCCTGCCTCACAAGCAGGGATCGTCCTGAGTTCGATCCCTGGTACCAAAAAACTACAAAATGCTGATGAAGGAAATTAAAGAGACATATTGTATTCATAAACCAAAACATAAAAATTGCAGCCTATTTTTGGTTGGGCATGGTGGTACAAATCAGTAATTCCAGCTACTTGGGATGCTGAGGCAGAAGGATCACAAGTTCAAGGCCAGACTGGGCAACTTAGTGAGATCCTTTCTCAGAAACAAAAACCAAAAGGCCGAATAGCTCATCATTCTCTGGGAACAATTCCAAGTACCTTTAAAAGGAAAATACAGATTTTTGTAAAGACAAACTGATTCTAAAAATTTTATGGGAAGACAAAGGAGCTACAATAGCTAAAATAAAATTGAAAAAGAATAACAAAGAGGAACTCACATTACCCAATTTTAAGGCTTATTATACAGCAACTATAACCAGCAGTAATCAGGACAGGGTGGTATTAGAGGAGGGACAGACATAGATGAAAATAGAGTCTAGAAACAGATCCACACCATAAATTTGTAGATTTTTGATGAAAGTGCAAAAGCAAGTCAACTGAATAAGAAGTGTCTTTTCAATAAATAGTGTTAGAACAACTAGACTGTAATAGGTTAAAAAGTAAATAAACCTTGTTGGGCACATGGCAAATGGCTGTAATCCCAGTTACTTGGGAAGCTGAAGCAGAGGATCACAAGTTCAAGGTTAGCCTGGGCAATTTAGCAAGACTCTCCATAAACTCTTGAAGACTCAAGATAAACTTTAAAAGGCAAGGGATGTAGCTCAGTGGCACAGCACTTACTTAGTATGGTCAAGGCCCTGGGTTCAAACTCCAGTACCACAAAAAAAGTTAAAAATAAAAAAAATAATAAATGGTTTCACTGCCTGCTGCACAAGCGCAAGGACCCGAGTTTGATCCCCAGTACCAAATAATAATAATAATAATAATAAAGAAATAAGCCTTTACCTAAAACTCATACTTTTTATAAAAATTATTTCAAAATCAATTTTATTTTAAATGATAATAAAGAAAACAGGAGAACATTTTCATGACCTGGGGTTAGGATTCTTAGATAAGGCACCCAAAGTACAAAACATTAAAAATTAATTAATTAACTAAAGTTAATATTCATCAAAAGTTAAAAGTTTTGCTCAGAGAAAGACTCTGTCAAGAGGATGAAAATTGGCCGAGGATGTAGCTCAGTAGCAGAGTGTGTGCTTAGCACGTGTGAGGCTCTGGGTTCACTCCCCAGCACACACACACACAAAAAAGGACTTGTCCGGAATATGTAAAAAACACTCTAAACTCAACATGAGGAAAACAAACACTCCCTTTAGGAATTGAGCAGAAGATTTGAACAGACATTTCCTAGAAGAGGATATAGAAATATAGCAAGTAAGCAATGAAAATCTGCACAACTTCACTAGCTATGAAGGAAGTACACTCCAGTGTCACAGTCATAAACTGCACACCTATCGGGGAACACTCAGAGGCTCAGAGCATACAAGCAAGGTCACAGAGGGCCTGGATCTCAGACACACTCCTGGAGGTGACATAAAACCGTACGGCTACCTCGGAGGACAGTTAGGGTTTTTCTTAAAGATAAACATAGTTTTGCTATACATATTAGTTTCTTTGGGATGCTGCAACACATCGTCATAAACATGGTGGCTTGAGAACTATAGCTCATTCTTTCTTAGTTCTGAGAACCAAAAATTCAAAAGTAGTTTCCTAGCTGATAGCAAAGGCTCTAGAGAATACTCTGTCCCTTGCCTCTTCCAGTTTCTAGCGACTGCACCTTCTGTGGCTTGGAGCTGTGACACCCCAGCCTCTACCTATGTCCTCCAATCACTACCTCTCTGTGTGTCTACCACCTCCTTTCTCTTAGAAGGGGACTTGTGATGATATTTAGGGTCCACTTGGATAATCCAGGACTATCACCTTATCCTTAATTTTATCATTCCTACAAAGCTTTACCAGATAAGATATCATCAGATTAGGACCTGATATGCTGATGCTGCCTACTCTGAAACACAAACCCAACAGTCACACTTCCTTGGTGTTTACCCCAGAAAAAGGAAAATGTATGTCTGCACAAAAATCTCTATACATATGGTTATAGCAGCTTTATTTATAATAGACAAAAACTGAAAGCTAGGCTGGTGGCACACACCTATAATCTCAGCTACTTGGGAGGCTGAGGCGAGAGGATCACAAGTTCAGGCCAGCCTGGGCAATTCAGTAGGACTGTTTCAAAATAAAAAGTGCAGGGAGAAAGATAGACATCCTGTAGGCAGTTAGACAGGGCTGGCGCAAGTGAGCAACTAGGAGGACAATCAAGACACATTCACCGTAGGCCAGCATTGTAAAAGAAGAGAAACTACCACACCCACATAGGATAAATAACAATGATTGATATTTTAAATAAGTATCAATCACCTGGCTGGGAGACCAAGATCTTCCAGGAAAGATCCCTGACCCACCCCTTGCCAAAAATCCTTGCACAGTTCTTTGTAAGCTCACTATGTGACTTGCTTCCCCATTAGATCCCCATTTAATCAATATTACCTCAGTGACAATACTTGTTGTAATCTTATTGGTTGATCATAGTTTTGCCCACCTTGTGATTTCTCTTTGGATCAGTATTACCTAAGCAACTGTACTTGCAATCTTACTAGTTGACTATTGTTTTGTCCCAATTTGAACCCACCTCACCTCATGGCTTTGTCCCATAAAACATCTTTGAGAAGCAGGGTCGGTGGGCAACCCATTTTCCAGTACCCCTTCTGTCTCTCTTAGGCAGAAACTATCTTTCAATAAATTTTCCTACTCTTAAAAAAAGGGGCTGGGGACATAGTTCAGTGGTAGAGCACTTGCACCCAGGACCTCCCCCCAAAAAAACCCAGAAACAAACTGGTAACAACCTAAATGTCTTTCCATGGACAAATAAAACACATCATGGAATACGACACAGCCATAAAAAGAAATTTATTCTCAATACATGCAATGACTTAGATGGATCTCAAAGATATTAATTAGGCTGAGTGAAAAGAAAAACAATTTCAAAAGGTTGAATATGAAAAAAGGTTGAATATGCTACATATCATTTATACAATATTCCTAAAATGACAAAATTATAATTATGGAACATTAGTTAGTGGTTATTAGGAGGGGGTTTTTTGGGGTTGTTTTTTTTTTTTGGTACCGGGCATCGAACTCGGGTCCTTATGCTTGTACAGCAGGCGGTGAAACCACTGAGCTAAATCCCCGACCCCTGGAGTTAGGTTTAAAAGGCAGGCCTGGCTATAAAGGGGGAGTGTGGTGGGAAAGTTCCTTGTCCTGATTATGGGAGTAGTAGCTATAGAAATTTACATATGTGATAAAATTTCATTATACAACAAAAAAATACACATAAAAGCTGGTAACAGTGAACAAGACTGATAGTTAATCATGTATTATCGAAAGGCACCTAGGGTTATGTAAGATGTTATCTTCAGGGAAGCGAGATGAAGCTTCTGTGAATTATTTTTGAACTTCTTATGAATCTCAAATTACTTAAAAATAGAAGGTTCCAAACAAAACAAAAAGGAAAATGTTCTGGGTCTAGAGGTGAGAAATCCCAAAGTGGGACTGACTTTCGATGTGGTTTGTGAAGAGGTTCGCGGTGCTCAGCCTGCGGCCCCTTGCTCTGAATCTCTCACCTTTGCCTTCAGTCTTGTGCTGCTTTCTCCTGGGGTGACTTTTCTCGTGGTCATAAACTGGCCACCACAGTCCTTGAAGCCACATGCTCTCTGTTCCCATCAAGCCAGGAGGAGAAAGAAGGTGCTGTCCCTTTCTTCACCAAGAAATTTTTAAAAAGATGGAGCCTTGAGCTCTACTCTGATTGGACCGTCTAAGTCATGTGCCCACCCTAAAACCAATGGCTGTAGCCTGGGAAAGGCTATGCATTGAATGCCCATTCCTGTGGGAAAGGATAGCACTACATTATTGGTTCAGCTCAGCAAGGTTCCACTCCTGGAGCTGGGATGGGCCAGTCCCACCCAAGTATAATTGCTGCTGTCCAGACAGGACACTGTGGGGGATGTTGGAGAGTCAACCCCTGGTTGTACTTCCTTCTTGAGACTTATCCTTCCCTTAGTGTCAGAGATGCCATTCTTCCTGGATACTCTGGGTCAGAGTATCTTAAATTATAGAGTTCACTAGCCAGAGAAGCTGTAACATGCCATTCCCAGCAGAAGAAACAGCACAAAGGCCTAGAGATGAGAGAATGGTCCATTTAGGGAAAAATGAGAAGTTTGGTGTGGCAAATCCAAAAAGGAAAGATGGGCCAGTTCACAAAGAGTTTTGAATGCCACCTCAAGATCACAGGTGATCTAATCTTTGAGAAAGATTAGCACCTGAACTCCCTTGACCTTAGAAAGAACCCTCTTGCTACAGCGTGGAGGAAGGACTGGAGGTAGCCTAGCCAGAGGCTGTTCCAGGTGTCTAGGCAAAGATGAAACCTGACCTAAGGTGGTGGCCTTGAGGACAGAGAGAAATAGGTGGGTGTGGCGGATGGTGATTACATGGAGTCAGCTGGACCTGAGGTACTGCCTGGGTTGGGAAAGGGTTGGCAGAGAAGGTGTGAGAGATGACTTGAATTTCTGGCTCACACACTTGATACAGTGCTTTATCCAAAGAGGCACGGATGCTTGATTGTGTCAAATGCTCCTGATAAGTCAAGGGAGATAAGGAGGGACAAGTGACCATGGGATTTAGTGACAAAAATGTTTTCTGGGCTTTTTGATTTTTGTTTCTGTAGTGCTAGAGCAGAAAAGTTTTAAGGCGCGGTAGGAGCAGAAACCAAGTAAGTCACACAGAAAAAGTCATGAATGGAAGTGGGTGAAAAGGACAACTGAGCTTCCTTGTGAGCTCAGACATGAGAGGAAGAAAGAGGATAAGGCAGTCAATGAAGAGAATCAATATGTTTAAAAACACCCAGGATCCCTCTGCATACTAGCTGTGTCTCAAGCCTGTATTTCTGTCTTCAACAGGAATTTTTAACAGTACCTACCTCACAGGGTTATGGTGAAGTCCAGTCTTCCTACTGCTAACAATCATTTATCATCTGTCCTCTGCCCAAATTCTAAATTCAGAGCAAACAATCAACAGCTCCTTGTGCGTGTGAATCATCAGTGAATCTTTGTTAACTGAATGCTGTGTAACTAAGACTCTGAAAGTAGCGCACTGCTCGAGGTAAGCGCTAGAGGAGCCAGCCTGGGCTGTGATTCTGGTGGGGACACTCCCTGTTTTTCAGGCCTCAAGGAGGTGCCCCCTGTCCACCAAGGCACGAACACAGGCATGGTGATGGAGGTGCGGGGAGAGAGCCCTCTTGGGCACAATTACGGCTTGAACCCACGGCTGGAAAGCAATGAGAGAAGGGCTTTGAACTCCAGACGGCTCTTCCAGCACTGCTTTATGGCCACAGTGACTGCCAGTGATATTCCAGGCAGTCCTGAGGAAGCAACTGCCTCCAACCCAGACCCATGTGGACCAGTCCCGTAAACACCTAATAAATGTGTCTACATCATCCCTTCTGGAGTCTCTTTTTAGTCAAAGGTGGGAGTAAGATGACCAGAGGGTCCTTGGAGCCTGGCAGGATAAATGAGGTCTTTTTCGAGCAAAGGGACTCAGGTCCTGCTGTGGACCCAGCTACACTGATCCACTGACCCAACTGAGTGCTGCAAAAAATGGCCAGTAACAACTCCATACAATCAGCGAGACGCCTGGGCCTGTGGTGGCTCAGAGAGCCCCTCTCCTAACTGGGGAAGTCAGAGAGCTTTGACTCGGTTTCCCCACCCAGAGTAGGTATATTTAGGAACCTCTAGAAAAGGAATCAGCTCTCAGAAGGGGATCCCTGCCTCTCCAGCAACTCTGCCCCATCCTAGCACGAGCTGCTGCTCACCGAGGAACAGAGAGGGAGGGTAGTGTGCACAGCATTCAACCTTTGTCTCATTTCATAGTGGATGAAAGAATGAATGAGTGAGTGAGAAAATGAATGGTTCACAGGCAAAAGAAGCAGGCTCCACAGGGTGGACTAGGCCAATTCCCGACACTTGTGGCCTTGCTAAAGTCCCTTAGTCTTCCTGAGCCTCAGTTCCCTTGTTGGTTTAATACAAATGGTTAATAAAGTGATGGATTTGAACTCACTTTGTAAACATTAAAATGCTGAAAGAATATTTAAGTCACAGATGGATGTTTTTCCGTATAACATAGTCATGAAAAACAGGAGCTCTAGAGCCAAAGGCCTGGTTAAAATCCTATCCCTGCTAAGTAGCCTCTGTGCCTCGATTCTCCCATCTGTTCAAACAGGGAAACTAGTAATATTCACATGCCAGGGCATTGGGGAGGATTATGTTATTTAGTTCACTGAAGTATTTCAGTCTTGGCAAACCAAAGGTACTATGTGTGAGCTATTATTTGTTCCTAACATTTTTTATTATTAAGGCAATCTCCCGGCTGCTATCCTAACCATGGAAAAAGCTTGAGGCTTTGCCTTGGGAGCTCAAGGCAAAGGGTCAGGGGACTCGGCAGCCACTGAAAGCAGCTCTTGGTATTTCAGACAGTGACATGATCTGCTGCCAGATTTGGCACCAGAGAGATGGTCACTCATAGATGTTTGTACACAGGTACTGAGCCAGCTGGAGGCAGATGATAGGGTAGGAAGGCAGGGTGAGCTGCCCACAGAAGCAACCTGGGATGGAAGTCAAAAGACCTTGTTTTGAACTCACTTTCTTTGGGGGGGGTGGGGGGGTGATCTTTTATTTTCAGCACTCTAAACTCTGTACTTTTGTCCACTGATGGCACTTGTTACAGGTTAGGTTCATGCACTTATGTGTGATGGCACGCCACTGACCAAATCAAAGGAGGCCATATATTTTGCTAAAAAAGGAAAAAGGATTTATAGAAAGCTAGCCCCGAGGAGATGGAGAGGCCCATTTGCCTCAAAACCACCATCTCACAGTGTGCAGGTGGGTAAGGGTCTTTTATAGCAAGGAACAGAGGGAAGGGCAGCAGAGGAACGCTGTAGATCTCTATGGTGTGTTAGTTTCCAGCCGTCTCCGGGCCAATGGCCCTTTCCTGTGGACAGAAAAACTAGGCTCCTGCCTCCTGGGGTTAGCATCTTGCATATTCTGCCACTTCATCAGAGCTGAGGAGAAGAGAGGTTGTTGGTTATGTGCTCAGCAACAGAAAGTTTAGAGAAAATGCTTATCTCTACACAAAAAGTCTAACTTTTAAAATTCATTTTACAGCACCACTTACACACTCAGTGGCGTCTATTCTATGCCAGGACCATGCAGGCTGCCAGAAAGGCTCACATGAGCATGAGGTGGGCATAGAAAGGCAGAAGGCCTTCTGGTGGAATCTGTATGCCCAAGGGAGGAAGAATGGAGTCTGAGATGAGTCATCAAAGATGAGTCAAAGTTTCCAGGTGAGACAGGGTTGGAAGACATCATGGTCAGGGTACGCCCTGTTCAAAAACAGTGCAGAGAGCCCAGCGCGGCCCTGAAAACCCAAGTCACTTGTTGTGAGAGCCCTTAGGGTACTGTGTGTACATGCGTGTGTGTTGTGTGTGGGGTGCTGGTGGTGGGTGACAGTGTGGGTGGTGTGATGCACTGATGCTTGATGGTGACCTTTCACAGGACACACTTCTTCTGTGTCCTTGGTACCCTCCTCAGTAAGATTCGATTTTTCTCTGTACATGTTCTGTGCTGGGCCTTCTGGGAAGTTGCAAAGGAGAATCTGATGACAGGGCTTTAGGCTGGTCACAGTCAGGGAGGGGGAGATAAATCTACAGATTCTAAAAGCTCAAGTGGCCTAGTATGGGCCCGGGCAGTGGTTCTCATGCTTCTGCCTACATCAGAATCAGCTTCGGGCTTGTTGAAACACAGGTTACTGCCAGGCATGGTGGGGCATGCCTGCAATCCCAGCACTCTGGGAGACTGAGGCAGGAGGACTGGCAAATTCAAGCCCAGCCTGAGCAACTTAGTAACTTAGCAAGATCTTGTGTTAAAAAAATTTTTGCTTATACTGGGGATGGAACTCAGGACCTCGAGCTTGCCAGGCAGGCGTGGTGCCACTGAGCACCTGCCCCTAGCAAGACCTTGTCTTTAAAAAAAATTAGTAATAATAATGGCTGAGGATGTGCAGAGGCCTTGAGTTCAATCCGCATAGACCAAAACTAAAATTTAAAATAATAATAAAATTAAAAAGGTTTTAAAAAATGTAGAAACACAGGTTGTTGCTCCTTACAGCTCCCCTCTCTCCTTTCCAGGGTCTGGGTCAGAGGGGCCAGGAATAAGTCCCTAGCATTTACATTTCTAATAAATCCCAGGTGCTGCTCTTGCTGCTAGTCTAGGACCAAATTCTTTTGAGCACAAATAGACCTCAAGGACAAAGACAAGCTTTGAGGCCTCTGAGCACTGGGAGTAGGAAGAGATTTCTCACAGAGCCTGGCCCTCAAGACCTGGAGTAGAGTCCTCATCCCGGCCTATGTGGACGGGGTGGGCACAGGTGGAGGACAGAATGTGTGTCCCTCTATGCCCCAGGCCTCACAGAGCACCCCACCCACACTCAGGGCAGCTTCTCTCCATCTTCACAGCAGGGCTCTCACTGGGGCCCACATGTCTGAGCACCTCTTGTACCACTCTTTAGGCAGGAGCCCTCCCCCAGGGCGCCTGAGCAGGGCGGAAGCCGGGTGGGCTGACGCACAGACAGAAATAGTCTGAGCTCACTGCTGCTCCCTGCCACACATCGACCAGCAATTATTTCTTGTAAATTGCTTTCCCGGTGATGTTCAGAACATGTGTGTGACCGCCTGAGAACAAACACTCTGAGGTCTCGGAGAGGAGGCTGCGGGCTGTGGAGGGGTTCCAGATGGAGAAGAGCCTTTGTCCAAATCTTCAGCCACGAATTACAGCATGTTGAAAACTGGGACTTGGAAATATTAGAAACCCCCCCCCTCACAGCACTACCTGGCAGGTGGGCTTCTGACCTCTCCTGAAACATTTGCCTTGGTTTGTCCATTTCAACACTCATTGACAGTGATTCTTTTTCAAGTGAGGGGATTTCGGTCCCTGTGTCGGAGGAGGTCATGGCTACCTGTAAACATCTATAGCTGTTAACGACAAGGACCCAGCCAGGACTCTCAGGAGGCTTCCTGGAGAAAATGATGCCTGGTCAGTCGTGGAGAACACACTGGCAGCTGAAAGGGAGCTTGTGGTTGGGATGAGGAGCAGTCTTCAAGGGAGAGAACAGCAGAGAGGCACATGGCTTAGAAAGGGCATATGATCATTTTGAAGAAGGAGAGAAGAAATAAACATAAATATAATAGAGACAAGGAAAATCGTAATTTTTTTTTTTTGTACCAGGGATCGAACTCAGATCCTAGCACTTGTGCAGCAGGCGGTGAAAGGAAAATCGTAATTTTTAATTTGCATTTTTAAGCAAACTGCAGCTTCAGGACATAATTAAAATTGCCCAAGGTTACCATACATTTGTGTGTGTGTGTGTGTGTGTGTGTGTGTGTGTGTGTGTGTTACAGAGGATTGAACCCAGGACCTTGGCATTGAACTTTATCCGCAGACCATTTTTTAACTTTTATTTTAAGATAGGGTCTTACTAAATGGCCCAGGCTGGGCTCAAACTTTCAATCCTCCTGCCTCAGCCTCCCAGAATGCTAGGATTACAGGTGTGTACTACCACACTTGGCTACAGTGCTTTCTTTTTTCCCTTCCAGGAATATCACCTCAGAATTCCTAAGGGTCTCAAAAGATAAAATGAGAGCCAACTGTGGTGATCCAAACCTGTAATCCCAGCATTGGGAGGCTGAGGCAGGAGGATTGTCATGAGTTGGAGGCCAGCCTGGACTACAGAGAAAGCCCCTGTCTCAAAAAACCAAACAACAGAGCCGGGGATTTACCTCAGTGGCACCACACCTGGTTTACAAGTGCAAGGTCCAGAGTTCAATCCCTGGTACAAAAACAAAACAAAACAAAACAAAAAGATACAGCAACCCTATAAACTGGGCCTGTGTCTTTCTCCTGTAAATTGGGCCTGTGTTTTTCTTTTCCTGCGATACATTTACAAATCCCACAGACGTTCACCCTCAAGGAAACAACATTATTAATTGGGTACTGTATCTTTAAACTTCAAATGCAAGGTGCAAACTCACCTAGCCCCCTGAAGGGTAAGGACAGACACTAGGAATACACGTGCTAGATCATTCGTCTTGAGGATACCCTCAAAAACATGTAAATATCTGAGCCCCAGACCATAATGTGCCCACCCCTCCAGCGCCTGCACTCCCTTCCGAGCGTACACTTCTTGGGTGCTTCTCACTGATGCACCCTGAAGTGCTTTTCCATGACAAGTCAAGAACCTACTCGGCCAGGGATTTAGCTCAGTGGTTTCGCCGCCTGCTTTGCAAGCTCAAGGACCCGAGTTCAATCCCCGGTACCAAAAAAGAAAAAGAACCTACTCCCTGGGTAGGTGAGTTGAGATCTGCGTCTTCTCTTTGGGGGCACCTCCCTGGGCCCCATGTGGTGACAATTTTGAGTAACAATGAGTAATTCAGTTGGGGTAGACATTACAGTCAGGTGAGTAATGGTGAGAGATGAAGCTAGAGGGGGAGAAGAGCCACATCTTGAGTCCCTGGCTGCAGTAAGGGGTTTGGGCTTTAATACAGGGCAAAGGGAACCACAGGGCAGGGTTTTGAGCATGGAAAGGAACTCAGAACCTTATGTGACTGCTCATTGTCCTGTTGTGACCCTGATATGACATTTGACACCCAGGATCTCTACCTCTGGGGTCTATTGAACACCCCCTTAGGTTCCTGATGTCTCAGAAGTCTACAGGACAGTGGTGGCCCCTGTGGTCACAGAAATGACTCAGGCCCTAGACATGGCCTCTCAGGAGGAGGTCACTGCACTGCCCAGTCTCTGTCCAGTTATCTCAGGGACCAGAGCACAGCTCATGGAGGCCCAGGAGAGCCACATGCCTTGTTTTGTCACAGAGCCCTCAATCTCACCTGTGTCGGGGGAGCTGGCACATACCTTTCCATCCTTTTAGGACCAAGGCTACCCCAAGTGGGTGGTCCCCTCCTAAGGTGTTGACTGAGGACATACTGTGGATCCCACATGGTGACAAACCTTGTAGGGCAGAACCTGCGGCCTTGGCCTTAGGGACTTACTGGGAATCAGGAGTAAGTATGGTCCATGAAACCCCTGGAGGGGAGTCAGGGGGAGTTGGCAGACAAGGGTCAGGATGTGGAGTAGGGGCCACGAGAGTTTCAAAGATCTTGAAGCAGGAAATAAGAAATAGTCTGAAAGCTTTTGTGGAAGAAATAGGGTTGAACTTGAACTTGATGGACCATGGCAATAGTGAAAGGTCTCAGTGGGACATGGCAAGTGTCCTATAATGCTGACTTCATTTTTTTTTGTTTTTTTTTTGGTACCAGGGATCGAACTGACTTCATATTTTCAAGAAGATACCACTGTAGCTCCCAGGGCTTTGGACAAGTTGACCATTTCCTAACCCCACCCCAGCCATGACCATCCAACCAACAACGTGTTTAAATCTTTTGTGTGCCAGGCCTTGCCCTCTAAGAACAAAGAAATGAATCTGTCATGATTTCTGCATTCAGGGAATGCTCAGACTGTTGGAGAAAACCTGTAAGTTAAATAGACAACTGTGATTTCTTCACTCAAGAACGGGGCAAGATCGCTGCCTGATCCTGCATAGTGGGCTGATCTAGTGCAGACAGCGGGATCGCCAAGGATGTCATTCTCTTTGAGGGAGGAGGAAGCTTTCTTTGTGAACCCTTCATCCCCCAGCCTTCTCTGCTGGCTGCTTCATGTTACCATGGAGACCACAGGCCCCTGGCAGCTCCCTGCTCTGGTGCACCCCTCCTCCTTCTCCACCTGCCTGGCTGCGGATTCCTTTAGGGCTGATAAACTCTCACACTTTACCAGGAAAGAAATTACTATTCCCATTTGAAATGAGAAAAAACTGAGAACCAGAGGCATGAGAGATTTGCCCCAGGCGCTGCTGCAGCCAATTAACTGGCAGAACCTCAAACCCTGATTCCCTCTACTCCGCTCCTCTCTCCTCACCACAACACCCCTCTCTTTCACCAAGGCTTAGTTTCCCTTTTTTCTTCCTTCCCTATCTTTGGGAGTTTCACTTTTTATTCTAAGAAAATCAGAACTTGTTCTGAGTAAACTACAAGTGACTTGAAGTTTAGTCTTCACATTAGTTACTTTAAATCTATTCTTGGATATATGTATGAAGTCCTTTGTGAACTGAAATAGTGCTTGATGAGAAAACCAGACATTGCAGAATGCACCAGCCTGACTGGAACAATGATAATGGTATTCTTGAGCATTGCAATATGCCAGGATACATTAAGAAAAACCATACACAACCATGCAGAATTTACACAACAAATGCAGGGAATCTGGACACATTATTCCAAGTCATTATAACTGTAGAAGACAAGAGTGGTCAAAATCTTGGCATATGAAAAATACAATTTGTCCTGCAAGGCTGGGTTCCAATCCTGATCAACCCATTTTGTCCTCTGCACATTACTTAACCTGAAAGTATCACTCCTATGTGATAGTTTTACAGCTGTGAAAGGATTTTGGAAATTGCAATATGCTCAACAGATGTTATTTATTGTTATTAACCAAACATTAGAGAAAGAGGTCCTTCATTTTTCCCCAAGGGCCTCCAATCGTCAAATTTTGAGATTTTTCTATTGCTAACATATGTGATGCTAAAGGTCTGTGATTCTAGAGCCTGCTTCTAATAAGTCTGACATTCTCTGATAGTGTTCAGGTGCGAAGGCCAGGCCAGGGCTGAAGGCCAGTGTGTGTGGGGGCCTCCAGGCCCAGGGTGGTTCAAGCCTCTAGGGATGCATAGTTATACCTGGCCTCACAGACAAATTCCCTTTAGAGACTTGTTATCAGTTCCTCAGCTTTCCTCCAACTGGCCTCCTTTGGGCCTCACTGCCTGCATTATCCATATTCATTGCATATTTTCTTCCATTAATTCCAATTAAGCCATTTGGCCAACTCTGGAAGAACTGAATCCTCCCTTGATTAGTGTGGGCCCTGCAGAGGCAACAGAAAGGGCCTCAGTTCGGGATTCTGGCTGTCCCTTCCTCACCCCTATCCCACCTCCTGAGCAACGCCCTGCATTGCCCTACAACTCAGGCTGCCATGATGGCTATAGAACATTCTTTTCTGAAAGTCTAGTACATGGTATTCCCTCCATGATGGTCTCACAGGCAACTGCTAATGTACCCCATGTTGCTAATTCACCAGGTTTCATGTATTCAGGGTTTCATCTTGAAATGCAGCTGTGTGTACACGTGAGTTCATATGAGTTCACCACCAGAGCTACATGGCCCTGAGCTACAGACCTGACAACCGGGTTCTAGATGACCACTATTCATCACTACAGTGGCTAGTGCCTCCTTCTTCACATAAGGAGAATATTCCAGCTGTCTCAATTCAGGGAGTTGTTTTGAGAATAATGAACAAATCATCAACCACACAATGTTCAGTAATAATGTGATATAAAATTATATCTAAACAAAATGTACCACTAAGATGTCTATGGTCAGTCTTATTCCATTGTCTGGCCCTATGACCTTAGGCAGGTCATTTTACTGCTGAGCTCCTTAATTTCTGGTGTGTGTTTAGTTTTTCAAGTATTTATTACATGCTGAGTATGTGTCTTGCCTGATTTATTCTGTAGCAGCCAGGACTTTCCATTGTAAATATCAGAAACCATCTCCTTGAAAACTAAGCAAAAAGGGGCTACATTGGAAGGCCACTGGGTGGCTCACTGAAATGACCAAGAAACAGGCAAGCTAGGCCAGAATCAAGGCCAGCTGGGCACAGCCACAATCCTGCCATGGGAACTGTCTATTTAGGATAGACTCCTCCTGTGGTCACACATCTCCTTGCTGGTCACCACTGCAGCCACCTGAAGTTATCTCTGAGTGTCCTCATCTCTCAGCTTACACTCCTACTAGACTCAAAGCCTGGACTCAAGAGTCAAGGATAGAGTTGCTGGCTGAGGCTTCCAGATAGCTTGGAATTGGAAGCATTTGGGTGTGGGGCAGCCCAAAGCAATTAGTGTCCACTGCAGAGTTCAGCCAAGTGATGTTACAGTTTACAGGTGAGAAGAATGAGTCTCTCAGTGTTTTATTACTGAGCACCCAGGGAGCTGGGAATTTAGCTCAGTGGTGCTGGCACCTGCCTAGCAAGTGCAAGGTCTTGAGTTCAATCCCCAGTACCAGAAGAAGAAAAACATTTTTGTGCTCGCTTTGGCAGCACATATATTACTGAGCACCCAGGACATGGGTTAACCACCCCCCACCTTTGCAGAAATGGAAGAAAGCAAATGAGTGTAGGTAATGAGCAAAGGTTCATTCCCTTTCCCTCAGTAATGGCTTTTGCTGAGAATGTTTGTGAGCCATATGGAAGGTTTTCAAAGATTCAGTCACATTCCTAAGGCTCTGGAGCTGGCCCTTAACTTCTTGGCAACAAGCACAGTTGTAATTCTTCTGCAGAGTTTGACTACTGTGTAGGCAGACCATCAGTCACTGCCCAAACCACCATTGTCACCATCATGTTGCTTCTAGCTCAATGGAGCCTCATATAACCCTCTGAGGTTGGTATTACCTCAGTTTACCAAATGGGAAAACTGGTGCTCAAGGAGGTTTAGCGGCTGTCCCAAACTCACAGTGCAAGACCGAGCTAGAATCGTAGCTGAGTTTCATGTCTCCAGAATCTGTCACACGACCTCTCCTTCAAAGAAACAGGATAGGGGGCTGGGGATTTAGCTCAGTGGTTCTGCTGCCTGCCTCCCAAGCGCAAAGACCCGAGTTCGATCCCTGGTACCAAAAAAAAAAAACCAAAACAAAACAGGATAGGGCTGGGGATTTAGCTCAGTGGCACCACTACCTGCCTTGAAAGTGCAAGGTCCTGAGTTTGAGCCCCAGTAGCAAAACGAAAACAAAAACAAGACAGGATAAAAACAGGACATCAAGAAACTTGTATTTAATAAATAAACACTTGAATTAAAAATAAAAAATAAAAAACAGAATACCCAGGATGAGACACAGACACAGACTGTCAAGGGAGGAAGCAGCCTTGCCCACCTTTGTGTTCTTTCAGCATTTTTTTTTTCCAGTACTGGGGTTCGAACTCGGGTCCTTGCACTTGTGCAGCAGGCGGAGAAACTACTGAGCTAAATCCTTGGCCTTTCGGCATTTTTAAAGATGGGGAAGCTGAGTTCCAGGGAGAAGTTCCCTGCCCACCCTCACATAGTGCCATTGGTGAAGCCTCTGCACAGCAGTCAGAGTTTGAATCCAATTCTCTTACCTCCCAATTTAGTGAGCACGTGTACACACACACATTTGGAGCTTATTTTAATGCCAAGTAATGGAAATGGGGCAGCAGGGGAGTGCATGCCCCCCACCCAGCTGGTGGGCTGAGGGCCTCGCTAAGGTGTAGCCCAGAAGGGACATGGCAGCAGAGTGACTGGGAGGGAGTAGGCTTTGCACCTCCAGAAAATACTGTTCTCTCAAAATCAGGAAAAGTCTGCACACATTAAGAGCCAATTATCCTCTCCTGGTTGAAATTGATTGCAACAGACTTAAATTTGTGGGTTATTGGAATGGCTGGGGAGAGAAGCCTGAAGGTAATTAGGCCCGGCCAGACCAAACATGTGCTGCCCAAAGAACTGAACAATCTGTGATTATTAGCACATTGATCTGAAGCCCACACCCAAGCACTGGGAAATTTCCATGTACCTCCAGCCTTGAGGTAACCTCCCTACCTTATAAAAATACCCACTAGCTGCCCTCAACCACTTCCAGTCAGCTCAGACACTGCTCCCTTAGGGAACTTCTTTGACTCCCATGATGGGCTGGCACCTGCTCTAGTCTCCCACAGCCCCACACTTTCCCTGTGTCCTAGCTCTGTTGTCATTTTCTAGGTGCCTCTCTTCTCTATTATATGCTGTAAACTCCAGGGCATGAACAGGACAGGCATGACACAGAAGCTATTTGATGGACAGAGAAAAGGAGGAGAGAACACAGTTCTCACCCTAGCTCCTCCTCTATCTGTTCCCACTCTGAACCCAGGGGAAGGGACATAAGGCTTTGTCCTATCTAGCTCCAAGATTTGGCCTTCAGATCAGGCTCTCTGGTAATGAGGCCTCAATTCTTCCCTGCTCCTGACCAGCCTCAAGGATCCTGAGTTACCTTCAGCCTAACAGCCCCAGAAGCTGAACTCTAGCCCTGAGGCCTCCACTCACTCTGGCCAACACTCATCTAGGCTACTCAAGAGTGGCCATGCAGTTGGTAGGCCCTGAACCAGGCAATGAAGTCACAGAAGTGGACAAAGTAGTGTACCAGTCCCCTGAGTCTGCCAGGTATTTGAGACAGGTTCCAAAGGAGATTGGACACCATTGGAAAGTTACAGGCATCTCAGTGTGAAGTGGACAGAAGCCAGGTGCCAGCCAGGTGCCCATTAGTGAGAGACTCAAGCAGTCAGTAGGTTCTTTACAGAACTCTTACAAGGCCCTGAGCTGGGAGAGGCTGGAGATTCACAGGCTAGATCAGATCAAGGCCCAACCTTGAGATATAATTAAACAAAGAGGAAGCCAGGCCACTTTGAGGAAGGTTTTCTTGGGACTTAGAACATCAGTATTCCAGAACATACTGGAATTCCAACACAGTAATGTCCCAGCATACCACATTCTGTCACTTTGCCATTTCATCATGGAGGACATTCTACCTACCAACATTCTTCCATGCCAGTTGACCCTAGGGACTGGTTTCATGGATGACAACAGAAGGGGGGATGGCTTATTGGTGATTCAAACACATTACATTTATTGGGCATTTTATTTCTTTTACTATGACTCTGTGCAGTTTATTTCTATTATTTTACATTAGATTCTCATAAACAATGGGCAACCTAGATCCCTCACACAGGAAGTTCAGAACAGGGTTGGCTCCCTACGAGCATCTAGCTCAGGATGCAGAGCTCAGGCAGGAATACAAGTGATGCAGAGCGGCTGTAAACACATGGAAGCTTTGCCAACTTGCCCTCTGCTCCCTCCTGCTGTGCGGCCCAGTCCCTAACAGCCCACAGATCAGCTGACAGTACCACTCCTTGGCCCAATGGATCAGAACCCCTGCCCATGCCATCACTCCAAGATCTTAAAATATCAGCACTATAATAGAAACTTCTAACAGTCCATTTTCTTCTTCTTCTTTTTTTTTGGTACTGGGGATCGAACTCAGGTCCTTGCACTTGCTCAGCAGGCGGCAAAACCACTGAGCTAAATCCCTGGCCCAAGCATTTCTGCACTTTTTTGGGGGGGGGGGGTTCCAGGGATCGAACTTGGGTCCTTGTGCTTGCGGGGCAGGCGGCGAAACCACTGAGCTAAAACTCTGGCAAGTCCATTTTCTTCTATCACAAGCATTTATTTGTTTCTTGGTTCCTTATATCAACTATTTAGTATTTTTGGGTAATATAGGCTCCTTTAAGAAACTGTTAAAATTGTTAGGTTGTATAGTTTTTCATCCCCAGGGGAAAAAATTTATACACATACATTTGTATATCATTTCAGATAGTGTATGACTCTTAGCAGAGTCCATAGATTCTAAAAATCATTTAATTTTACCCTCCTTTGATCCAGAAAGACATTTAAAATAAGATAATTAAGTTTAAGATGGGTCAAGAGAAGACAAAAATAACAAGGTAGGGACAAAGTAGTGGCTGGAAAGATACAAAAAGTTCAGACCATAATGACCTACACACAGCTAAATTTGTGTCCTACATATTTAGCTCTAAGATTTCTAGCAGCCAAGGTAAAAAAGGAAATCTGTTCACTTTTACAGTCCACAATGTTCATGAGGTAAAAACAAACTATGTAATCCTTAGAGGATATACAACTCCCCTTGGCAAGGAGGCCAGACAATTTCTTCTTAGATCCTCATAAACAATGATATAAAGGATACGACCCCAACAAACTCCTTGGCATTGACCTAGACTTTTTTTTTTGTAGAGTGACCAGCTTGTCCTGGTTTGCCTTTCAGTCTCTCTCTCTCTCTGTCTCTCTCTCTCTCTTGAGATAGGGTCTTACTCTGCAGTTCAGGCTATCCTTGAGCTCACTATGTACCCCAGGCTGGCCTCGAACTTGCAGCAATCCTCCTGCCTCAGCCTCCCCCGAGTGCTGGGATTACAGGCATGCACCACACCACACCCAGCTTTTGATACTGAGTGTCTTACATTCTGGGAAATCCTTCAGTTCCAGGAAAACTGAGAAGACTGCTCACCTTAGATGCAATTAATACCTCAGTCAAAGCTTTCCAGAGTTTTTTTTTTTGTACCAGGGATCGAACTCAGGACCTTGCAACTGCAAGGCAGAGTCAAAGCTTTCCTAGGGCTCAGGACATAGCTCAGTGGTAGCATGTACAAGGGCCTGAGCTCAATCCCCAGGGGGAGGGGAGGGGGGGGGAGAGAGAGAGAGAGAGAGAGGAGAGAGATTATCCAGTACAAGGGCCTAGAAAATCATCTATTATCAAAATTATCATTGGAAATCCTTTAATCAACCATAAAACAAAATACAAAACCATCCCTCAATACATAGTCATTTCTGCCTCCATCAGTGGAACAGACTGCTGTTCCTTTGGTGGCAAATTGAGGAAGGCAGTGGGGGACGCACACTCTGAGATTTCATAAGGCACCCATGCACTGAGACCAAGGGAGGGAACAACAGATTTACCCTCCCATGACACACTTGTCCTAGGGCCTCTGCTGAGTGAGTGAAGTAATGTTTACTATATTATTAATCTTTCTCTTTCCATGTCTTTCTATTTTTTCCTTATTTCACAAGGTTGTTGTGAGAATTAAAAGAGTTAATCTTGTGGGTTAGGGGATGTAGCTGTTGTAGAGTGCTTGCCTAGCATGCATGACACCCTGGGTTCAATCCCCAGCACTGCAAAAAAAGAAAAAAAAAGGCCAGGGATTTAGTTCAATGGCTCCATGCCTGCCTTGCAAACACAAGGTCCTGAGTTCGATCCCCGGTACAAAAGAGAAAAGAAAAAAAAAGTTAATATTTATAAAACACTCAAAGCATACCCAACACAGAGAGGGCTTCAGTGTTATTAAATACAGATACGGCGACACTCTTATTTTCTATAGCAATCCCGTATCTAACCCCTGATAGAAATTTGGGAAAAATGCCTTCTGTGGCAGAGAGAAGTTGTAGGGCCCCTGAACTCTGTAGTTGCAAATTTACAAAGGAACACAGTACTTTTTAAACTTAGCGAGGAGCTAAGAGCTTCCTTCTGAGCCCTGGCTCGGGTCCTGCAGCCACATGGGAAGCCAAATGGCAGGGGGCTCTTGTGCCTTTCACTGTGTGACTTGGCTTAGCAGATCCCCAGACACCAAGACAGCAACAAGGCACCAAGGCTCCGGCCACATTCAGGCTGCACAGCTGCCTCTCTTGAAGTCTCCCCTGGCCCCTTGGGCAGGGGCCCGGCCTGCTGTATAAGCTTAGAAGCCTGGCTGAGTGCTGAGCTGACACACTGGCCAACCAACCAGTGAGTGTGAAACCACTTTGTACACTGAGAAGTGCCGTGCAGATGTGAGAGACAAACACTGATATAGAGTGGTGCTGAGTCCAGAGTCCAGAAAGGTGATTGGACTGGAGCGTGGGCAATGCCTGTGGATGAAGGAGAGAGCAGATAAGCAATTAGTTGAGAAAACATACAGCTGGACTATGCCAAGGCCAAATATTGGTAAGAAACCACCAGATAATTGGGTTCCAGAATCCTTCTGCAGCCACGGCACACATTTCCCAGAGTTCAAAATCTCAGAGGTGGCAGGGCATAGTAATGCATGCTTGTAATCCCAGCTACTTCAAGGCTGAGGCAGGAGGATTGTATGTTCAAGCCCAGCCTGGGCAAGTTGATGACTTAGTTGAGACCCTGTCTCAAAATTTAAAAGTAACCGGTAGGGCCAGGGATTTAGCTCAGTGGTTCCGCTGCCTGCCTCGAAAGTGCAAGGTCCCAAGTTTGATCCCTGGTACCAAAAAAACAAGAACAACAACCTGTAATCCCAGTACTCAGGAGGCTGAGGCAGGAGGATTGCCACAAATTCGAGGGCAATCTGGACTACATAGTGAGTTCAAGACAAGCCTGAGGTACATAGTGAGACCCTGTCTCAAAGAAACAAAAAAAAATTATAAATAAAGAAATAAAAAGGGCAGGGGATGTAGCTCAGTATAAATGCCCTGAGTGCAATAATTAACTCAGCACAAAGCTTACCAGATGCCTACTCTGGTTTAAACTCTAGGCATAATGATTATGAAATCTGATCTAAATTCTAAGGCAAAATCTCCTGCTCTATCATTTAACAGCACTGTGATCAGCAAGTCACTTACCTCTTTGAAGACTTGGTTTACCTGTCTGTTAAATGGGAATAATGTGAAATAATATGACACCATAGGATCGTTCTGAGGATTAAAATAACTAACACTTATATGCATGTTCTTACCATATGTCAGATATTATTCTATGTGTTTTAAATATATAAACTCATTTAATCCTCTGAATAACTCTGGGAAGCAGGTATCATTCTTACCCACATTTTCCAGGGGATGAAACTGAGGCACAGAAACCAAGTAACTCATCCCAAGTCACACAGCTAATAAGTGGTGGGGCCAGGACTGAACCCATGCAGTGTAGCTCCAGAGACTGTTCTTGACCACTTGTTACCCTCCATGGTTTCAACAAAGGGCTTGCACACAGTAAGCACTCAGTATGTGTCACCTGCCAGTGCCCAGCTTATATTTCTAACACCTTTACAGGAGTATCTGCTAGGATCTCTTGGAAGATCCCATATTATGATTACATTTTGAGTGTTAGGGAAGTCTTTCTGACACTGAGCTGAACCACTCCACCCCCCAATCACCTCCTACCCCATGATCCAGTTCTATCCTTGGAATCTCCTTAGGGTCTCTCTCTTCCCCCTGGCCCCATTATGGTCTCTTAGAGATTTGCAGCTCAGGCCCAGACCTGTCTGGTGGGGCGTGGCCTGGCTTCCTTCCTGTCTGTTGGTGACTCAGTCAGTGGTCTGCAAGGTTGAAAAGCCTTTGAGAACTCCCAGGACCATTTTAGGTTGGGAGCTGCTGCCTCCCACCCTAGAGCCTAGTACCTAGAAAAATAAACATAATTCTCAGGGTCTCGTGCAAACTGAAAACACAAGGCTGCTTTTTTAAAAAATTATTGAGAATTTCATGATAGTGACAGCAGAGCATGTAGCCATGTGCAGGGCCTCTGCAAATGCACAGGTCACAGGCTGATGCAACTGGCCCTGAGCAGCAACCTGTGTCCTCAGTTATTCATTACCACGGCCCACCTGCAGCCTATATGTGCCCATATAGAGACTGAGACTGGGAAGCTACTGGCACAACTGAGCTCAGAACTCAGAGCAGCTGTGGGCTGGCTCCACCAGAGTGAGGTAGAACTGAGTTCAAGTCAGCAGGATGTCAAGGAGCCAAATTCAAGCCAGCAGGGAGCTGAGTTTGAGCTGGCAGGAGACACACAGAGTGTTGTAGGGTGAACAAATCAGCTTCCAGCCTCACAGCCAGAAACCAGCCTGAGTTTAAAAATTAAATGTGCAGGCTTGCTGGGATTATCCACTACCTACTGTAAATCTATAGCTGGGATTAATCAACATGGATCTGGGCCCTGTGTGCCCAATTTGTCTACCAGTGACAGGAGAGGCACTCCTTAAAGTGGACATATTTTTTTTCCTTTTCTTGTTTTTATTTTGTTTTTTCTTGATTGTTTGTTCTTGTTTTTATGTAAGTGTGAACATTGTTTCTAGTTTTTTGTTGTTGTTTATGTTCTGTCCTGTTCCTATTTTTATTTCTTCCTTCTCTCTTTCCCTCCTGTCTTCTTCAACAGTTCCCCAAAGTTTGCAGAATCTTCCTTTATCCTCCAGCCTTGCTTCTAATCTTTTCCTCTTCTTCTATTTCTTTATTTTTTTCCCCTAAACCTTTTAAAATTTTCTCCCCTGAGGGTAAAATTGCCACCTTTTAAATTTTCTCCCGAGGGTAAAATCGCCATACTGAAGAGATATCTACTGTATACAATTTTCTGGCTTGTTTCAGATTTTGTTATATAACCACAGTTAAAGGTGGCAAATCAATAGTCACCACAGCTTGTCATTTTCTAAGTTGTATTTGATGCTACTGTTTTAGGGCTGGGTTATTTTTTTTTTTTGGTACTGGGGATTGAACTCAGGACCTTCTACTTGAGAAGCAGGCAGCAGAACCACTGAGCTAAATCCCTGGCTGATGCTACTGCTATTGTTGATTGTACTGCTTTGGCTAAGGTGACATAATTGTTCTTATCAGTTGTTCTTTCTGGTATGCCAAGACTGAGATTGCCTAAGGGTCATAAACAATATTATAGGCCAGTGCCAAAGAACCAGGGGCTAGGCCAATTAGGCAGCAACTTCTCATGCCCAATAAATTGAAGAGGTAGGGTCTTGCAAAAGACTCAAAACTCAAAAGCTACACTTGGAAGATATCTCTGAGAAGTAGTCATTTCCTAAGGGTTCTAAATACTAGCAATAAAGCTACTTACTATACACAATTTACAAGCATTAACCCAGAAATTAAACTAAAAAAAAAATGGAAAATGAGAAGACAATTAAGCAAGATGCAACCCCAAACTTTCAGCTCACCAAAGGCAAACCCAGGGGGAAATGAAATGGAACAATTTGAAACCCACCCACCTGGAATCTCTCAAGTGGTAACAGCAGAAGTAACAAAGCAGATAAAAGAGGCTCTAGAACAAGTCAAATCAGAAATAGTTTCTCAGATAACTACAGAGATGATGACTACAATGAAAGACATGATTAGTGACTCTAGAGGAGATGGGGGGGGGGAGGCGCACAGGAAAATGATGGAAACCGTGAACGCCCAACAGAGGAAAGAAATGAAATCCACTAAACAGATTCAAACAAATATCCAAGAGATTAAAAATTCCATTGAAAGTATACATAGGAGAATGAGCCACTGTGAGGAGAGAATATCAGATATAGAAGACAGGATTTTGGTTAGTGATCATGAAAAGAAAGATCTTTTAAAAATATCAAGAGACCATGAGAAATCAATCTAATAACTGCTAGATAGTGCAAATAAGAACAACATAAGGGCTGGGGATTTAGCTCAATGGTTCCACTGCCTGCTTTGAAAGCACAAGGTTCCAAATTTGATCCCCAGTACCAAAAAAATTAAATAAATAAGAATAACATAAGATTGATCACAGTCAATGAAAAAGCAGAAGATAGCATAAACAACATTAAAAACATGTTCACAGAAGTAATGTTAGAAAACTTCCCAAAGAGGTAAAAAGAATTTGACACATACAGGTAAGTGAGGCATATAGAATTCCAATTAGCCAGGATTAAAAAAAACCACACCAAGGCATATAATAGTCAAATATCCAGAAATTCAGCACAAGAACAGAATATTAAAAGCTGTTAGACAAAAGGAAACAAATTGCCTATAAAGGAAAGCCCATCAGAATCATAGCAGACTTCTCAACACAAACTTTAAAGTCAAAGAAAGATTGGAGTGAAGTTTTTCAAGCCCTAAAAGAAAACAACCACCAACCTACATTGATGTACCCCTCAAAACTCTTTCAAAATTGATGGAAAATAAGATACTTACATAACAAAGAACACCTGAAGAAATTCATGTCCACCAAACCAGCACTCCAAAATGTTCTGAAGGACATTCTAGAAAGAGATAACAAGGAGTACCACTCCATGAACCCCAACAGAATGAATCCACAAGGCAAGGCAAGCAATTAAACGGGGGGG
>NW_004624859.1:506557-547429 GCF_000247695.1 Heterocephalus glaber | reverse complement strand
AGCAGCAGCAGCAGCAGCAAGATCCAACAATGTGTTGCATAAAAGAAACACATTTAATTCAAAAAGAAATTCATAGACTGAAAGTGACAGGATGGAAAACAATACTCCACACAACAGGAACCCAGAAAAAAGTAGGAGTAGCTATTTTACTTGCAGGCAAAGTAGATTTCAAGCCAACATTGATTAAGAGAGACAAAAAAGGCCACTACATCCTTGTAAAAGGAACAATCCAAGGGGAAGAGATAACAATCATAAATATATATGCACCAAATACCACACCCAACTATAAAAAACAAATATTAACAGGCATGAAAAGTCAAATAAGCATTAATATAGTTGTAATGAGGAACTTCAATACCCACTGTCACAGACAGATCAACTAGACAAAAAATCAGCAAAGAAATATTAGAGCTGAACCAAACTTTTGAACAAATGGACTTAGTAGATGTCTGCAGAGTTCTGCCCCACAACATCAGAATACACATTCTTCTCAACTGCACATAGGATGTTCTCCAAAGTAGACCACATACTAGCTCACAGAACATGCTTAAGTAAATGGAAAAGAATTGAAATTATCCCATGCATATTATCAGACCACAGTAAAATGAAATTGGAAATGAATGACAAAAGAAACCATAAGAATGTCATAAACACGTGGAAAATAAATAACACCCTCCTGAACAACCAATGGGTCATAGATGAAATTAAAGAAGAAATTAGACAGTTTCTACAATTAAACAATGATGTCAATATAACATACCAGAACTTATGAGATGCAATTAAAGCAGTCTTAAGAGGGAAATTTATAGCAGTGAATTCCTGTATCACAAAAAACAGAGCAAGCTCAAATAAACAACCTAATGGTGAAGCTCAAACTTCTAGAAAGAGAAGAGAAAGTCAAGTCCAAAACTTACATGAGGGAGGAAATTATAAAGATCAGAGCAGAAATTAATGCCATGGAGATTAATAAAACATGCAATCAATAAATCAAACAGTTGGTTCTTTGAAAGATTAAATAAAATTGACAAACTTTAGCCAATCTTATCAAAAAAAAGAAAGGAGAGACTCAAATTCATGCAATTAGAAATGAAAAGAGTGAAATTACAATAGATCCTGTAGAAATCCAGATCATCAATACCTACTTCGAGAATCTATATTCTAATAGGATGGAACACACAGAAAAAATGGAAAGATTCCTGGTTACATAGGAAAAACCAAAGCTGAACCAAGAAGATATAAAAATTGTAAATCGGGCTGGGGTTTTAGCTCAGTGGTTCCGGTGCCTGCCTCCCAAGCACAAGGTCCTGAGTTTGATCCCCAGTACCAAAAAACAAAAAAAAATAAAAATAAAATAAAAATTCGAAATAAACCAATGTTAGTCAACAAAACTGAAGATGTAATTAGGAACCTACCAACAAAGAAAAGCCCAGGCCATGATGGAATCACTGCTGAGTTCTACAAGTAATTTAGAGAAGACCTAACACCACTACTTCTCAAACTCTTTAATGAAATTGAAAGGGAAGCAGTACTCCCAAATTCATTCCTGGAAGCAAGCATTGCCCAAAGCCAGAGAAGGATCCAACCAAAAAAGAGAACTACAGGCCAATCTCCCTAATGAGCATAGATGCAAAAAATCCTCAATAAGATACTGACAAACAGGGCTGGGGATTTAGCTCAGTGGTTCTGCCGCCTGCCTCGCAAGCACAAGGACTTGAGTTCGATCCCCAGTACCAAAAAAAAAAATATTGTGGGAAAATACATGTAACATGAGATACTGACAAACAGAATGCCGCAAATCATCAAGAAGGTTATACATCATGACCAAGGAGGATTCATCCCAGGGATGCAAGGATGGTTCAACATTTGCAAATGAAACAATGTAATACACCATTTTTTTTTTTTTTTTAGTACTGGGGATTGAACTCAGGTCCTTGCACTTGTGCAGCAAGCGGTGAAACCACTGAGCTAAATCCTCGGCCCAATGTAATACACCATATTAACAGAGCCAAGGACAAAAACCATATGATCATCTATATAGGTGCAGAAAAAGTGTTTGACAAGGTCCAACACCTATTCATAATAAAAACCCTACAGAAAATTGAAATAGATGGTCTTAATCTCAATCTGATAAAAGCCATCTATGACAAAACAACAGCCAATATCATACTAAATGGACAAACTAAAAGCTCTCACTCCAAGATCAGGAACCAGACAAGGATGTCCACTGTCACCACTCTTATTCAATATAGTTCTGAATACATTAGCCAGAGCAATTAGACAAGAGAAAAAAAATAAAAGGTATAAGGATTGGAAAGGAAAAAGTTATCATTATTTGCAGATGACATGATACTGTACACAGAAGACCCCAAAAACTCCACCAAAAGACTTCTAGATTTAATAACCAAATTCAGTAGCATAGGTGGATACAAACTCAACACTCAAAAATCAATAGCCTTTTTGTACTCAAATAACAAACTCACTGAGAGAGAAATTAAGGGAACAACACCTTTCACAATAGCATCCTCCAAAAATGAAATACCTATGAGTCAATCTAATGAAGGAAGTGAAAGACCCCTACATTGAAAACTACTGTACTCTGAAAAAGGAAATTGAAGAGGTTATCAAAAAAATGGAAAGATTTCCCTTGTTCTTTGGTAAGAAGAACCAAAATAGTGAAAATGGCCATACTTCCAAAATTGTTATATAGATTTAATCCAATCCCAATCAAAATTCCAAGAGCATATCTCACAGAATTAGAGAAAACAATCCTAAAATACATTTGGAACCAGAAGAGACCTAGAATAGCTAAGGCAATTCTGGGCAACAAAGGAAAGGCAGGGGAATCACAATCCCTGACTTGAAATTATACTACAAAGCTACTATGATAAAAACAGGATACGCCCGGGGATTTAACTCAGTGGTTCTGGCACCTGCCTTGCAAGCCCAAGGTCCCGAGTTCGATTCCTGGTACCAAAACAAAAAAAAACCAGCATAGTACTGGCAAAAAAAAAAAAAAAAGACCTGAGGATCAATGGAACAGATTAGAAGATGGAGAAACAACTCTAGACACACTCAGCCACCTCATCTTTAACAAAGAAGCCAAACAGCTTCACTGGAAGATAGCCTCTTTAATAAATGGTGCTGGAGGCTGGGGATTTAGCTCAGTGGTTCTGGCGTCTGCCTCACAAGCGCAAGGTCCTGAGTTCGATCCCTGGTACCAAAAAAAAAAAAAAATTCATTAACCTTAGCTGCTTTGGGGCCAGGGATTTAGCTCAGTGGTTTTGCCGCCTACTGCGCAAGAGCAAGGACCCGAGTTCAATCCCTGGTACCAAAAAATATAAATAAATAAAAAATAAATGGTGCTGGAAAAACTGGCTTTCCACAAGCTAAAGTTTAAAACTAGACGCATATCTTTCACCATGTACTAAAGTAAAATAAAAGTGAATCAAAGATCTAAATATGAAAACAGAAACACCAAATCTGATGGAAGATAAAATAGGTACAAGTCTCAAAGACATTGGTATAGGCAAAGACTTTATGTACAAAATCCCAATCGCACAGGAAATATCACAAAGAATCAACGACTGGGATCTCATCTTATTAAAAATCTTTTGCACTCGGGCCGGGGATTTAGCTCAGTGGTTTAGCCGCCTGGGCAAGGACCCGAGTTTGATCACCAGTACCAAAAAAATAAAATAAAATAAATAAAGCAATGCTGAGATTCCATCTCACTCCAGAATGTCTATTATCCAGAAATCAACCAAATAATAAATCCTGGAGGGGCTGTGGGGGAAAAAGGAACCCTTCTCCACTGCTGGTGGGAATATAGACTGGAGCAACCACTGTGGAAATCAATGTGGAGATTTCTCAAAAAGCTAAAACTAGGGCCAGGGATTTAGCTCAGTGGTTCTGGCGCCTGGCTTGCAAGTGCAAGGTCCCGAGTTCAATCCCCAGTACCAAAAAAAAAGAAGCCAAAACTAGATGTTCCATTTGACTCAGCTATTCCCCTTCTTGGTATGTTCCCAAAAGAATTAAAAGCATCATACCACAGCGATATATGTACACCCATTTACAGCGGCACAGTTTGTAATATAAATCTTGGAAAAAGCCCAAATCCCCATCAACTGACAAATGGATAAAGAAGATGTGGTTTCTTATACAATTGAGTACTACTCTGCCATAAAGGAGGATAAGCTTGAGACATTTCTAGCTAAATGGATGCCCCTTCCCCCACCTCATCACCACTGTCTCCCCTGTAGCTGTAACTCCTTGTTATGGTACAGATAAAATTGGCAATTATGTCCTGAAAACAAAGTTTATGATACTCTGTTCTCATATGATTCATAAGACACTGTCTATTTTCAAGGCAAGGTTACAAAACTGCCCTTAAAAAACCATCCCCTTCTACAAAATGTGTAAAAGCTGGAACTTCTCTTCATTCAGTGCTCTTCCGTTGGACAGGAGTCTGTGGAGCTGGTGTACACTTTAAACTTGAAATAAATCCTCCTAAATCCACCTCCCCCGTGGATGCACCTTGAGACCATACTCTTAAGTGAAATAAATCGGTCACATTTACTTAAATACTGCATTCTTTCTCCGGTGTGAAACTGAAAGTGGAAATAAGGACTAAAGTGTATAATAGATTTTGTTAAATGGCAAGAAAATGTTCAGATAAGGAGAACAAGGGAGAGGGGAGTGGGAAAAAAAGAAGGGACAAAAAGAAAAGAAAAAATAGAAATAAAGCTTTTTTTTTTTGGTACCAGGGATCTAGCTTGGGACCTTGTGAGGCAGGCACCAGAACCACCAAGCTAAATCCCCAGCCCTGAAATAAAGCTTTTTTAAATAAGGAAGGGATGAGGGGTCAAAGGGAGGAGGGAAGTGAGAAAACAAAGAAACAAAATATATCATGTATAGGTACAAATTCCCTATGATGAATGTGATCATTATGTATATTGAAAATGTACTAATTAAGGTTTTGCTTCAAAAAACATTTTATTGGAGTTTCGCCATAAAGGAAGTGCCTACAAAGTTGGGGTCTTAGAGACCATAGTTGCTGAAAAGATTAGTATTAAAAAGAAGCCAAGTACTTTGAATCAGGACAATAGGAAAGATGGTTTAAAGCTATCTCAGGAATCAGCAGGACCCCACCCTTCACAGGCTCAGGGGTACAAAGCTGTAAAGCTTTCATTGGTGAAGAGAGCCCTGAGCTCTCTCACAGCTTTCCCAACTAGGAAAAAGTTCCCTAGAACTGTTAAAACTTTGACAACACTTAGAATGGCCTAAACGCATTTTGCATAAAGAGGTGGGCACAAATCTTCTGCAGAGCCAGGGCAGAATGTTGAGGTTTAGATCTGTGGGGTCCCCCCAAAAGTCTGGAAGGTAACTGGCTCACGGGGATCATTCAGTAGCTGAGTGTGTTGTTAGGAGGTGAGGTCTGGTTGGAAGAGTGCATCACTGGGTGACCTGGAAGGGTACATCTCCCTCCCTGGCCCCTCCTTTCTCTCTCTACTTCTTGCCTCCCATAGGATGAGTGGCTTTCCTCTGCTGGACCCTTTTACCATGCCTTTCTTGCCTTCAAGCCAGCTGACTACGGCCTAAAAATGTGAGCCAAAATAAATTATTCTTCTAAGTTGTGGGTGTTATGTATTGTCTCAATGTCAAAGACATCTGTCTAAGGTTTTGTAGGCAGAAAATGCCAAAGGTAGAATTAATTCTAATCCATATCTACCTGACTCCTTATTCTCTGCTTAGGCTCAGTATCTGCCATATGAGTGTGAGCCCCATTTTACAGCTGAGTAGATAGGCTCAAATGGAGGGGGATTCTCTCCAGAGCCTCCACCTCCCCTGAAATCTTGCGTCTCTAAGATCCTGGGCCACACTCTGAGGGAGTAACATCTCTTTGGAACCTGATGGAATTTGTCTTCTCTACCTAGGACTCTTCCGAGGTCTACAGAGTACAGTAGTCTTCCCTCCTCATAAAATGAAGGTTACTGAGAGAAGCAGCTTAGGCTCAAATCCAGCCCTGCCACATACTCACTGTGACATTAGGCAAATTCTCACTATCTCTCAACTCCAATTTCCTCATTTGCAAAATGGGCTCAATATTTCCTAGGCCTCTCTCACAAGATACTCTCTCCTCCAGGAGGTAGCCTGCATACAGTGGGCAGTTATTAAATGTCACTGTAATTGCTCCACCCCAGAGCAGCATCAAGGTCAAAGCTTGCTGCCACTGATGTCTGCAGTCTACTGGGGCCTCCTGGAACCTGATCGGAGGCTATTGACTAGGAGGCAAGTAGGGTCAGCTGCTATTCTTGGAGTTGATGGAACCCAGCCAGGTTTCAAGTTCCCTCAGAGAGCTCTGCCCCAGGCAGTTCAGTTGGTCATGTGAGCAACAAAGTCTAACCTCAGCATGTTCTCCTGGGCTCTCCACATGGCCCAGGGAGGAGAGAGCTCTGGGGCACAGAGTGTGCTGCAGAGAGCTCACATCCTCCTGCAGCTGACCTCTGCCTTTCACTTTTTTTTTTTTTGGTACCGGGGATAGAACTCCGGTCCTTGCGCTTGCACAGCAGGCGACAAAACCACTAAGTTCAATCCCCGGCTGACCTCTGCCTTTTAACTCATGGTCATCAGCTTCTACTTGGTGCTCAGAGGGGTGGTGGATGCTGTTTGAGCATCTCCCTGAGGTTGCAAAGAGTTTCTAATATCTCCATGTAAGGTGGCATTGAATAGTGGAAAGAAACAAGACTCAATTCTAATCCCATCTGCAATATTCATTCAGTCTGTGTGTCCTTCTGCCAGCCACTTTGTCTGGCTGAGCCTCATTTACTTTGGCTGAAAACTGGTGATAATGAAATCTTCCTTAGAGAGTTGCTGAAAGGATTACAGAATCTGGCACCTAGCAGTTGCTCAATGAATGATCATTATTTAGACTATGAATTCCTTAAAGACAGAGATTTTGTCAGATTCATCTCTGTCTACACTGTATAATCTAAGGGGGCTCTCCCCACCATTGGGCGAATGCATGATGAATCATGGAGGGCACTGCTGTGGTCTGGACATGGTTTAATTCTGTCCCACACACAGGTTCATGTGTTAAAGGCTTGGTCCCCAAGGTGGTGCAACTGGGAGGTGGTAGAACCTTTAAGAAGTGGGGCCTTCAGTCTTTGGGAGGAGATGAGGTAGCTCTTGTGCAACCCCTTGGTAATTCTCAAGAGAGGGTTGTTACAAAAGCAGCAAGCCTGGCTCCTTCCATCCTTTCTGCTCCTGGATTGAGATATAATCACTTGTTCACTCTTGCTACTGGTATCTGTACCATGAGGCCATATGGCTAAGGGGCAGCCCCCACCACAGAGCCTGATCCATGCTGTGTAGATGCTGAACCTCCAAAACTGTGAGCTAAACTTTTCTTCTTATAAGGTTAGCTGCCTCTGGTATTTTACTGAAGTATGGCAAAGCTAACTAACACAGGCAGGGAATGGAAATGTCTTCTCCAGATCCCATGTTCAAATGCTGTTCATTTCAGATTTTCCACATGTGTTACTAACCCTCATATAGAACTATCTTCCCTGCAGCAGCCCATATAGAGTGAATACTTACCTTGACTTGTAGATCCCTGATAGGAAGTTCATCTCCTCCCTAACCTTCTCACTGTGTCAAATAGAAAGTTCTTTCTTCTCCTAAGGCCTCTATGAACTGAGCTCTGGCTTTGGCAGCTCTTAGAGCCTCTTTGGGACTGTACAGGACAAGCTCAGTTCCATTCCCAGAAGACAGTCCTCAGCGATTCAGTACACAATCGGAATGTGCCAGGCATGGAGCTGGACCCTCACCTACTTTGTCTCATTTCATCTTTTAACCCCTACATCTGCCCTGAAAAGTAAATATTATCTCCATTCAGAGGCAAGGAAAGTAAGATACAGGGAGGTAACATAACACACTTATGTATGGTTGATGGTTTAAATCTAGATCCTTCTCCAAGATGCTTTTTCTTCTTTTTTGGTACCAGGGATCAAACTCAGGTCCTTGCGCTTCCGCAGCAAGTGGTAAAACCACTGAGCTAAATCCCTGGACCTCCAAGATGCTTTTTCAACATGCTGTGTACCTGCTGGAAAATAGGAGTGGTCCCCTAGAGTTTCCTTCCAGTCCCTTTCCTTCAATAAATGTTATGTTGGGGCCGGGGATTTAGCTCAGTGGTTTTGCTGCCTGCTGCACAAACGCAAGGACCCAAATCTGATCCCTGGTACCAAAAAAATAAATAAATAAAAATAAATAAATAAATGTTACGTTTCTTATCTGTGCTGGGTCTTGAGTTAGGCACTGAGAATAGAAATGGGCCAGGCATAATTTATGCTCCAAGGCACAACTATCCCAAACAAGGTGAAAAGAAGAGTAAGAGGCACAAGGGCTGGCTGAGAACCACAGACCTGGGGAAGGGCAGGAAGGCTTCCTGGAGAAGGTGACATCTGGGCTGAGTTTTGGACTATCAGGAGCTGGCTAGGCTTGTACCAAGGGAGGTGAGAAGACAGGATGTTTCCGTGAAACTGCAGTGTAAAAGGCAGAAGCTCCGAAGCCCAGACTAGAGAGGTGGTGTTGCCAAGCTAAGCAACAGGAACTTTACACCACTTGAGTTAGATGCCCACTTTAGTATGCATAAGAATCTCCCAGGCCAGGGATTGAGCTCAGTGGTGCTGGCACCTTCCTGGCAAGCACAAGGTCCTGAGTTCGATCCCCGGTACAAAAAAAAAAAAAAAAGAATCTCCTGGGGTTTGCTCATTTCATTGAGTTGGTCGAGGGAGGTGCTGGGGAGATTGAGTAGTGTTCACACTGCTGTAGGGGACAGGACAGTTTAGAAGGGTTTCAAAGAGCTCCCTGTCCTTTAAGCCTCATAGAAAATCAGAGACAAACATAGAACAACTTATGACGATTAGTTATTCTTGTTTGTCCCAGAAATAGTCTTAGTATTCCAAGAAAGATGTGGCCTACTTGAACCTGTGATTCTTTAGCCAAGAGGATATTAATATTAGTTTGTTGGCATTGAGTCACTGAGCATGTGCTTTAGGATGCCAGGGTGGCAGTCTTGGGTCCTTTCCCTTCATTATTTTAAAACTTTCTTTTTTTAAAGAACAGAACCTAAGAATACGAATCCATCATCTGCCTAAGCCATGCCAGCTTCCTGTATAGACAATTTTTCTTGTTAAGGAGTTTCAGAGAGAAAAGCCCCACAAACAACACCAGTTGTTAGGTCTGAGATAAGCCTGGGCCTGACTGGGGTGGCCGGAGGCTGCTGAGGTGACTCTCTGTGCTGCTCATTTCAGCAAGCAACCTCAGATGGCCCAGCCTCCTTATGGACACTACTGGTAGAGACTGAGCTGACCAAGTCCTGGTTCCCTAGGAACTTCTCAGGAGCAGAGAGCACAGATACACAGCACAATCAGTGCTGTGAGGGACAGAAGCTTGGGGCACACTGGACAGGAAAAACCTCTACCACAGCTTGGAGCCTGAGGAAAGGCTTCTGGAATCTTACAAGATGGAATCAAAAGAGAAATGGGGTTGCCAGGAGAGAAACGAGAGTCAGGAAAAGTGTGGCAGCGAAAAACAACCTGGGTGTTTTTGTTGTTACTTTTTCTATTTCTTTCTTAATATTTAATTGGTAAATTAAAAGTGTAGACATTCAAACCAAATATGGAACCACACACCTATAATCTCAGCTACTCCAGAGGCTGAGGTAGGAAGATTGTAAGTTCAAGGCCAGTCGTCTGGGTAATTTAGCAAGATCCTGTCTCAAAAAAATAAAAAAGGGCTGGGAATGTAGTTCACTATGAGACCCTGGGTTCCATCCCCGATAGCAACAATGAGGGGGGGGAGGTGGTTGGGGATGCAGCTCAGTTGTAGAGTACCCCTGGGTTCAATCCCCATACCGCAGAAAGATATCTAAGATTTACAGTGTGATTTGACACATATATACATTATGCACTGATTGGCATAGCCAAATCAATTAACACATCCATCACCACCAATAATTTGTGTGCCTGCATATGTGTGTTGAAGATCTTGTTGTTGTTTCTGGTACAGAGACTACACTCAGTTCTCTGACACAAAAACTCAAGTTAGGAAGAAGACGGGGGCTAACTTGGAGGCAGAGAGGGGCAGACTCATAGCTTGGGCACAGAATTTTGGACCTTCCCCTTTAGTCAGCGGGGAGGGCTGATTTATAAACTGTCATGCAGTCACTATTTCACAAGCCCTGGGAAGGGACACCAGCTGGGAACAGTTTCCACTCTGGGACCCCAGCAGATGCAGGTCTTGTCAGTGACTTTGCCCTCAGGCAGCAGAGGAAGGAGGTAGGGGCGGTCCCCACCTCTCCTGCCCCAGGCCTGCCTCCTGCAGCTGTTTTGTGCCATCAACACCCCTAGAGAACCACTCCATTATAGTCCTGGACATTAGGAAAATGTCGGCAAAGCTAACAATCCCCCTGCAGAGAAAACAATGACCTAATTGTAAAATGTAGGTCCATAAAAATCTATCATTCTGTGATAAGAGATACTACTTACTCTTCCTTATGACCTATTAGAAGCCTTTATTTCCACCATCTGAGAAATGACAAAACCCAAATGCAGAAGGTTGGGTAACTCACCCAAGATGGAACAGCCAACAAAATGAAAAACAAAGGATGGAAGCCCAGTTATGACCTTTAGACCTAAGAACGAGAGAATCTGGCACCACCCAACCACCACTAACCCTACTGTAGAATTCAACATAAAAGAAAGCTAAACTGCAAAATGAATGCTAGGATGCCAAAAGCGTTTGACTTTCTCTCCAAAGTGATTATATGATTAATTATTCTTAAATTTATATTCTCTTCATTCTTTAACAATGCCCTAAACACATGTTTAGTCTGCCTTTGAGTAATCCAGAATTGATATATCTATAGGAGCCAAAGTTTAGGCATTTTCCTCTGCAATGTAGCTCTTTATAAAAATGTTCAAGCAATTTTGTAAAACAAACAAAAATGCGATTTATTTCTAAGCTTTTTTAAATCACCACACAACTCATTTTGTGCCCATCCCCATTCTACAAGCTCCAAATCAATATGAATGGCTCCTCCTTTTCACCCAGTCGCTACACCAAAAGCCAGGTAGATTTTTTTTGTCTTTTGTTTTTTGGATTTTTTTTTTGTACCGAGGAACGAACTCAGGACCTTGCGAAAAGCCAGGGTTTTTTTTGTTTAATCTCATGCTTGACCCAACTCTTCGCTGCCTTTTACATGGCTAAATTTTACTCATTTGGCTGCCTCATTTCTCACCCCATCCCCTCTCGCTGCTGCTACTTCTGAGCCCAACCCCACGTCTCATCTTCACATTCTGGAGCAGTCTCCTAATGGGTCTCGTTGCCCTGTTTTCTGCACTGGATGATCATTTCATTCTCCTGCTCAGAACTCTGCATTCCCTGCAAGATAAAACCCAAGTCCCTCACTAGAGAGGGAGGAAAGGGACTCCTGCTTCCCTTTCTCACTGCACTGAGCACTGTACTCCCAGGTTTTAGTAAGAACAGAAGCCACTAGTCTATTATGAATCTTCTTCCCCGTTACATCACCAGGCCCTATCTGAAGTTCCTGTATCTAAGCGAGGCCTAGAACACAAACGTAGGAAATAGTTATTCATGATGACTCAAATGCCTGCGGGCCGGAAGGCACAGTGATGATACCGCTGGCTATGACCAGAGTCTGAAAAGCCCTTTTCAAGCCTTACTTCAAAGGCTGCACAAAAGTCAGTAACTCATCCACGCTGGCTCTTAAATCAACCTACTGCCTCCCTCTAGCCTAGAGATGAAATGGCCTTGGACCCCTCTAGACAGTAAATAATTATTCCTTGCATTTTGGTAACTTGTGTGAAATAACATTTTGACAGATAATGCTCCTTCCATTGTTCACAGCCCCTTCTCAGCATGTGACTTGGGAAGGCAAGTATCCAAGGTCCTTGGCAGAAACACATCCATAAAAAAGAGAGAAAAAACTCAGCACACCTTTCACCCAATAACCAAGTACACCCATTCTTCAAAATCAAAAATCTCATTTAATTAAAAATGTGATTAAAAAAATTAGTTGGTCATGGTGGCACACACCTGTAATCCCAGCTACTCAGGAGGCTGAGACAGAAGGACTATAAATTTGAGGCCAGTCTGGACATCTTAGGAAGACCCTGTCTTAAAATAAATAAAAAGGGCTGGGGATGGGGATGTATCAGTGGTAACTCACCCCTGAGTTAAATCCCAGTACAACAAAACAAATAACAACAACAACAAAAAATTGTGACAAAAAATGTCTATAGGCAATGAAGCTAGGGGTAATGGTACCTTCTATATTCCAAACTGCATTTCATGAGAACACACTACTATTTTTAAAAACTTCAAATGTTACATTTTAAAAAATAATAGTAAAAGACACTCAAAACTTACCATTTCAACCATTTTAAAGCCACAGCTCAGTAGTTTTAAGTATTTTTCTGCTGTGCAAGCACAAGGACCCAAGTTTGATCCCCGGTACCAAAAAAAAAACACAAAAGTTTTTTTACATTGTTGTGCAACCAATTCCAGAATTTTTCATCTTACAAATGTGAAACTCTAACAATTCCCCATAATCCCCTCATCTCTGCCCCTAGCAATTACCATTCTAGAGTTCACAGGACTCATACATGTTTAGAAACCATCTTTGCAGCATGTCTTTTCATGACTGGCTTATTTCACTTAGCATAATGTCCTCAAGGCCCATCCATGTTGTAGTATGTATCAGATTTTCCTTCCTTTTAATGGCTGAATAATATACTACATACATACTACATTTTGTTTAGTCATGCATCTGCTTTGGTTATTTGGGTTACTTCCATCTTAATGTTGCTATAAACCTGAATGTACAAATATTTTGGAGACACAGCCCTGTTTTTTTAGATATATATCTAAAAGTGGAAACGCTGGATCATACAGCAATTCTAACTTTTTGAGGAACCACCATATTTTCCATAGCAGCTGCACTATTTTACATTTCCAATAACAATTCATGAGGATTCCAATTTCTCTACATCCTTATCTTTTTTAATAGCAGTTATCTTAATGGGTGTGAGGCAGTATCACATTGTGATTTTGTTTTAAATTATGTTATTTTCTAAGAGCAGTTTTAAATTCATAGCTAAGTTGACTAGAAGGCAGATTTCCCACATATGGAAAACCTGGCCCACATATGAATGGACTCCTCATTATCAAGTTGTTATAACTGATGAACCCATACTTATTATAAACAGCTAAGTTAGGTAGAAATACTATAGGCAGTCAGATAGGGCTAGGCCCTTGAGTGAGGACAAAGGTCAAACACATTACAACCATGGTCAGAGATGCATCCATTAGAGACCAGGCCTCAAGATGAAGAAGAAATGACCAGGCCAGCATACTTTCCCAAAGGACAAGATAAGCAGTAACATCCGGCCTAATGAAAGCTAGATAAACATCAGTCACCCTAGTGGGGGACCAAAACCTCCAGACCCATCATTTCCTAGAAAAAGTCTTTGTTCTTTCCATGCACATTTGTTGCATGACTTGTGTCCCACTGGATCACTATCACCTATGAGACTATACTTGTAACCTTATTGGTTGTCGCTTTAACCCATGTTGTAACCACATGGTTTTTGCTCTGTAAAACTTCCCTGTAAAGTAGGGTCCTCAGCTACCCATTTATGACTCCTCCTGCCTCTGAGAAGCTATCCTCTCAATAAATATTTTCTATTCTTAACCTCTGTTGTTCCTAGAATTCATTCATCCATTTTAGAGAACATGAACTTGGTTTATCAGATCAGACATCTAACTGGTTGGGAATTATATTTCCCTTATAACATTTGGAGGTCTTATTTTATCTCCTGTATCATCCCTGTATCATACTGACACATCATTACAACCCTAAGTCCATGAACATCAAGAAGGGCTCCTTCTTGGTATTAGGTATTTTAGGTTTGGGCAAACGTGTGACATATATCCACCAATACAGTACTATACACAGCAGTTTTTCTACCCTAAAAACCTGTGACCTATTCATCCTTTCTTCCCATCTAATCCTTTATCTGTGCTTTTTCCTTTGTGGTGCTGGGGATGAAACCCAAGGACTCATGTGTACTAGGCAAGTGCTCAACCATCAGGCCACATCCCCAGCCCCTACCCTATGATGTTATCTCCATAGTTTTGCTTTTTCAGAATAGATACCAGTGTCAGAAAGTTGGATTCATGTAGAATGTCATTTTCAGATTGGCTTCTTTCACTTGGTAACATTCTTGTCTTTTCATGGCTAACTCATTTCTTTTTAGCCCTGAATAGTTCATTGTCTGCATGTACCACACTTTACCTTTCAGCTACTTAAGAACATCTTGGTTGCTTCCACGTTTTGGCAATTCTAAAACTGCTATAAATATTCATGTACTAGTTTTTGTGTGGACATTTTGCATTCCTTTGGGTAAATACCAGAGATGGCTGGAACACATTGTTAAGAAGATGCTTAGTTTTGTGAGATACTGTGCTGAACTATCTTCCACTGAAGTGGCAGCACCACCTTGGATTCTCATCAGCAACGAGAGTTCTCATTGCTCCACATCACTGCCTGCATTTGATGTTGTTCAGTGTTCTGGGTTTTGACAATTCTAGGAAATGTCTAGTGGTCTTGTTGTTTTAATTTCCATTTTCCTGATGACATGTCATATGGGGTATCTTTTCATGCTTGTCACCCGTATATCTTTTTTTAGAATACTGAGGGAACTTGAGCCCTGCTACATGCTAGGCAAGTGCTCTACTTCTTGTACATCTTCTTTGTTGAGGTGTCTACCAAGGTCTTTGGCCCATTTTAAATCAAGCTGTTTGTTTTCTTATGGTTGAGTTTTAAGAGTTCACTGTGGTTTTGATGTACAATTCCCATATAATTTGTAAATTTAAGCATTGTTTCATATGCCTTTTGGCCTATAAAGGTTAAAGCATACAAAAAGGTACTTACATTTTACAAATAAGCTTGATATCTCTTAAAACCTTTCACTATAAAGTAGGATATAAGAAATAAAAGGAGACAAGGAAATTACAACAATTGTACTTTGTAAGAAGACTGCAACTTCCAGGACACAACTGAAGTTACCCAAGGTCATAAATTGACTTAATTGAGAAAGATAGGTACAGGAACCTGGCCGAGATAAGGACAGCTCCAATGTTAACAGTTGGCCGAAAGCGACAGACCTGGGGAGAATGAACCGCAAGACCTCTGACTTCTGCAGGTGCGGTTGAGCTTAGGTTCCATTCTCTAAGGTCTAGGTAGCATTTTCTAACCTAACAAGAGGCTCCCAACAGAAATCTAAACAATCAGTTTGTGTACGTGCTGAGGACAATCAGAGTTCTGGCAAAGGGAGTTACAGGCAGCCAGGAAAAGGCAAAGCCAAAGACGGAGTCAGAAGGCTTCAGTGAAGGACATGTGGATAACCGAGGCCAGGGCACCTGGAGGCTCAACAAACAAAGGCCTCACTGGATTGGCAGGATTTTCTTACTCAGAAATGAGATATTCATGCCCCTCTAAAGAATACCTTTGTTGTGCTTATACTGATAATTTCAGCAACACAGTCATTTTTTTTTAAATATAAAAACCCTAAACTGGGAGTCCCTTTAGCAACCTATTCAGGTCCTCTCCCAGGTTCAACAACCTGAGGGCTGTTTGCTTTCACATTTCAATAAAGGCTGCTTTGTGCTTTTGCTCTCTAATACTTTTGCTCAGTGTGTACTATACTCTTTGCCTTTGTCTAATAAACCCTACTCATTTTTCTGGCATATCCTGAAAATTCTTTTTCCGCAATGGGAGTCAGCAAGCCTGCGACAGTGGGGTGGGTTAAGTTTGGGAAACACAGAAACCTGAGCCAGTGACACCTACATTTAGGAAAGTCCCTCTCCTCTACCAACTTGAGAAGCTGGATGGCTGCGTTTGCAAACCTTCTGAAGGCATGCCTTCCTTCTAGGACAGCTGCAAAGCTGAAAACTGTAGGTAGTGATACATGTAACGGTCCTGTTATCAGCATGAAAATGGCAAGCTTGCCCCCTGGTGACAAGTTAGGAGATAATAGAAAAAGCAAATATTCCTACAAGAAAAGGCACAGACACCATGAAGAACATACTCTACCTTACTTAAGACTCTGGAGAGACCACTAATCAAACAAGCTACAAACCAATCAAAATGGTTTATTCATAGCAACAGCTAAAAAAAAAAGTTCAGTTCCAGTGGGACATGTCACAAAATCTCTTTACAAACTCCTAGCTTGAGTTGTTCTGGGAATAATGTCTCCTCAGCATGAGGACCAGTGCCAGGTGAATGCCCTGGAAATGCTAATTGTTTTCTGCTTTTTTTTTTTTTTTTTTGAGATGAGGTCTATGTAGTCCAGGCTGGCCTTGAACTCACAGCAATCCTCCTACCTCGGCCTCCAAGTGCTAGGATTACAGGTGTGTGCCATTACACCTGGCAGAGATGCTAATTTTAACTGTGACTACCTTCTAGAAGGCAGGCTTATGCTTCATCTTCTTCAGCAACCCTGACGTATAACCACCTTTAACCTTTTATGTTACATATCCCTCCTGATCTCTATGAATTTATAGGAAGATTGAAAAAGCCCACACCAATAATTACATAAATCAGAGGGTAGCAGTTGTGACTATTTAACTGTTCTTAGCTCCTTAAAACTTATATTACATAAACCAAGATACTTTCTGATTTTCAAGCCTTTCAGCTAAAATAATACTAATAATGAATATGGTGTCTGATTTCTTCACGGCTTGTGGCTGCTAATTTTTCCAGCTTTCTGCTATTTGTCTCCTCACTACCCAAATTTCTATTGCACTCTAATTTGCTGCTACTTTTGACAGAGCTGCAAGAGTGTGAAAATTAAGACTCCATAAATTTGGTTTTCTTCACAGAATTCAACCAGATAAAGGATTATTGACTGAAATACGCACTGCAGGCCACATCCTAGTAGGTGACACTCTGGGATAAGTAGATCTACGTAATCAGCTGCTGAAATCAAGTCCCAAGTTCTGCTCCAGGAGGTTATCTGTCAAGGGCTGCATCAGGTCTCAAACAAGGTGCCAGCCTCAAACTGCTGCCTGGGGAGCAGGATGAGCTACATCACCCAAATGTTAAGGGCTGAACACTTTTCTGCTGTTCTTTGTGCAGCTGCCGGGCCCGATCTTTTAGCACTTCGGCCTTCGCCTCATCCTTATCAACACCATCCCCCAGCTTGTACATGCGACTGGCATTGACACAGCCCCAGATATGGCCCAGGTCACAGGCTTTCATCGAGTATTTACAAGCCAGGGCCATGTCCTTGGGGAAGCCAGGAGCACCCTGCAGGAGCATGGCACTGAGATTGAAGCAGCTGGGGGCAAAGCCGCCATCACAGGCCTTTGCGTAGTAGTCCCTGGCCTTCCCCAGGTCGGGCTGGCCATCCTCATTGACCTTTCCGCTGTGAGTCAGGAGACCGACATTGTGACAGGCTTCCACAGACTTCTTGCCAGGCTTCTCACACGCCATCAGAAAGCAGCTGAAGGCAGCTTTCAGGTCCTGAGTCAGTCCACCTTTGAGGACAGAAAGCAAAGGAGAAAGTAAACCTAAGCCAAGACAGAAACTAGTTGTCTCAGGACAAAGTCAGGGGACAATTCCTGAAAGTCCACTTCCTATGAGCTAAGGCAACACGAGCAGAAGGCAGCCTGGCACAGTGCAGAACTTTCAGCATTTATAACCATAAACTCTCTTTAAATGCTAACTTGTGAGGAAGCCCAAAGAGTTAAAGGAGGTAAAAACTGGGAACGACAGTAAGAATATGGTATTCTATAACCACTCAACTAAATGTTCATTCATTTAAATATACAGTTGACCAATACATTTAAATATACAACTTAATCCATCTGGAGATTCAACCAATCTCAGATCAAAAATATTCAGAAAAAAAATGATTTCTGAACTGGACATGTTTATATTTTCCCCTATTCATTATTCCTAAAGTAATACATAGTATAACAACTATTTACATTGTATTAGGTATTATAAAGTAATCTAGAGATGATTTAAAAGTATACAGGAGGGCTGCAAAGGTTACATGGAGACACTGCGCCATTTTATATAAGGAATTTGAGCCATTGACAATTCTGGTATCTGCAGGGGTCCTGGAACCAAACTCCCAGCTACTGAGGGATGACAGTATGATGAATGTCTATTATTTGCCAACTACTGCGCTATGTCTTGAGGAACAGACATTCTCCCGCCCTTGAAGATCTTATGGTCTAATGGGATATATTAAACCAGCATACAAAAAATGTATCATCATGTGACAAGTATATGGAGTAGTAGTGTCTTTGTCCTATGAGAATACATGACGCCCCTGCCCGCAGGTAAGGTCAAGGAAAGTTCTCCTAAAGAAGTGACATCAGAGCTCTGATATAATGAAAAGAGGCAAAAGAAAACAGGTGAGGGGGGCCGGGGATTTAGCTCAGTGGCACCGCACCTGCTTCACAAGCTCAAGGTCCTGAGTTCGATCCCCAGTACCAAAAACAATAACAACAATAAAAAAACAAAAAACAAACAGAAAACAGGTGAGGGATTTTCTGGCCGGGGGAATAACATACAAAGAGAAAAAGGGCCACTGTGACTAGAACCCAGAAACCACTGAAGAAGCAAGGCCAGAGAGGCAGACAGAGCCAGATCACGCAGGGTCTGGTGGGTCATATTCAGGACTCCGGATTTAACCCTAAAAGCAATGAGAAACTGCTAACAAGTGATATGATTAAGTAGAGGTAGTGACAGGGATTACTTTATTTATTTATTTTTTTGCACACAAAATTTCAAATCCCCATGTATGATTGCTTATTCTCAAAAATCAATCAATCAATCAATCAATCAATCAAACAAACATTAAACTCACTATGTAGCACAGGTTGGCCCTGAACTCACTGAGATCCTCCTGCCTCAGCCTTCCAAGTGCTGGGATTACAGGCATGCACCACCATGGCCAGCAAATATGTGGAAATTAAGCAACACACTACTAAATAACCAATGGGTCAAAGAAGAATCAGAAATCATCTTAAGACAAATAAAAACGGAAACAGAATATACTCAAACTTATGGGATATAGCAAAAGCAATGTTAAGAGGGGTCTACAGCAATAAATGTCTATGTTAAGCAAAAAAGACCTCAAATAAATAACCTAACTTTACACCTCAAGAAATTAAGCTGAAAGTCAGAAGGAAAAAATAAGAAATATCAGAGCACAGAAAAGATCGATTAAATTATGAAAATCAGTAGCATTTGTATATACTAACAATGAACTATATGAAAAAGAACTCAAGAAAACAAATCATCTGTAGTCCCAGATACTTGGGAAGCTGAAGCAGGAGGATGCCTTGAGTCCACAAGCTTGAGACCAGTGAAGCCCCATCTCAAAAAGTAAGGAAAAATTGCAAGCGCAAGGTCCTAAGTTTGATCCCCGGTACAAAAAAAAAAAAAAGAGAGAGAGAGACAAATAATTTCACAATAGCATCTAAAAAGTAAAACTAGGGGCTGTAGTGTAGCTCAGTGGTAAAGTGTATGCTTTGCACATGTGAGGCCCTGAGTTAATCCTCATGACCAAAAATATAAATACACATATAAATAATTTACAAATATATTTAGCCAAGAAGGTAAAAGATCTGCACACTGAAAATTATAAAACACTGATGAAAGAAACTGAAGACAACCCATATAAAAACAAAAAGCTTCATGGACTAGAAGAATATTGTTAAAATGTCCATACTACTCAAAAGTGATCTTCAGATTCAATGTAATCCTTATCAAAACTCCAATGGCATTTTCCACAATATAGAAAAAACAACCCTAAATTCATAAGGAACCAGAAAAATCCCCAAAAGCCAAAGCAATGTTGAGTAAAAAGACCAAAGGCAATACACTACTTATTTTCAAAATATACCACAAAGCTTAGTATCAAACTATTATGGCTGGCTGGGGATTTAGCCCAGTGGTGCTGCCGCCTGCCTCGCAAGTGTAAGGTCCTGAGTTCGATCCCCGATATCCAAAAAAAAAAAAAAAGGAAAGAAAACATTCACATCCATGCAATTAGGAATGAAAAGGGTGAAATCACAATAGATCCTGTAGAAATCCAGAAGATCACTAATACCTACTTCAAGAACCAATATTCTAATAAGGTGGAAAACACAGAAGAAATGGACAGATTCCTGGTTACATAGGAATTATCAAAGCTGAATCAGGAAGATATGAAAATTCTAAATGAACCAGTATCAGTCAATGAAACCGAACATGTAATTAAAAACCTACCAACAAAAAAAGCCCAGGCCCTGACAGATTCACTGCTGAATTCTACAAGAACTTTAGAGAAGGCCTAATGCCGCTATTTCTCAAACTCTTTAATGAAATTGAAATGGAAGCATTACTCTGATACCAAAGCCAGAGAAGGATCCAACCAAAAAAGAGAACCTCAGGCCAATCTCCCTAATGAACATAGACTCAAAACTCCTCAATAAAATAATGGTGAACAAAATGCAGCAAATCATCAAGAAGGTAATACACCATGACCAAGTAGGAGTCATCCCAAGGATGCAGGGATGGTTCAACATATCCAAATCAATAAACATAATACACTATATTATCAGACCCAAGGACAAAACCATATGATCATCTCAACAGATGCAGAAAAAGTGTTTGACAAGGTCCAATACCCATTCACGATAAAAACCCTACAGAAAATTGAAATAGATGGTCTTTATCGCTTGTTTTTTTTGTTTTGTTTTGTTTTTGGTACCAGGGATCGAATTCGGGACCTTGTGCTTGTGAGGCAGGTGGCAGAACCACTGAGCTAAATCCCCAGCCCATGATGGTCTTAATCTCAATCTGATAAAAGCCATCTGACAAACCAACAGCCAATATCATACTAAATGGACAAATTGAAAGCTTTCACTCTAAAATCAGGAACCAGACTAGGATGTCCACTATCACCACTCTTATTCAATATAGTTCTGGAAACACTACCCAGAGCAATTAGACAAGAGGAAAAAAAAAAAAGGAAGAAGGACAAGAATGGAAGAAGTTATCATTATTTACAAATGACTTGATACTGTACATGGAAGACCCCAAAAACTCCACCAAAAGACTTCTAGATTTAATAACCAAATTCAATAGCATAGCTGGATACAAAGTTAATACTCAAAAATCAATAGCTTTCCTGTACACAAATAACAAACTCACTGAGAGAGAAATTAGGGAAACAACACCTTTCACAATAGCATCCTCCAAAAATGAAATACTCAGAAATCAATGTAACAAAGGAAGTTAAAAGACCTCTACATTGAAAACTACAGCATTCTGAAAATGGAGATCGAAGAGGATATCAGAAAATGGAAAGATATCCTTTGTTCCTGAGTAGGAAGAACAAATTATTGAAAATGGCCATACTTTGGCCAAATATAGTGAAAATTATTATACCGATTTAATACAATCTTGATCAAAATTCCAAGAGCGTATCTCACAGAATTAGAGAAAACAATCCTAAAATACATTTGGAGCCAAAAGAGACCTAGACTAGCAAAGGCAATTCTGGAAAACACAGGCAAGGCAGGGGGCGTCACAATCCCTGACTTGAAATTATACTACAAAGCTACTATGAAAAAAACAGCATAATACTGGCAAAAAACCCCAAAAACCCAGAAAACAAAAAAACAGACCTGAGGATCAACGGAACGGATTATAAGATGCAGAAACAACTCCAGACATACTCAGCTACCTTATCTTTAACAAAGAAGCCAAACAGCTTCACTGGAAGATAGCCTCTTTAATAAATGGTGCTGGAAAAACTGGCTTTCCACAAGCTAAAGATTAAAACTAGACGCATATCTTTCACCATGTACTAAAGTAAAATAAAAGTGAATCAAAGATCTAAATATGAAAACAGAAACACTAAATCTGATGGAAGATAGAATAGGTAGAAGTCTCGAAGACTGTGGTTTAGGCAAAGACTTTATGTACAAAACCCAATCGCACAGGAAATATTACAAAGAATCAACAACTGGGAGCTCATCTTATTAAAAATCTTTTGCAAAGTAGCTGTGGGACAGTGAGATGGGATTGTAAACGCCAGAGCGAGCGAGGTTCTGCTGCCCCGAGGCCGCCACCGTGCGGAGACCTGGGGGAAGCCGCCGTCAATATGTCTGATCAGGTGCCGAGCCCCACTTCTGCCTCCTCGGACCCCGGGGGACCCCATCCGCCTCCTTGCAGAGGACTGAGCGCAGATGCAGCCTTAGGCCCCGATTGTGTAACGGGAGAGAAACCAGGGCCGGGAGGCCTCGGGCCCTCAAACGCGTCTGGACTCCGCTTTGTGGTTCTTCGCTTTGTGGTTCTTCGGAAGGGAGGGCAGGAGGGTCCCCAGAGCCCGGACCGTGGGGGAGCGCGGGGCCGTAGCCTCCTTTCTCTGCTTAGCCTCCTTTCTCTGCTTAACCGTTTGTTACTCAGGATTAGTTCATCAACCCTCCAGTTGTAAGAGAACACCCAGAATAACCGAGAAACAAAGTAGAACAAAACTGTTAGTGCAACAAAAAAAAATTTCATCTGAACATTAAGCCAATAGATGACTGGGACTGTATTTTTGAGGAAAAGGATAGGAAAACTATGTGCGTATAGAGAATTTGCAGAACATTTGCAGACGTTGTCTGTTAATGGCAATGTTCTTCATCTCAGTGTCAGTGTTAGGAATTTGCTTGGTATTTGTACCGGTCAGGACTGACAGATTTTTCTTGACGTTTTCCTCATCCTGTTCTAGTTACATATATGTTTAATTTTTAATTCATAAGGTTTTTGTTTGCTCACACGACTTTGAGTTTTTAAAGTCGTTTTGGACCTTTTACTTGTTTAGTGATACTTACTCAAAAAACGGTTTTTCATTCAACTCCAGGATGTCCCTGAACTTTTAAATTTAACACACTTACTCCCTTGGGTTTTGTTTTTTGGGGGGCAGGGTACTGGGGATTGAACTCAGGACCTTGTGCTTGCCAGGCAGGCGATGGAACCACTGAGCTAAATCCCTGGCCCTCCCTTGGGTTTTAACCCAGTTTTGTACCATTTGGTGAGAGCAAGTAACTTTTTTTTTGTGGATTGCTATTATTGTACAAAATGTATACTCATTTAAAAAATTTATCATAATCTAAATTAGTTTTGGATGGATTTACTTACTTATAATCTAGATTAAGTCCCAGATTGTTTTGGGGATGGCATTATAAGTGTCTCTCAGGACAGTTATTTACTTTTTTTTATAATAGGGAGGAAAGAACAGCAGTAAATGCTTAGTTTCATCAGCTTTTTATTTTCATGCTAAAAAGTAGCTACAGGAAAACATGTTGACATTTATTTATGAAAGCCTTGGTGAAAGACCAGTATCCAGAAAGAATTAGGAAATAAGATGTAGGATTATTTTTGCTTCAATTTGAAGGCAGGTCATTTAGGAAGTATGTGAAGAGAGAAATAAAGGACCTAGACAAGCATTCTTTTCAGGGGGTCTGTGAGGCCAGAACTATTGCATGTTAATACTAGGATGTCATTTCATTTTTTCTCTCTCATTCTTTCATGAGTGTTCAGTGAAGTTTTCTAGAAACTAACCTGACCTGTGATATCACAACAGATTGAAATGTGGAAGCAGATGTGAAAATCCAGCTGCTTTCTATTGAGCCAAACATGAAGGGAATTTGAAAAAATGTGAAACAGTGCCACTCTTTTCACTAATTTTGTTTTGAAAAAGATTTTTAATAAAATGTTATTGTTAACATTAAAAAAAAAAACTTTTGCAGGGCCGGAGATTTAGCTCAGTGGTTCTGCCGTCTGCCGCCTGCAGGAGCAAGGACCCGAGTTCAATCCCTGCTACCCCGCCCCCCCCCAAATCTTTTGCACAGCAAAGGAAACCACTAACAGAGTGAAGAGATAACCCACAGTGTGGGGAAAAAATTTTTCCAGCTGTTCCTCAGACAAAGGACTACTATCTAGAATATATAAAGAACTAAAAAAAATCAGACCCCCAAAATTTAAAGACCCAATTCAAAAATGAGGATCTGAAATAGACACTTCTCAGATGAAGGAGTAGAAACAGCAAATAAATATATGAAGAAATATTCAAGCTTCCTGGTCATTTGAGAGATGCAAATTAAAACAATGCTGAGATTCCATCTCACTCCAGAAAGAATGGTTGTTACCAAGAAATTAATGAATAACAAATACTAGAGGGGCTGTGGGGAAAAAAAGAACCCTTCTCCACTGTTGGTGGGAGTGTAGACTGGTGCAACAACTGTGGATATCAGCATACAGATTCCTCAAAAATCTAAAACTAGAGGTTCCATTCAACTCAGCTATTCCCTTTCTTTGTATGGTCCCCAAAATATTAAAAGCATCATACCACAGCGATATATGCACATCCACATTTATAATGATAATGGCACAGTTTGTAATAGCTAAATCTTGGAAACAACCCAAATGCCCATTAACTGATGAATGGGTAAAGAAGATGTGGGTGTTTTTTTTAATGCAATGGAGTACTACTCTGCCATAAAGATGAGCTTGAGACATTCCTAGCTAAAGGTACCTAGTATGGTACCTTATGACCATACTCTTAAGTGAAATAAATTGGGCACACATATTTAAATATCACATTTTTCTCTGGTGTGAGAAACCAACAATGAAAATAAGGACTAAAATGTATAATAGATATTGGGAAATGGGAAGAAAATGTTCAAATGAGAAGAGGAACAAGCGAGGGGGTAGGGGGTAGGGGGAAAGGAAAGAAGGGACAAGGAAAAAAAAGAGAAAATAGAAGGAAAAATGGAAACAAAGCTTTTTTTTTTACAAAGCTTTTTTAAATAAAGGGGAAGAGATGTCAAAAGGAGTGGGGGAATGGGGAAAAAAAAGAAGCAGCAAGATATATCATGTACAGGTACAACATTATGTATATCTAAAATGTACCAATAAAAGTTTTGCTTTAAAAAAAAAATGCTTCTGAAGCTTTTGAAAGCAAAAAAAAAAAAGCTTCTATAGCTTTTGAAAGCAAACCAAACCAAAGCAAACAAACAAAAAAACCCCAGCATGGCATGACCATAAAAACAGACAATATAAACCAGTGGAACAGAATACAAAATCCAGAAATAAATCCATGCTTTTTATGATCAACTGATCTTTGACAAAGGTACCATGAATACACAGCAAGGAAGGCACAGTCTCTTCAATACATACTATCAGGAAAAGTGGATATCTACATGTAGAAAAATGTAATCAGACCTTTATCTCACACCATATACAAAAATAAACTTAAGGGCCAGGGGATTTAGCTCAGTCGTTTTGCCGCCTGCTGGACCCAAGTTCGATCCCAGTACCAATAAATAAAGAAATAAATAAATAAACTTAAAATGGATTAAGACTACTAGAAGAAAACAGTGAAAAAGCTTCTGATATCGGTCTGGGCAATGGTTTTTTGGATGTGACTCCCAAAACACAGGAAACAAAAAGAAAGACAGACAAATGTTCTGAGTCTGCTTTCTGATGCTGTAACAGAATACCACAACTGGGTAACATAACTACCAAAGCTGAACCAAGAAGATATAAGAATCTTGAATAATGCAATATCAGTCAAAGAAATTGAAGAAGTAATTTTAAAACTACTAAGAAAAACCCAGGTCCCAACAGATTCACTGCCAAAGTCTACAAGAACTTTACCAAATATCTAACCCCAATACTCCTCAAAACTTTAATGAAATTAAAAGGGAAGAAGTATTCCCAAAGTCATTCATGAAAGCAAGTATTACCCTGATTCCAAACCCAGAAAAGGACCCAACTGAAAAAGAGAACTATAGGCCAATCTCTTTAATGAACATAAATGAAAAAATCCTCAACATGACAAGGACAAACAGAATATAGCAAATGATCAAAAAGATCATACATCATAACCAAGTAGGATTTATCCCAGGGATGCAGGGATGGCTCAACATATGCAAATCAATAAATGCAATACAGTACTACTTACACAGAAGCAAGGACAAAAACCACATAACCATCTCAACAGATGCAGTAAACACATTTGACAAAATCCAACATTCATTCCTGATCAAAAACCCTAAATAAAATATGTACAGAACATTGTTCTTTTTTGGAAACAGGATCTTGCTCTATAGTTCAGGCTGACCCTGAACTCACTATGCAGCCCAGGCTGGCCTCAAACTTCTAGCAATCTTCCTGCTCCAGCTTCCCGAGGGCTGGGATTACAGGCATGCACCACCACACCTGGTCAAAAGGCCTTTATCTCAATTTGATATAGGCCTTCTATGACAAACCAACGGCCAACATCTTTTTTTTTTTTTTGGTACCGGGGATGGAACTCGGGACCTTGCACTTGGTGTGGCAGGCACCAGAACCACTGAGCTAAATCCCCAGCCCCTGTGGCCAACATCATATTAAAGGAAGAGAAGCTGAAAGCTTTCCCTTTAAAATCAGGAACAAGACAAAGATGTCACCACTTGCATTTAATACAGTTTTCACAACATGAGCCAGAGCAATTAGACAAGAGAAAAGGGATATGGATAGGAAAGGAAGAAATTATTATTATTTGCAGATAACATGATCCTCTACATAGATGACCCCAAAAACTCCACCTAAAGATTCCTAGAATAACCAAACTCAGTAGCATAGCATGACACAAAATCAACACTCAAAAAGCAATAGCGTTCCTGTACACCAATAATCAAATCACTGAGAGAGAAACTAGGGAAACAGTACCTTTCATAATACCACCAAGAAAATTAAATACTCAGAAATTAACCTAACCAAGGAAATTAAAGACTTCTACAGCAAAGACTTGAGTACTGTGAAAAAGGAGATCAAAGAGGAAATCAGAAAATGAAAAAATATCTCATTTTTGGATAGGCAGAACCAATACTGTCAAAATGGCCATACTTCCAAAACTATTATACAGTTTAATGCAATCCCAATCAAAATACCAAGAGCACTTCTCACAGAACTAGAGAAAGCAATCCTAAAATTCATATGGTACCAGAAGAGACCTAAAATAGCAAAAGCAATCCTAGGTAACAAGGACAAGGAGGAAGTATCACAATCACAGACTTCAAGTTATACTACAAAGCTACAGCGATAAAAACAGCACAGTATTGGCACCAAAAAAACCCCCCAAAAACACAGACTTGTAGATAAATGGAACAGAATAGAGGATGCAAAAACAACTCCAGGCACATGCAGCTATCTTATCTTTGACTAGGTGCAAAATATTTCTGCTGGAGGAAAAATAGCCTCTTTAACAAATGGTGCTGGGAATACTGGCTATCCAGATCCCAAAGATTGAACCTTAACCCATATTGTCACCATGCACTAAACTAAAATCTAAATGTATCAAAGATCTAAATATTAAAACAGATAACACTTAATCTGCTAGAATATAAAAGAGGTAAAACTCTTGAAAACACAGGCATAGGCAAGGACTTGCTGAACAGAACCCCAGTTATAGAAGAAAAAATACCAAGAATCAACAAATGGCATCACATCAAATTAAAAAGCTTCTTCACAGCAAAGGAAACAACCAACAGAGCAAAGAGACAATGTACAGAATGAGAGAAAAATTTTGCCAGTTACTCTTCAAAGGACTGATATCTAGAATATATAAAGAACTAAAAAAAATTAGATCCCCTAAATTTAAAGACTCAAAAAATGCACATATGAAGTGAACATACACTTCTCATATAAAGAAGTACAAATGGCCAATAAGTATATGAAAAAAATGCTCAGCATCACTGGCCATTTGAGAAATGCAAATTAAAACACTGAGATTTCATCTCACTGCAGAAAGTATGACTATCTTCAAGAAATCAAACAATAAATGCTGAAGAGGCTGCAGGGAAAAAGGAACCCTTCATTGTTGGTGGGACTATAAACTAGACTGGTAAAACCACTATGAAAATAGTATGGAAATTCCTCAAAAAAACTAAAACAAGAAATTCCATTTGACTCAGCTATTCCTCTTCTATCTTCCTGAAGGAGTTAAAGACATCATGTTAGAGTGATACATGCATACCCATGTTTACAGTAGCATAATTTATAATAGTTGAATCTTGAAAGCAGCCTATATGGCCATCAAAAAATGAATGCATTAAAAAATGTGGTACTTCTATACAATGGAGTACTACTCTGCCATAAAGAAGGATAAACTGGAATCATTTAAAGGAAAATGGGTGCACTTTGAGACCATAATGTTCAGTGAATTAAATCAGACACACAGGCTTAACTATCGTATGGTTTCTCTTATATGAGAAAGCCAATATATAAATAAAGTGCAAAATTAAAGACAGACAGTACGAGAAAAAAAAGAAAGTTATTGTAATCCAGCCCGACCAATCTATCTTAAAGTGTACCTTGATTTAGTATAAATTGTTTTATGCGTTTTAAATGTTTTTAGGCCTGTTAATCTGTTTATGATAATTAATTTGATAAAGACATAAAAGAAATAAATCTGATTCTGACAAAAAAAAAAAAACAGGGAAGGGTAGGGGAGAAAGGGGAAAACAAGAATTAAGATGCATTATATACATGTACCGATTCCCCAAAATGAATGTAAACATTATGTACTACAAACATGTACTAATAAAAATCTTTTTAAAAATAACCCATTAGCTGGGTATGGTGGTATAGGCCTGTAATCCCATCTACTTAGGAAGCTGAGGCAGGAGGATCAAATGTTTGAGGCCAGCCTGAGCAATTTAGTAAGACTCTGCCTCAAGATAAAATTTTAAAAGGGGGGTTGGGATGTAGCCCAGTGGTCCCTGGGTTCAATCCCCAGTACCACCAAAAAAAAAAAAAAAAAGAATCCAGATAAATATAAGAGACCCGAACAGACATTTCCGAAAAGACATAAAACCGGCCAACAGATTTGTGACAAAATGTTCAATGTTACTAGTCAGGGAGATGAAAATCAAAACTACAATGAGATACCACCTCACATGTGTTAAAATAGCTATTACCAAGAAAATAAAAGGTAACAAGTATTGGTGAGGATGTGGAGGAACAGGTACCCTTACACTGTTGGTAAGAATATAAACTGGTACGGCACCATGGAAAACTACATGGCAATTCCTCAAAAACATAAAAATAGAATTGTTTTAAAATCTAGCAATCTACTTCTGGGTAGCTATCCAAAGGAAATGAAATCAGCATCTCAAGCAGGTATCTATACTCCCATGTTCATTGCAGCATAATTCACAATGCCAAAATATGGAATCAACCTAATTGTCCATCGACAGAAGAATGGATAAAGTGTAGATACACAATGGAATACTATTCAACCTTAAAAAAGAAAATTCTACCATTTGTGACAACACTGATGAAATGCCCTTATGATAGACATTTGCTAAGTGAAATAAGCCTGGCACAGAAAGACTAATGCATGATCTCACTAATATATCCAATCTAAAAAAGCCAAACTCATAGAAGCAGAGAGTAGAGTGGTAGTTGCCAGAGTCTGGGGAGTGGGGACTTGCTGGCCAAAGTGACAAAGTTTCAGTTGGGCAGAATGAGTAGATCTGAGGTACGGCATGGTGACTATTGTCTGAGGGCAGTTCTAAGGATAGTGCACAGCTTCTGGCTCAGATGTGATGCCAGTAATGGCCATAGAAAGCAGGCCCCTCGTACCTTTTCCAGTTATGTAATAGGCCCCCAGTTTGTAGCAGCTATCACTGTGTTTGTTGTCCTCACAGTTGAACTTCAGCACCTTAGCAGCTTCATCAAAATTCTTCTGGATCCCTTCCAGATAGTCCACCAGCCGATAGCAACCTGTGAGCAGAAGGCAAGAACTGTTCACACCTAGGGCTACTCCTCTGCTGTGTGGAGGGCTTGGATATGACAGGTCAGACTGAGCCTTTTGTTTAGGACCAGCTCCAGTTCTCCTCGAGTGTGGCAAGCTGCCCCCACCACAAAGAACACAGGTGGTCTCAGCCATTCCCACAAGTGGCCTTGTCTCCCCTTAGTCAGGGACTGGGTAATACACAGACTGGGGAGACCTTGGCCCCTGCCCTGGCTCTACCGCCCACCAGCTCTTCAGCTCCCTGTAGGTCTGACCCAAAGACCCACTGACTTCCATGACTGAAATGTTTCTAGCTTTGGAACCTCTCATTGAGTTCAGTAGTAAAAACATTAAAAAACCAAGAGCTCATAGGCTGATCTTGTAGCAGCAAGTCATGCAGTGATGACTGTGTCTTACTCCTTGACCAAGCTGGGAACTTAAAGCCCAAAGAGGAGTAGAAATAGCAGCTACCAAAAGAGCTGGAAAACAGGCTCCTCTCCCCACTCCTTGACAATCTCCCAGTCTCAGCAAGCTTCCCTTCTTAACATCTTTCCCCTCTCTCCCTCCCTCTTCATCCCCAATAATTACATAATTTCTGGCTCATTTTCATTCAACAAATATTTGAACAACCATATATATCCATGTACCAGATACACAGATGCTGGGAATAATCACTTGCTCTCCTAAAATGTACACTGTAGGGGAGGAAATATAATAAGTGAACCAGATGTATTCAATCAATAAATGTTACGATTAAAATAAAGCAGGATGACGAGTTTGTTGTACACAATGCAAGAAATAACTACTATAGACAGGGCCACCAAGGAAGGTCTCACCAAGAACTGTGACAGCTGAGCTGAGACCAAAATAAGAAGCACTAGATGCATAAAGACAATGAGGGGCTGAAAATGTAGCTCAGTGGAAGAGAAAAACACAAAGTCCTGGGTTCTATCAGCACAGCAAAATACATATAAAGACAATAAAATGGCAAGGAGGCAGAAAGTCCTGGCAAAAAGAAGCATTAATACAAATATCTGAAGAAATCAGCCTGGCATGAATAAAGTATAACATGGCTGAGGAGTGAGATAAGAAATGAGAGTGAGGGGCCGGGGATTTAGCTCAATGGTTCCACCGCCTGCCCTGCAAGCGCAAGGACCCGAGTTTGATCCCCAGTACCAAAAAAAAGAAAAAGAAAAAGAAATGAGAGGGAGGCAAGGACCAGATCAAAGGGCCTTGCAGAGTATCAGAAAGAGTTTTGTGGGGATTTTCATTTTGTTTTTCCAGTACTGGGGATTGAACCTAGGGCCTTGTGTATAATAGGCAAGCACTATACCACTGGTTTACATCCCCAGCTCTACATAGGATTTTACCTTAAATGCAACAGTAAAACCACCAGAGAGAGAGTTTTAAGAAAAGAAGTGGGCCTGAGGATGTAGCTCAGGTGCAGAGCACTTGCCCAGTATGTGCAGGCCCCTGGGTTCAATTCCCAGAACCGTGTGTGTGTGTGTGTGTGTGTGTGTGTGTGAGAGACAAGATTAAATTTGCATTTTAAAATGTTGGGGTATATATGTTTGTGTATGACTGGATGAACGATGAACAGGAAGACAGTTAAGTGTATGAGGGAATACACTTAGGTAATGATAACAATAGATTTTAAGGGCAAACACAACCGGACAGCAAGATTAAGACTTTCAAGGAACTAATAATTCAGGAATTATAGTAACCACAGCCCCTTCTCAGGTCTCCTTCTAATTCCTGCAGCCAGTCCTTAGTATGGCCATCTTCCTCCTCTCTGTGTATTCTCAACAGCACACTACCATGAACTTTCTGCTCAAACAATATACCTAAAGAATCAAGTTTAAATTCCTTCCCCTGGCCTCCAAAGCCTGATGTATTGTGGCCCAAGCTCCTTCTTCAAACTTAATGCTAGGGGCTGGGGATATAACACAGTGGTACAGCACTTGCCTAGTGTGTGTGAAGCCCTGAGTTCAATCCCCAGAACTGCCAAAAAAAAAAAAAGAAAAGAAAAGAAACACACACACACACACCACTTAATTCTGAATACGTCCTGACTTTAACCTTCCAAAAGAGTACTCTTCTCTCACCACATCCACTCAACCAACATGTGCTTGGACCTCTAGACTGCCCCAAACCACACTGCTTCTCTGTAACTCCAATTCCTTTGAAATTTGTTTAAAATCAGGACATGAATTAGTTCTCAAAGAACAATCTGAGGGTCTTTTTCAGCCATCATACTGTAGAGCCACTCTGTGTAGTTGGTCAGCTTCATAAAATAGTTAAGTCATACTATGGAAACAAGCCTACGTGCTATTAGAAGGTAGAGCCCGTGCCGTTTTACCCCTTTAAAAAAAATAATAAAATAGGGGGGGAAAACACCCTAAAGACTTTGGCTCCTCCAGGTGGCCGTCTCTGGTCGCCATCATCCACCCATACACTCCATCAACTCAACGTCCACACTGCACACGAGGCACATTCTGCCGGAGCTCTGCCTACTGGATCCGCGTGATTCACTCTCTCACCTTCTTCAAGGCTTTGTTCAAATGCACTTTGATCACTTTACAATCCTGCTCCAGAACTCCTGATATCCGTCCCCTACTTCTTTTCCCCACTACACTATCAGTATTTAACGCGCGTTTCACTTACTTCCTTATGCTTCCCGACCGACTCCCTCACTAGAATGTCAACTCACTGAGGTCAGAGCATTTCGTCCGCTCACTGATTAGCCCTAGTCCCTCTACCCCCAAACCCCTACTCGTCGGGCCCTCCCCTCGCCGCGACGCAGGTCCCCATCCCCGACCCGCGACTGTGTGGCACGAGATGCCCCTCCAGCCACACCAGGTCGTGAGTGTCCCACATGCCGCATCCTCCGCCCGCCACGCGACCCCCTCCAGGTCCCCTCCGTTCCCTAACAACCCGACACACGTGTCCCCAGCAGTCCCCAGGCTTTGAGGGCGGCGCTCACCTTCCGGGTCCTTCTCTTGGTAGCACTGGTAGTTGCACTCCACCTCCATATTCTTCAGAAAGGACTTCACCTGCTCCTCGTCCTGGAAGTCCACCAAGCCAGCCATAGCCCCGGCTGGCTCGACCGACGTCACCCAGAGCGCCCGCGGTCACGTGACCCCCGGGAGGGCCGGGGCGGGGTGGGCGGGGCGATGACGTCTGTGCTCTCTCCGCCCGCGACCCTGGGCTTCCCGTCAGCCCTCGCACAGTCCTTGGTACGCCCTTTTCCTATGTGTACCCCATTCTCAGAACTGGTGCAGGTCTTTGTGCAGTCAGTACCTTATCAGTGCCAGCTTTCTAGCCTTAATGACTTTCTTCCTGCAGTCATTTAGCCATTTATCCACGGATTCATCCATTAGTTCCGTAAACACTAAGCGCTGTGTACTCAAACAGGTGTTCGGTTCTGGGGATGAGAGGTAGAACTATGGTCCCTGCCTGTAAAGAACTTGAAATAATTGGTAAACATTTGTTCATTCGTCAAGCATTTTGAGTGTTTTCTCTGTGCCAGGTGTAGCGAGGTAAACAGATAATCGTAAGTCTACACAAATGCAGTGGAAAGCCTACTTTATCTCCGTATTTCTTTCAGACCTATCAGTGCCTGTGAGTCACCATGGGTAATGATGACTGGAACATAGCAGGAGTAGAGAATATAGTAATAACATTATTATAATAGCCTATCCTTTAACAGTGCTGAACTTTTGTGTTAGTCTGTAGTCTAAGAGCTGATACTAATGAACTTTTTTTTTTTTTTTTTTGGTACCGGGGATCGAACTCAGGTCCTTGAGCTTGCGCAGCAGGCAGCAAAACCACTGAGCTAAATCCTCGGCCCCACTAATTAACTCACTTAATTTTCACTGTGACACTCATTGTAACAATGTAGGTATTGTATCTACAGATGAGGAAACAGGTTCAGAAAGGTTTAGTTACTTGTCCACACCACCTAGCAAGGAGCAAGTTGGTGTGCAACAGGTATTTGTTAAATAAAAGAATGAAGTAGAAGAGAAATATGTCAAAGGATGCAGAAGAGGAATATGCTTATTGTTGCTTTTTGTTAGAATCATCAATTTCATAAAGCTGAAACAGAAAGGTCTCCAAAGACAAATCCTCTTCACTGGACTCCCATTCAGACCTAGTCGAGAGACCCTGGTGGAGCTCAATCCATGATTTCCCATCATCTATTGCAATGTTTCCCAAGGCTTCATTTTTATCCTAAAGGCAGTAAAGAATAAACCACAGGGGCCGGGGATCTAGCTCAGTAGTTCCAGCACCTGCCGCGGAAGCACAAGGCCCCAAGTTCGATCCCCGGTACAAAAAAAAAAAAAAAAAGAATAGACCACATCCAGTCACCTCATTATTTGGGAGGGTTTTAACTGCAGTTGGGACATGTCTTTTTTTTTTGGTACCGGGGATCGAACTCGGGACCATGCGCTTGCGCGACAGGCGCTGGAACCACTGAGCTAAATCCCTGGCCCGTGGGACATGTCTTTGAATTCTCAGTTTTATTATTTATTTATTTATTTATTTATTTATTTATTTTTGGTACCGGGACTCAAACTCGGGTCCTTGCGCTTGTGCAGCAGGCGGCTAAACCACTGAGCTAAATCCCCGGCCCTTCAGTTTCATTTTTTCCTATGAGTCCACAAACAATTCCCCAGTACATCTTTCACAGGATAACACAAGATTGCCTTTCCTCCAACCTCTTTAGGAAAATTGACTTTCGAAGGTGATAAGCCCCATTTACCCATGGCTTCTCATACCCCTGACCACCTTTAGGGGGAGCCCTCAGAACACATCCCTGAGGTTGGGACACCCTGCCTTTAGTTTTGAGCCCACCTTCTTTACCCTATCCTTCAAGGCCTTGTAAAATCTGATTCTGGCCTTCTCTCCTGCCCCTCTTCCCCACCACCCTCCCAATCTTTTGTTCTCTGAATAGGTTCCAGATTTGTGACCCTGTTTACCAGTGTTCTTGATACCTGATACCTGAATCAAACGTCTTGGCCCAAAGCAATAATTTCTTCCTCTATAAGGTCTTCCCAGTTGCAGTAACCACATATACCCAAAAAAGGCTTAAAAGCTCTCACTTCAGTGTTCCACACTATGTGTTTAACTATGTTATAATGTATTAGGAAACACATGGCTTTGGAGGGGAGACAGAGCTTAGTTCAGAATCCATGTCCCATGTTTACTAGATCCTGACCTTGAACCAATCACACCTGTGGGCCTGCTTCCTGTTCTGTAAATGTAGATCTATTATCTGTCAAAGAGTAGAAATTTCTGTATACAATGTGCTCAGTATAGTGCCTGGCTCAGAGCAATTCTGGTTTCAGAAATGTTTCTCATCGTGCCTATAATGGCACTAGAGTCTGTATCTCCCACTAGACTTCTTGTGGGATTTCTTGTGTTGATAACCAGGTCAAGAGTAGAGGAATGGGCTAAGGGTGTAGCTCAGTGCTAGAACACTTGCCTAGCATTTGCAAGGGCCCGAGTTGGATCTCCAGGATCTCAAAAACTAAAATAAGAATGAAGCAGGGTTCAGTGAAGATGATATAGATAACTAAAGTCAGAAATTCAGCACAAGTAGTATTTTTCCTCCTTAATATTTGCAGTTGGTCCGAAATGAATTGAGGCGATCTGAGCAATAGAGGGCAGTAGAGAGCTGGTGAAAAGAGGAGAGAGGCCGGACGATGTATGAAGTCATGTATTTTTAAAAGAAATATAAGATCATTAAAAGGGCAAACAGCTTCTTTTTTCTAGCCCGTTTCTTATCTCTGTAGTCTACTCTTTGTGGCTGGGGATGGAATCCGAGGGTTCACACATGCTAGACAAGCATTCTGACATCGAACTACATCCCCAGTATCCTCTATTCTTACAAATGTTTGCTTTTACCTTTTACACTTATTTTTATTACTAAAATATACAAACAGGACCGGGGATTTAGCTCAGTGGTTTCGCCACCTGCTGCGCAAGCTCAAGAACCCGAGTTCGATCCCCGGTACCAAAAATAAGAAAAAATAAAATATACAAACATATGCTTATTGTAAATTAATCTCAGGTTCTTCTCCTAATAGCCCGTTGGTATTAGCAGCTTGCAGACAATGTTTCAACTGCTGCAGAGAACCTGAGATCAGAGAAATTGTGTGATTACCCTTGGGAAATCATACAATGAGAAGACAGGGAGAAGCCATGTCTTTTGTAATCCTAAAGCTCATAATAACAATCCTAGTTTCTTTTGCGGGGGGGGGCGGTTACTGGAGATCAAACTCAGGATCTTGCACTTTTGAGGCAGGCGCTGGAACCACTGAGCTAAATCCCCAGTGCCCACTTTCTGAAGAAAAGAACTTGAGAGCATTCCAGAACTCACTCCTAACTCCACACTTAAATTAAACTAATATTTCTTGATCATTAATTGTGACTTTAGTACTCTAGATACATTATTTCACTTATTCTTCATTCACTCATCAAACATTCTCTGGGTGCTTAAAAATGACTAGGGCTTTAGAGATGCAATACTGAAAAACAGAAGATTTCAACAAGAACATGCAAGTCTTATAAGAGGAAAAGCACTTGTTAATAAATATATAATATTGGGCTGGGGATTTAGCTCAGTGGTTCCGCCGCCTGCCTCACAAGCAAAAAGTCCTGAGTTCAATCCCCAGTACCAATAAATAAATAAATAAAATAATATGTTCTTTATGGCCCGATGTGGTGGCACGTGCCTGAAATCCCAGCACTTGGTAATGTGGGACCAGAGTGACTCCATTTTGGAGCAGTCTCCTTTGTTCTCTCAAATTTGTGCTTGAACTGGGACAAAGGACGTAATCCACAACTCAGGATTCCTAAGTTTATTACTCAGCCATCTGTTTGCCCTAGAAACAAATGTCCTGGGCCCACTATCTATAGGACAATCTGTTAACGTGCTGACTGTCCACACAGGGTGGTCGTGACCATTAGTCAGGATGTCTGCTGACCATCAGTACGTGACAGTAGACCACTAACCTTTGTCCCCATTCTTCTTGTAAAAACCTATACGTAATCCCCTTCAACCCCCAATGAGCCTAGCCAATCAAAATTCTACACTTCATACTTGCTAAATGTTAACCAATCATATGGCTGCTAATGACCAAAGCTTGTTGTATTCTCAATAAAAACCCTGCTAATTTGGAACTCGGGGCTCTCAATCTTGATCCGCTGTGTCGGTGACAATTGAGAGTCCCTGCTTGAGCTTGAATAAACGACCCTCGTGTCCTTACATCGGAAACGGCCTCCTGGTGGTCTTTGGGACTTCACAATCTGGGCACAACAGTAGGCCGAGGCAGGAGAATCAAGAGTTTCAGGCCAAACTGGCCTATAGCTAGTTTGAGCCCTGGGCCATATAGCTTGGCTACCCTTTAGGCCAGGGATTTAGCTCAGTGGTTCCTCCGAGCAAGTACCCAAGTTTGATCCCTGGTACCAAAAAAAAAAAAGCTTGGCTACCCTATCTCCAAAAACAAAAACAAGAATAAAAAACAAAAACTTGTTCCTCCTGGGGCTGAGATGCATATCAATGCTAAAGCACTTCCCGAGCACATGAAAGACCCTGGGTACAATCTCTAGAAAAACAACTGCAAAAAGATGTTCTTCCTAATGACAAAAGAAAGGCCAATTGGGGCTGGGGATTTAGCTCAGTGGTTTAGCCGCTTGCTGCGCAAGCACAAAGGCCGGAGTTCAATTCCCAGCACCAAAAAAAAAAAAGAAAAAGAAAGAAAGGCCAATAAAAAGGAGTGTGGTGTTTTCATCTATTAGGTAAACACAGGTTTTTGGCATCCTATGTTTGTGAGCATGCTGGGAAACTGGCATTGCCAGGCTATTGGTAGAAATATATATTAATACCTGCTCTTTGGAGAGCAATTAGCTAATATTTGCTAAAATTTAACATGTGCTTACATTTTTTACCTATAAATTCAACTTCCAAAAATGTAAACTATGAAATTCTTGCATAAATAAATTGCTACAGATTTTTGTTACTGCTGCTATTCTTAGAAACAAATATTTAATAATAGTAGATTTGAGTGCAATGTAAACATTAAAAGAATGAGATAGGTCTATTCATACCAACATTGAAAAATGTTCAAGAGCTAGGTATGGTGGCTTACCCCTGAGATCCTAGAACTTAGAAGGCTGAAGCAGGAGGATCACCATGGGTTTGAAGCCAGCCTATGCTACATAGAGTTCAAGGCCATTCTAAATAAAAGAGAGACTCTCTCTAAAAACGAAAGACAGAAAAGATGTTTAAGTGCATTACTAAGTGAAAAAAAAAGATGTAATAATATAACTTTAATTTCCCTAAAAAATTTAATTGTTAGCCATGTACAGTGGTATCCCTCTAATCCCAACTATTCAGGAGGCTGAGGCAGGAGGATTGCTTGAGCCCAGAAGTTCCAGGACAGCCTGGGAAACAGCAAGATTTTGTCTCTAAGAAAATTAAATTTTAATTTAATTAAAAAATACAATTTTTTAAAAAGCTGGGCATGGTGGCACATACCTGTACTCCTAGCACTCTGGGAGGCCAAGGCAGAAGGTTACAAGTTTGAGACCAGCTTGGGCTACATGATGAATTCAAGACCAGCCTGAACTACATAAGAGCTCCTGTCTCAAAAGCAACAAAAAACAAACAGGAAAGCCTTAGGAAAAATATACTTAAGTATTAATAGTTGCTAACTATGGGCTAGGAAGGAGTGAGGGCATAGTGTAAAAGAGATTTCCACTTTTTTTTTTTTGTACCAGGGATCGAACTCAAGGCCTTGTGCTGGTGAGGCAGGCACCGTGCCACTGGGCTACATCCCCAGCCCTCATATTTACTTTTATAAAAATCACATATTACTCTCCTAAGCAGACAAAATAAAAGAGTACTTTTTTAAAACATAAGGCCCTCTCTGAGATGTGCTCTCTCTTACGGGCCGTTTCAGGATTAATATCTATTTTTCTTTTCCGTACTAGGAATTGAACCCAGGGCTTTTGAGCTACATCCCCACCCTCCCTCTTTTAAATTTGAGACTGCGTCTCGCTAAATCGTTAAATTGCCCAAGCTGGGCTTGAATTTGTAATCTCCCTTCCTCAGCCTCAGTGGTAGTATTACAAGCATGAGCCACCGCGCCTGGCTTAATATCTATCTTTAAAGAGGTTCAGAGAAGTACAGTGATATCCTCAAGGTCACTAAATCCGCTAAGCCTTCCCCTAAAGAGTTACACTTCCTCGAGCTAAAAGCACCTGCCCCCTGCAGAGAACTAAGGCCAATCGCGTTTGCCTGACATCACTCTGAAGGCCTGGGATTGGTGCTCGTGTCTGCACGAGCCTGCCTTCCTCAGTAGAGGGTGTAACTAAAGGTGGAAATTGGAGGCCGGGCATATCGCGCCCGGGCTTGCCCAGGTCCGAGTCCTCTTGCAGATACCCGGGGGACCCTCGGGTACGAATCAGGTAGAATGGCCTGGAGACAGCCTGCCCTTCCTCCTCTGACCAGTCCGTCCACCCTCCCAAAAACCCGAAAAGGCTGTGACAGCTACCAGACCTGCTCAGATAGGCGCCCTAACAGCGGTGACTGCATATCGCGTCATCCGTGCACGCAGATCCTTCATGGCCTCGAGCAGGCACAAAACGTTCAGAGCAGGATCCGGTGCAACCTTTTTTTTTCTCTGCCTGGCTCTGAATCTCCCAGGCTGTGGTTTAAGCTAGAAAGGCCCCTACATTAGGGAAAAGAGGACTGAGGTCCAGACAGGCAAGGGCTCCCCCAGGGCACCCAATGAGTTAGTCACAGAGCCCTGAACGCTTCCCTCGGGGTAGCAAGCTAGGTGGTAACATTTCCAACTTTATCTTTTTTTTTTTGGTACCGGGGATCGAACTCGGGTCCTTGCACTTGCACAGCAGGCGGCGAAACCACTGAGCTAAACCCCGGCCCTCCAAATTCATCTTGGAGCCCTCCTGACAAATACTGACCTCCTTGATTCTCTTCCCTCTGTATCTGAGGCAGCAAGTTCTAAGGATGATAAGGACTTAGGAGTTTGCTATGAGACTGTTGTGCCAAGCGAGCTGATAAATCACCAAACACTGGGACCAATGACAAAGTTAAACTGAAAGGAGTTTATTTACGCGCGTGGAAGTGAATCCCTGAGTCCAGGAACAGCACAGTTTATATAGGGTGTTATAGCAGCATAGCTTTTATAGGTGTTATTTTAAGAAGAGAAGTTCAAGGGTAAGTTAATTCACAACTCAGCTATTTTGCTGTCTTGTAAGATTAGGGCAATTTACGGTAAAGGGAGGCACCAGGCACTATCTCTTTCCAAGAATCGATGAAGCAAGTTTATAGAAGCAGAACAAGCAGTTACAAAAACATCTATTTTACAAGGGGAGGGACATGAGGGGAGTTTATCTACAGGCCAAGATGGTGTTTCTTTGGTTTATCCTGGTCTCACAGAGACCTTGGAAAAGTTGTGACTTTTCTGGCCCCATTTTTCCTAATCTGCTATGGGAAATTAATCTCCCTTCTTTTCACCTTATAGGAGTAAATGAGAAATTGGGAGGCTACCCCCCAAATTCAAAGACCCAGTTCAAAAATGGGCATCTGAAATGAACAGACATTTCTCAGACAAAGAAGTAAAAGCAGCAAACAAATACACGAAAAAATGTTCAACATCACTCGTCATTCGAGAGATGCAGATGAAAACAACCCTGAGATTCCACCTCACCCCAGAAAGAATGGTTCCTATCAAGAAATCAACCAATAACAAATGCTAGTGGGGTTGTGGGGAGAAAGGAACCCTTCTCCATTGTTGGTGGGAGTGCAGACTGGTGCACCCACTGTGGAAGTCAGTATGGAGATACCTCAAAGAACTAGGACTAGAGGTCCCATTTGACCCAGCTATTCCCCTGCTGGGTATTTTCCCCAAAGAATTAAAAGAAT
>NW_004624859.1:491229-506030 GCF_000247695.1 Heterocephalus glaber | reverse complement strand
AAAAAAAAAAAAAAAAAAAAGGAAAGAAATTGGGAGGCTGGTTGCTATAGAATGGTTTTCAAAATATAAACCCTGAGCCGAGGTTGGTGGAGCACAGCAGTAATCCTGGTGATTGGGAAGCTAAGACTGGAGGATCCCAAGTTCAAGGCCAGCCTGGGCTAGGTAGCAAGACCTACCTTGAATAAATAAACAAAAAATATAGCCCTCAGTATCATCTGGGAATTCATTAAGAGTAGATATTCCTCATGTCACCAGACAGGGTCTGAGGAGGTCCTTGATGTGGAGATTGAGGACCTTTGCTCACCCAGCCCAAAGAGCAGCTAGCAAGTTCCCTGAGTTTCATCACAGGAAAAGAATTCTGAGGACGTGTCCGTAAGAAGCATAAAGAGACTTATTAGGCAGAATTTTAAAAGTATTCACTCAAAGAAATTGAGTGTGGGACCACGAGAGGGTGAGTGATTCTCTGTGGCCTCAAGCTTGGTATATTTATGGGGATTTGGGGGTGAAAAATCTGTGGAACCTGTGAATCTATGGAAAGAGGGGATTCAATTTACAGATGAAGCCCTGCCTATAGAAGAGTGCTGGGCACTTCACTGGTGACAGCCATCACAGGTCTCACACCCATAAAGGAAAAGCTCATTTTACAGGCAAAACTGGATGGCCGTCTAGTCCAGTGGTGGCGAACCTATGGCACACATGCCACAGCAGGTTGTTTGTGATCACTGAAAGCTGTAAAAGGTTCACCGTCACTGGAAATGCCCATTTACAGGTGAGATGGGAATGTCTAAGGCTTATTGGGTCTAAGAATGTTAGGAATTTTTAAAAACTAGGTTTGTGTCCTGAAATTGCAGATTATATTAAAAGAGCAATTTTTAAATTATGATTTTCCTGGTCTTTATTTTTCTATCCACAGAATTTGAAACTGTGAGTGTAGACTCCCTTCCACATCTGTGGGGTTTTTTTGGTTTTTTGGTACCAGGGATTGAACTCAGGACCTTGCGCATTTGAGGCAGGCGGCAGAACCACTGAGCTAAATCCCTGGCTCCTTCCTTGCATCTGTGTTTTAATGAGATCTCCAGCTTTCTTGAGAATCACTGATATACAAACTATTGGGTTTGAGATCAGACAGTTCTAAGTTCTAAAAGTGTCTTGGTTCTGCCTTTCACTATTTGGAAGGCCTAGAACAAAGGATTTCTGCTACCTGATCTTTAGTTTATACATTTGTGAAATGGAATTAAAAGGTGCAGCTACCTAACAATGTGTTTCATTCATTTAGTGAAAAAACTTTTTTTTTTTGGTACTAGGGATCGAACTCAGGTCCTTGTACTTGCACAACAAGCAGTGAAAACACTGAGCTAAATCCCCGGCCCTGAAAAAACTTTTTGAGTGCTTATGTGGTCAGTACTCTTCTAGGTTTTAGGGATCTATTAGTGAACAAAGCAAACAAAATTCTCTGCTCTGGTATAGTGTACATTCTAATAAGATTTTTGAGGATTAAGATAATCATGATAATCATGTATAAAGCTTATCACAACACTAGCACGTATTATATACTCAGAAAAATATCAGTCATTATTAATGAAGGAGAAAGGGCTTGTAAGCAGAAAAATGCCATATTAAATTAAGCTGTGAGCTCTGTGAGACCTGCCTCTGACTCACTCCTGCACTGTCAGAATTTAGTGTAGGGCCTGGTACAGGATAGGGCTTGCCAAATATTTGATAAATGTATGTACAAAAGTCAGAAATTAATATTAATATCTCACTGCTTCCTCTATAAGCTGTGATTAGAACTGATAGCTTAACAATAAGCAATGTACTCCAGCAAGCCTTCTTCTCTTACATTTGTGTATTTCACTATTCTAGTTGTTGAAAGATAACTCTCTCAGCATTCACTTGTTGGTTGGCATAGGTCTGAAATGTGGTTGTGTGATAAATCTGTGTTAAATGAATACATGAGCACCTCAACCAGCATTGAAATATGCAAGAAATCATGCTGGGTTAGGGGTCAAGAGGCTTCCATTCTAATTCTGTTCTGCCATTTCTATAGTAATTGGCTCTAGCTAAGTTCATCCTTTTTTCAGATCCTGAGTCTCCTGATCTGTAAAATGAGTCTTACACTCTGCACCCTAACCCAGTGCTGGGAGGAGACAGGCCAACCTTAATGCCTGAATTTTAAGGATGTTTTATACAGCCACAAATGTATTGTCTCCTTATCTTAGCTCCCAGGATGAATTGCTAAAAAACAGTAAAAGAGACACTGTAGCTATATCTCTTTGCAAACCTTCAAGATGCATAAATTAGACAACTTACAGTGTGGAAACAATGACTTGAAATCCTTGCTACTCAAAATGTAGTTTGAGGACCAGCAACATCAGTATCATTTGAGATCTTGGGTAGAAATGGAGAATCTTGGATCCTCATCCAGGCCTACTAACCAAGAATCTGCATTTTAAAAACATCCCCAGGTGACTCGATGCACAATAACCAGACTACAAACTCTTTTAAGGATATTTAGCCTGGAGAGTCAGTATAAAGGATGAGAACACATTACAACTATGGCTAGAGGCTATCTGTTAAAGGCCAGGCCTCAAGATAAAGACAAAATGACCAGGCCTACATACCTCCCCAAGGGATAAATGGTATCACCTGGTCCAATAAAGTCTAGCTAGACATCAGTCGCCCAGGTGGTTTACTAAGACCTCTTAATCTGTCTCTTTTGTACCGGGATCGAACTCGGGTCCTTGTGCTTACATAGCAGGCAGCAAAACCTACTAAATGCCCACCCCTTAATCTATCTCTTTTTAAAAAGGTCTTTGTTTTTTTTTTAATGTACCTTTGTTATGTGACCTGTTTTTCTATTAGATCAATATTATCTAAGCGGCTATGTTTATAATCTTATTGGTTGATCATAGTTTTGACCCACATTGTACCCAGCTCATGATTTTTGCTCTACAAAACTTTTGAGAAGTAGGCTCATTGGCAACCCACTTTTGGGTCTCCTCCTGTCTCTCAGAAGCTATCTCTCTCAATAAATTTTTCATTCTTTTTTTTGGTACCGGGGATCAAACTCAGGACCTTATGCTTGAGAGGCAGGCATGGCACCACTGAGCTAAAACCCCAGCCCAGCCCTATACCTTTTGTTTAATGAATTGTGTTTTTTAAAAAAATTCTTTTATTGGTACTTTTTAGGTATACAGTACATTTAGATTTATCATTGGGTGCTTGTACCTGTACATGATGTATCTTGGTTTTTATTTTTTTCCCCATTACCTGTGTGCCCCATTACCTGCACCCCCTCCACCCTTCCCTATTTACGTAGATTTTGTTTCTATTTTTTTCTTTCTCATAATTTTTCCTTTCCCTTCTTCCCTTTCTCCTTCCCCTCCCACCACCCCTACACCTTTGGACCTTTTCCTATTTCAAATTACCAATTATTCGTTTTAATCATTTTAATCTTTATTTACACTTTCAGTTTCTCACACTAGAGAAACTATTCGGTATTTACCCATGTGTGTCCTATTTATTTCACTTAAGAGTATGGCCTCAATATGCATCCATTTAGCTATAAATGTCTCTAGTTTCTCATTCTTTATGGCTGAGTAGTACTCCATTTTATTAAAAAAACCACATCTTCTTTATCCAGTTTCCAGTTGATGGGCACTTGGGCTGTTTCCAAGCTTTCGCTGTTACAAACTGTGTGCTATAAACATGGGTGCACATATATCACTGTGGTATGATTCTTTTAATTCTTTGGGGAAGATACCCAGCAGGGGAATAGCTGGGTCAAATGGGACCTCTAGTCCTAGTTCTTTGAAGTATCTCCATACTGATTTCCACAGAATGATGTTTCTTTGATGGGACATTTTACTTTTTCGGGTAAGGTCCTGTATTCCTGTTTTGGGGGTTTTTTGGTACCGGGAATCGAACTCAGGACCCTGCGTTTGCGAGGCAGGTGCGGCACCACTGAGCTAAATCCTGGGCCCTGTATTCCTGTTTTGTATATGCTGAATTTGGACTTCCTAGTTGCTGAGTTTATTGGTACTCCTTGTTTGACCTATTTGACTTGTTTTGACTATTGTTTATTGTCTTGCTAGGGAGAAGTAGTGTCAGAGCGTTCTCTAGTGGACTTTGATACTAACCAAAATATAAATTTATGAAATGCTGTAAAATGGGTCTTTTTATAAAATCTAGTTTATATTTAGGGAATATACGTGCCTATTAATAAATCACGGGACCCCCAACTGCCAGTTAAAAGGGAATAAATAGGCCATTCTTAAGACTTAGGGGACAGGTTTCACTGGGATAGTCTGGCCTGATCCCCCTTCTACACTCTACAGGGGAATGTGGAGCCTGCTCTACCTCAGTTTCCTTTCAGGTCTGATCTTCCACAGGTGGGTAGGCAATCTTAGCTCTTGAGATTCCCCACTCTCACCTTTCCAGGATGAGGGTCCTACTCATGGGTAAATTGTCTCAATAACTGAACGTGAACATGAGAAGAAAAGACTCCCTTTTTTCTGATCTCATTTCTGATCTTTGCCTGTCACTTTGTACTTTCCTTTTTTACAGGCATGTTTCTGCCAAAGAGTAGAGAAGGAGGATCCCTGAACTATCTCAACCTTTCCCTCCTACTCAACAACTAAGAACTTTTAAATTGAGCCCATAGCTCAATGGCAGGCACAGGTTTTATTTTGTTGTTGTTGTTGTTTAAACATTTATTGTTATATTTTAGATATACATAGTGATAACATTCATCATAGGGAATTTGTACCAATACATGATATATTTTGCTTCTTTTTTCCCCATTTCCCCCTCCCTTATGTACAAAAGTGTTGTTTCCATTTTTTCCTTTGATTTTCTCTCTCTTTTTTTTAAATATACCTTTCCTTTTCCCCTCCCCACTCCTTTGTTCCCCTTCTCATTTGACTATTTTCTTCCCATTTCTGGATGTCTATTACAGGTACAGGTTTTAACCTGTGAGTTTCATAAGTGTATTGCAGATAGACATAAAAATGTTAGTGAATTTTGAATAAAACTTAGCCTTGTCTTGCTGTGAAGGAAGATTGCCTAGGTGATTAGGTAGATAACACAAATGTCTTGAGGACTTCTTTGCCCTAGGGTGGCCCAGAGCAGAATTGTTCTGAGCCATTACTTGCCTCTATCTATTTCTGGAGGTGATCTCTTTTGCAGGCTGGGAAGTGCTGTAACCACTTCCAGTTTGCCCTTTGATTTTTTTTTCCCTCACTCTCTTTCAAAGAATTGGAAAGCGGTTGTTCAATTCTCTTGGTTATTTCTTTACTTTTGCTAGCAATGCTTCCTTCTTTAAAAATAACTGTTATAGCTAGAATCAGTTGTAGTTTGTGCTTTTAGAAACACATGTTGGAGTTAGGAGTGTGAGTTTCTGGAGAAGGTAGGGATGGGTGTCAGTAAGGGTGATTGGTCCAACTTGACCTATCTGCTGGTTACTCTCTAGATAGCAGCTACCTGCTCTTGAGTGGGTCACCTTGGGGGGATCCCTTGAGAGGATATAGAAACCAAGTAGGGATTAAAATGGATGCCTATTTTCCCCTTGTTGTTTTGCAGCTAGGAAACTCAAGGTTAAATTCTCTTACTCCTTTGAAATGTATTCGTATGCACTGGAAATTGTTCTACCTTCACATATTGAGAAAGAGGTGTTTAATATTTTTCTGTACCTCTGCATGGCCTGCCTGTCCCCTAGAGGCAAAATGGAATGTTGAGGAAAGTACTGATTATGATATTATTTCACAACTAGAATTCTACTGTGGCAGGGAAAAATGATCAAAATTAACTTATGTTCAGATTTTATTTGTGTTAAAAGATAATCCTTACTTGGGCCAGGGATTTAGCTCAGTGGTTTCGCCGCCTGCTGTGCAAGTGCAAGGACCCGAGTTCGATCCCCAATACCAAAAAAAAAAGATAATCCTTACTTGTGTTCCAAATGTAAATATAAGCCACAGGAAAACCAGACACCTCTGGCCCTTAAGGCACAGATACATCTACTATTACTAAGCCTGAGGTCCCTCCCTTTCCCTCTGGACTCTAAGGGTGAAGATTCCAAGACAACCTTAACTGAAGCTTCTATTGGGCTATACATCCTTATCTGACTTTGTTCAAGCTCCTCAAAGACAGCATCCCTTATAGGAAGTGGGTGGAGAATTTGGCCCTACTCAGGTCTATGTGTCCTTTTTTCTCAGTGACCTCAAACAGAGCAAATAAGTTTTCAGATGACCCCTGTAAGTACATTGAGTTCTTTAGGGTACTTACTCAGACCTATGAACTAGACTAAAAAGAGGTAATATTGCTCGTAAGCCAAACATTGACTTCTAATGAGAAAAAAGCACCACTTAAGCTGCTATTACATTTGGATATAGGGCCGGGGATTTAGCTCAGTGGTTTCGCCGCCTGCTGCACAAGCACAAGAACGTGAGTTCGATCCCTGGTACCAAAAAAAAAAAAAACATTAAGAACATTTGGATATAAATATCATATTGTGAATTTTAGAAGGCCAAAATACAGGCACCCAGGGAACAGCCAGTTCCTACTGGAGCCCAAGCAGTCCCTACACAGGACCCCTACTAGCCTACCAACCAGATGGGAGTTTGGAATAGGAAACATCTTCAGATACATATTCTTGAAGGTCTAAGATGGACAAGAACTAAGCCCTTCAATTATTTTAAATTGTCAACTATTCATCAAGACAAAGATGAGAATCGCTCAGCCTTCTTAGATCATTTACAAAAGGTATTAATGAAACATACATCTCTGGCTCCTGATTCAATTGAAGGACAGATTATTTTTAAAGACATGTTTATTACTCAGTCAGCTTCAGATATAAGAAAAAAGCTACAAAACATGGCTTTTGCTCCAGGGAGCTCACGTGATACTTTAGTGAGAATTGCCTCCTCAATAGTCTATAATTGAGACCAGAAAGAGGCCAAGGTGGGGGCCGGGGATTTAGCTCAGTGGTTTCACCACCTGCTACGCAAGCACAAGGACCCGAGTTCGATCCCCGGTACCAAAAAAAAGAAAGAGGCCAAGGGGAGAAAACAAAGAGATCAAGAGAAAGCAGTTCCCTTGGGTGTGGCCTTAGAAAGAATATATTCTGTTTCTCGGGCTCCAAAAAGAGCTTCACAACTAAACTCACCTGCTACTGCTGCAGAAAGCCCACCTCAGGAGGGACAAAAACAGTCATGACAAGAGACCCCCTGAGCCATGTCCTGATTGGAAAAGTGACCATTAAAAGTTGGAGTGCTCCCTGAGATGGAGGTCCCAGGGATCAGACTCATCTTACCAGCTGGTCCAGCAAGACAAGGCCCCTAGGGGACTCTACCTTCTCCCCCTGGCTGGACTGTCATCTCCACAGAGAAGCCCAGGTAATCACACTTATAGAGGGAAAAGAAATAAAACAGTGTTACAGAAAAACTTCTTTTATAAAAATACAGTGAAATCTATACAAAAGCTCTTAATGTGCATTTACAGTTCCTCTGCCCTTTTAACTAAACTAAAATTGGGAATTTTAAATTGAGGTGTGGTGTGGTATGAGGCAGAATACATTGGATCAGGTTGGTTAAAGAGTTCAGTTCTATAGTATCTGAATTTTTTTGTCTTTTAAAAAGAGTATATATACAGGCAATAAATATATATATACTCAGGTACATATACTTGTTTAGAGAAATTTCAAAATAAGACACTGAAAAACTAGGAAAGAGTGTGCTCAGTAGTAGTTGTATAAATTTGGTGAGTTATTTTTTTTATTTTGTTTTGTGTAGAGGTAAAAACTAGTTTTATTACAACATAATTTATCTTGAGCTATGCTATTACATTTCAAAGACTGCCCAATTTTGAGGACTGTTGTGATTCTATTTCACTCCAGTTCAATAACTGTCAATAGTACTTCTTGCTTAGTCCATCCATGTTTATATTATTCAAATATATAGTTGGGACTTGTTGAACAGTTGCTTGGGTTCCATTAGTTTTTTTATAAATATTCAGACCTTTACTAGGGAAAAGAAAGGTAATGAGCATGCTTGCTATGAAAAAGGGCCCCCCTTTTTTTTTCAAATTTAACTTGTAACTGTAGTTTACTTGTTTGCTTTTAGCATTACATTTACATTTTCTTGACTAGATGGCCTAGAGTCTACTGCTATCTTTAGAAATGGCATCATTGTCTCCATCATAATTGAATGATAGCTTTAAAAAAAAGGTTTGGTTTTGTTTAAGAAAGTGTATCATAATCTATCACCCCTATATGAAACAAATACTTTCAACCTGCTTTTTAAAAGGGAGAAGCTTTAATTTGGTTCTGATAAGTAAAGTACAGTAGTGATTGTTACAGGAATCTAGTGTATGGAGAAATTGCATATTGTTTGTATTTTGGGAACAGACAATAAAAACCAATTAAGATAATATGAAGTAATTAAATTCCTAGTCAATTGCTAAATCATTTCAATTTCTATATTCACCAAGCCCCAAAATAGTTCATAGTTGCAAGGATTACAGTTTTAATTGAAGAGCGAGCTAAGTAAGTAAAGTTTTTAAGTATTAGGTTTGTTAATGATTATATTTTGCAGTTTTGAAAAAGGGAAATAATGTTATATATTTATCAAATATACTTCACCCACATAACGAGAAGGTTAGTAATTTTGATGAATGTTTTAAGTTGAAGTTACTTCATGGATATTTTACCCATGAAGTGTATTTGGACAAAATGAAAGGAATCGTGTTTTAAAAGTTTAAGTACCAAAGGTAGTCTAGTCTAGAGAAATAGTAAGTGTTGGCTTTACTAATTTGTACTGTAACATCCTTATACTTCTATTTTATTTGTATCTATTTCTCAAGGAAATAACTTAGGTATTTTTCCTTACCTTTTTATTTCTGATGCAGAGTTCAGGTTAATATTTTGCTGCATCCGATAATATATTATATGTTTGAAGCCTAGTGACTTTTCATTTTTGACATTCTTGTGATTTCATATGCTGTGTTCTTCAAGCAATAAAATTCTGATGTGTTTAAAAAAAAAAAGAAAGAAAGAAGTAAGCCTATAGCTGGGCACTGGTGCATGTCTCTCTGCCCTTCTTTTCAATCCTGGCCTTCCTTCCAGCCATCAGAGGAGGTAATTCCCTGTTTCTCACAACCCTTAGGCTGTAACTGGAATGGCCTTCTCTTCTCTCATTCCTTTTTAATTATGCCTAAAAATCCAGGACCCCCCATATCTTATCTTGTTTAAATACTGTAACATACATACACCGAGGTCAGGTGCACTGCCTCATCCTCGCAGAGACAAATCCTAAAGTATGGACGACTAAAAGTAAAATAAAAAGAGCAATAGAAGCTGCCTCAGTCCAAATACATCTTAAAGATCCCACTATTTTTCCTTACCAGAGATAATACCCTTTAAGGCCTAAAGTTAAAAAGGGACTATAATTGACAACTGACAGGTTTACTTACACCCTATAACAGCCCCATACAACACTCCAGTCTTGAGAGTTCAAAAACCCAATGGAGAGTAGAGGTTAGTACAAGACCTTAGATTAGTAAATGAGGCAGTAGTGCCAATCCACCTGTACTGGTGCTTAACCTGTACACTCTCTTTTCTCAGACCCTAGAAGATGCTGGTTGGTTTTAAGTGTTTCTTTTTGCCTTTAAAAATCCTCATAAATAGGCCTCTCAACTGATTTGGACTGCGCTTTCTCAAAGGTTCAGAGATAGTCCTTATCTTTTTGAACAAGTCCTTTCCCATGACTTGGCATGTTTTGAATTTTCCTGAGTCACAGTCCTTAAATATGTAGATGATATACTGTTATGTGCCCCCTCAGAGGAGCTCTCTAGTCAAGGTACCCATGCTCTGATGAACTTTCTAGCAGACAGAGGTTATAAGGTCTCCAGATCTAAGGTACAAGTTTGCATCCTTGAGATAAAATACTTGGGGCGTACCTATTTTTTGTTTGCTTGTTTGTTTGTTTTTTGGTACCAGGGATTGAATACGGGTCTGTGCACTTGTGAGGCAGGTTGCAGAACCACTGAGCTAAAGCCCCGGCCCACTTGGGGCTTATCATGCTTAAGGAAACCCAAAGGCTGGGAGAAAAAAGAACTAAACCAATACTTTCCCTCCTGCAGGCCAAGACCCTAAAACAACTATGAATATTCCTAGAAATTACAGGCTTCTGTTGCCTTTGGATAGCAGGGTATGGTGAGATCGCATGGCCCCTCTATCAGTTTATAAAGGAAGCCCAAAGGTAGATATCCATATTTTAACCCAGGAACCTGATTCCCAAACTGCTTTCCAAAAGCTTAAACAAGTGCTTCTAACTGCCCCACATTGAGCCTATCAACAGGACACCACTTCAATCTATATGTTGAAGGAATCCAGGGCATGGCTTTGGGAGTGTGCCATGGCTGTGCGGCTGAAGAGTCCATGGAGGGAGAATGGTGGCGGATGAAGAAAAGACAGACAAAGAGATACAAAAAGCTGAGGTCAGGTGGAGCCTTCCTCCTGGTGGGAGAAAAGGACTCCCTGGTAACTGCAGTGAGTTTGTTTATAGTGGTAGAGGTAAGGGAAGAGCAGGGGAGGTGAAGGGCTGGGAGAGTAGCTAAGGTCTCCAGAGCTTCATGCTTTGATGGTTTTATGGGGAATGGACAGGGGGGAAGGCTCATCTACAATGTGGTGCTCCCAGTATCTCCCCCTTTTCTATTTTGTAGCTGCAGCTTGTGATGATGTTGTCTCAAGACAAGTTCAGTCAGTCGTCCTTGGAAGACCCTGCAGAGGACTAGTAAACAAATCATTAGTAGCAACAGGAAAATCAGAATTCTTAGGATCATAGCGATGCTATGTTTGGCCTTTTTTTTTAAGCCATTTTGAAAGGATTGAATCCATTTAAGGAATCAAGAACCGATCTTGTCATGTCCTCAGGGTTGAGGAAACTAACATGAGCATACTGAATGGGCCAGATCTGTTGATGAAGCTTTTCCAGGCTGAGATTGGTATGATGAAAGATACCCATTAAATGTGCAGCAACCTTTTCCCAATCCCAGTGTGACTCATTGTAAGGAAGAGCAGTGATGCAAACATGAGGGTATTCAGCATGGCACTGCAATCCTTGACGGTCTTGTAGGGCTTTAACTTGATTACCAGTCTCTAACACCATAGCTTCCAACATTAACCTGTACTTAACATTAACTTGTACTTCCAGTTTAACATCAAATCTTCCTGGGTCTCAAGGGCATAAGAGGTATTTTTTCCTAGATGATTGACAAACTGCTCATTCTGTACATTTTGTGCTAAGGCCACAGATGCAACCACAGTGGTGGCAAGCAGAGTAACTAGAGACATAATTCCCAGGATAATAAGTCCTACCATCCAGCAGGGGGAAAGGAGGTGTCCGTGTACTTCTTCCAGTATTTGCAGTCCACAGTCATGATACCAAGGGCCAGAAACATTAGTGGGTATCATGACAAAGGATGGCCTATATAATATTAGCACATTTTTATCCTTATTAATGTTAGTAATACAGGCAGAGATTATAATTTTGGTAGTTGACATTAAAAGTCTCCTTCTGGAGTAATATTGACCTGTCCAACTAGGACCACATAAGGGTTTTGTACACAAGTGCATGCCTAGACCTTATTGGCCCCTGTGTGACTCCTGTCCTTTAAACTACAGCTAGAGAGAGTGATCACTTGTAAAATGGCACCCAATAGCCAAAGATCTCTTTGGAAGTACTTTGATGATATACGTAGTACTGATGCTGGAAGGTGGCCGGTAACATTGTACTTTGTATAAGACCAATCCTGGAAAGTTATATTTTGTATAATCGTCTTGTTTACTTCAGGGGTGCAGCAGTCTTCCCAAGAAGCCTACTTTGAGAGAGGAACATAATGAGTGACATTATGGCAAGAGGAGAGGGAGCATGAAAGGTTATGAGGATTATCTGTTGAGGTTAGATTGAAACTATTTATTAGCACCAACTCATCTTGTTCCATGCCTGATGCATTCAGACAATGGCTGTCTTTTCAGTTACCCAGAGTGAGAGACAGAGTGAAGATGGGCTGAGAGAGAAGGAGGCCTTTAGGAGACATCCCTGCCCATTACTAGCAGACTATGAGTGGCACATGCTTCTTGCCTTCCCTAATTTGGCTATACTGGTTTATATCAGGAGTCAGACCAAAGCCCTGCATGACTCAAACAGGCATGTCAGCTAGCAGAGTTGGGCTAGTATTGCTCCTTTGCTAATGATTGTCATCGAGGCCTAAGTCCTGGTCTGTGAAGTGGCAGGGCCCTGCTGAATTATCGGCAGCTGAGGTCAGTGTAACCCCAATTAAAATCCTTTTCCCTGAATTATTGCTTCTCACTGACCTTGTGGATTGCTTGCTAATTGCGCCTAGTCCCACTACTGGTTTCTTCTGTCCTAACAAGATAAGCAGTGCCTACTCCCTAACAGCCCTGCCTGGTGCCATCATGCCAGGTGTTCGGCAGTAATTCACTAGATGACTTCAAAGCTCCCTAGTTCCCTATTCCTTCTCACAATTGTATTCAATACATGCTGGATGCACTTGGGGGCTTTTGTCTTTGTTGCCTAGAGCAGCAAGACCAGGACACAAGACTCAGCTTCACTATAAGTCTCATTCTGTCTATTCTTTTTTTTTTTGGTACCGGGGATCAAACTCAGGTCCTTCTGCTTGTGAGGCAGGTGGCAGAACCAATGAGCTAAATCCCCAGCCCCAATTCTGTCTATTCTTTAACCTTTAGCCAGTGCTATGGTGGCTCACAGGAGGCTGGGACCTACTGCAGAGGTCTCCAGTGACATCCATTCCCCCTGACCCTTACAGAGGCCCACTGTTCTCCTGGTGTAATTATAGGTGATAGATGTAGGAGATATATGAGCATCAGAATGGCCCCCCAAGATGTGGGACTGATTGGTAAAAATAGGTACCAAAGCAGGAGTTTCCCAAGGAAGGGGATGAGCCAAAGGTGAATCTGAGTTTGTCCTCTGTTGGAGTACAAGCATACTCTGGCCCCTATGTTATTAATTGCATTGAGCCATTTTACCTTGTAGTTAGGATATCCTTTGACAACATTTGTGTCTAGGACATGTCTGTAGATTTGATGAAGGCTATTTACATTTCCATAAGTGGATTAAAAAAATTTTTTTGTCTTCTTTTTTTGTACTGGGGATTGAACTCAGGACCTTGGGCTTGCAAGGCAGGTGGCACCACTGAGCTAAATCCCTGGCCCAAGGATTTAAAACATTTTTTTAAAGAAGGCAACTAGAGAAGGTGACAGAATCTAATTGAGCCCCCTTTCTTGTTTATTTAAGTGTGTTTTTAGGAAAAAGTAGTACACTCAACAATGTCTTATCTCTATGGGTGATAAGGACCTATAGTGTTTTTAACTGGATTAGTTGTCTATAATAAGCTCTTTTTCAAAGGGCTGTCTCCAACTGCAGTTAGGGGAGAAAGGGTGCAGGTTTCATCTAATTGCTTTGAGCTGAGAAGGGTCAATGTAGGGAAGACCGCTGTTGGGTCCCCTTCAAGGGAGCTAATTTAACAGGACTTAAGTAAAACTCATGTGGTAATTTAGTAATTATAAACTCTCTTTGTAAGGTCAATCTGGTGGATTTTGGTAAAAAAAAAATCTAACCTATTTGTTGTTGATATTATCTGTATGATCACTTTGAGTTTGGCAGCCTATAGGCAAGAATAAACAAAATTTTTCAAGAAATTAGAGCATGTATAGTTAAGGTATAAGCACTAAAATAAAAAGTTGTTTTGGAGAAAGAGCCATCTTTAGAAATTGTTTTTAGGAGACTAAAATAGTGAATGTAACTTGTAGACCTGATAGACTCTCCATCAGAGAGTCGTCCACTACTGGAGATTATCTATAACTCTGATATTTGTTATAATTTCTTCTAATTGTAGCTTTAAATGGACTAAAAATTTAATTTCAAAAAACAATTTGAGCTAAAAATTTGTTTTAAACTCTTGTTGAGTTTGTATAAATTTTACCATGGTTTTATCTAATGACCCATAACGGTGGTTAGCTACCAGTGTATCTGGAAACTGTAAGACAGGGTTAGTAATTGGAGCCTCTTTTTAAGTCTAGCTTTATTATTATGGTCTTGAGTTTACATATCTTTAATTACACTTTCTACTGGGTGTTTAAGACCAATTTTTAGTGAAACCTATATTAAATACAATTAACCTCTTGCTATCTATCAAGGTCAATTAGGTCTCCTCAGGCAATATCTTGGAAGCATGTATAGAGCCTCTCAGTTCCTGTCAGTGTCAGCCATCAGGATGTGTCATGGGCCTACTTGACCATGTTGCTTCCTGTGAAAGCATGGGAGATTTTTCCCTCCAGGTGACATTCCTTTGGCAAACTGCACTTGTTGCTTTGGTGTCCAACAATCGCCCTGCTTAGGAGGTTGTGTGACTTACCAAAAACATAGGATCTTATAGAAAAGGTTCCCTCAGGTCCTGGATCCTTGTTGACCTTGGAGGGCCGGGGCCAAAATATTGGCTGTCTTCTTAGTCCAGTTACCTTTCTAGTGCTGGTCTCTGGATTTTAGGCATTGAACACCCAGAAAAGAAGATCAAAAAACATTAGCATTGCAATAGGAGTAATGAATTTAACTATTATAATTTTACCTAGAGACCAAGCATTTTGGAATCTAAAATATAGTTAGAGGACTGTTATTTTTTTCCATTAAGTTTATTGGTACATTTTAGGTATAAAATACAGTTACATTCATCATTGGGATCTTGTACCTTTACATGACGTATCTTGG
>NW_004624859.1:458715-478361 GCF_000247695.1 Heterocephalus glaber | reverse complement strand
ACCATGAGCAAAATCTTTGCTGTTATCTGAGTAATTATTTCTGATTTCATTTTTCCCAGATCCTCTTTTGTTGCCAGTTCAGAGAGTCCAGGTCAAATTGTTCCATCTCATTTCCCTTTGGGGTTGCTGTAGGTGATCCAGAAGTCTGTTTTTGAGGCTTGTTTATGTGTTTTCTCATTTCCACGTTGCGGGGGGGGGGGTGCTTCTGGTCCCCACGTGGCTCACCTTCTCTGCCCTAGGAGCTTGGGATGGCAGTGGGGGAGCTTCCTTCCGGGTGCTGGGACCAGCTCAGCTTCTCTGCCCTAGGAGTTTGGGATCCTGGCAGGATCCTTTTCAAAACCTGTCCTGCCTCACACCCCATGAGTCTAGTCCTCTCCACACTGCTGAGGCCACTTCTGAAGGCCCTGTTACTATTAATATCTTTATTTTTCTAGATAAGAAAAATGAGATGCAAAGTGCTTTGGTGAAATATACACAATCATACAGTTCGTAAATAGTAGTATCTGGATTAGCTAGGACATCTTGGTGACTTCAGAGGCCGTATCGTTGAGCCCTCCACTAACTATGCAGAGGATTCATCCTACACTGGTACAGCCAGAGGAAATAAAATAAGAAAGAATGAGGTGCTCTCTAAAGTAATTTCTGTAAGAAGTCCAAGTCCTGGGATAGTTTTCTCTTTGGGTGTGTACTTTGGTTGGGAAGGGGATTGTTTTCTCTTGGGACAGAGTGGAATAGTTGCATCTTTTTGTGAACTGCTATGACGTTATTACTATGGCTATGGTTCCCTGATGCTGATACAATGATTCTGTCCATTCTGCATTGTCCAGCTTGTAATGAGGTCAAATTCTCTAAGCTGAGCCCACAGCTAGCCTACAAGGAATCTACTAACCTCCACACATGGTCCTTGTGCCTGGGTTATCATAGGACTATCATAGGGCTATCATAGGACAGACGATGAATGAGGGCAAACATCCTTCTTTGCAGCATGCTATTTTATCATGCCCAGTTTGTAGAGGTTTCAGTCCATAATCGGCTGGCTCCAAGGCAGGGTGGCAGAGGGGCAACAATTCATGGCCAGTGGAAGACAGCAAAAGCAACAAGAGGAGGTTTTTTTTTTTTATTCTTAACCTCCATTGTTCCTTAGAATTTATTCTTCGATTTTGGGAAACACTTGGCATATCTGACATCGAGCAGGTTGGGAGTTATATTATTTCCCCAATATCAATGTGGCTAATGATTTATAACATGTCTTCCAGACCTAACTTTGTATTTTTTGATTGTGAAGTCCCAGAGAGTAGGAACCTGATACTCTTTTCCTTCTCCTTCTCACTTATGAGGTTCCATATGCCTGAGGACAATAGACACTTGTTCACCATGCAAGCTGACTGATTCATCTTATAGCCATTCCCACAATGTATGAATGGACTTGGTTCAGGGAAGAATAGCCAGGAAAGCCCAAATGACCCAGCTGGGTTGCAAAATCCTAGGCAGAGAAAGAATCAGGTTTCAGGTAAATTATCTCAAGTCTGGACTGAGATTTAGTGCCTTCTAAAAAAGCTCATGAGGTTTACAGTTAATACGTCAAGTCTATTCCTGAAACTTCCTGCTTGTACATAGGAATAGATACAGGTGGTAGCTAAACATATGTGTATGGGTAAATAAATTAATTTGGACTTCTAAATTGACCAAATGCTGACTGTCTGAATAAAAGCACCAAAAAGAAAGAAAGAAAGAAAGAAAGAAAGAAAGAATTGTGCAGAAGGGAGTTGAAACCAAATGTCACATAGTATTAAACATGAAGTTCTTTACCTTTGTCCATGAATCCCACAGTAATGTGCCCCAGCATGCCTTTCCAGCTTTGCTTCTTCCCCTCCCATACACACTATATTTGTAGACCTAAGCCCAGCACCTGCTGTCATGCTCCAGCGCCTTCACACAAGCAGTTCTCTATACACAGAATGCTCTTCCTTCTTCTCATAACTTATTGAGTCTTTCTTATCCTTCAAATCCCAGGCGAAGCAGTACGTGTACTAGGAAGGCTGCCCTGGCTTTCATCCTCAAACTGGCCTGGAAGCCTCTGTACTCCAGTAGGCATCATCCCTTTTTCTTCCCCCTGTGGTGTTGTGGATCAAACTCAGGGACTTGTATGTCCCCCCTACCTAACTATGCTTCTTTTTGTGAGTATTGATCATATTTTTTTCCTATTGTCTGTCTTGTCCCCCATTAGACTTGAGCACCTTGGTGGCAGGGACGAGGTCTTACTTCTGTGTCCTCAGTGTTCTGTGTACAGCACAACACAAAGGAGAGGTATTTATTGCGCAAATGATCCAGTAGGAAGAATGTAGAATAAGAGGGTTATTAGTGCCAGGCATGGTGGCCCATGCCTGTAATCTCACCACTCAGGAGGCCAGGGGAGGAGCATCACTGTGAGTTGGAGGCCAGCCTGGGCTACATAGTGAGTTCAAGGGCAACCTGAACTACAAGAGACCCTGTCTCAAAAACAGACAATAAACAACCTCAAAATAACAACAAGAACAACAGAAAAGAGTTACTATTAGTTAGAGAATTTGCCACCCACAGAATTCCTAGTTTAGGAAGGGCTTAGCACAGCCTTGGTATTTGTTGGAGAATAAATTATTTACATGCACCTGACCTCCCAGAAAGGGATAGACTAGTGAACAGATGATAAACCAGGATGCCTGGAGAAGTGGAATTTTGCACACACCTGTATACACACATAAGTAGCAGATACACAATTTGTAGGACATGGACAGATGAACCTTTATAAAAGGGTATCCTGTAGACAAGGTCCCAAGAAAATGTGCACTTGGATTACTAAATCTGGATGAGTTACTAGTCCTGGGAGTCAATTTAATTCTATAACATGAGGCAAATAAATCATTTTTCTCTCTAAGCTTCAGTTTCCTCATCTGTGAAATGGGAATAATAGCATCTAGAGTACAACGTTTGTAGGAGGGTTTTATAGTAGCTAACAGTTATTTAACAATGATTATAATCTTAGCCCTATTCTAAGAGCCTTATTTATATAGTGTAAATATACAGTAATACAATTAACTCTTACTAGAATGCTATAAGATAAAATTATAATACAAACTTCATTTATAAAGAAACAGAGACACAGAAAAGTGTGGATCTGGGAGTAAACCTAGAGATTAGTTTGTTCTAGAGTCTGTGCTATAAGCACAAGACTCTAATCTGCTGCTTCAGTAAGATAATTAGGTGAATGGGATGGTGTCTAACCCATACTGCACAACAAAGATTGAGAATAAGAAAGTTAATTCAGTAAATGTAGTTGATGAGAGGAAAGAAAATGAATTAATATTAAGAGAAAATACTTTCTTGTTACTTTTTAGAATGTCTTATCTTTCAACTACTATGTTCTCTTGTGATTGATTTACTGCCTGAGGTCTGGGCTATCTTATATGCCTAATGGGCTGGGGATTTAGCTCAGTGGTTCTGCCTCCTGGTTCACAAACACAAGGACCGGAGTTCGATCTCCGGTACCAAAAAATATCTTATATGCCTAAAGGTAAGCTGGCTGTCTTTTCCTGAGAAGCTGGAACAAGTTCTTAACAATTAAACCAGGGGACATTTAAAGGACACCAGAATGGCAGGAAATTTATTCCCTCCAGTTGAGTCATGCTCTGGGCCCTGGAGATAGAGATAAATCAAATCCAGTCAATGGTCTCAAGGAGCTCACAGCCTAGTTGGGAGGCAAAAAAATGGGAAAACTCCAGTGGAGCAGAATCTAATCTCATACAGGATGACCAGCTTAAAGATGGAGGGGATGATCAGGAAAGGCTTTCCAGAGGAGGAGGTGCATGAATCTGTATAGGGGGAATAGATGTTACTCCCAAACCTGATAGATAACCGAAAGGAGCATTTGTGTTCTCTAAAATTAAAGAATGAATTCTAGGAACAACGGACAAATTAAAAGTAGGACAAATTTATTGAGAGAAAGATAGCTTCTGTCTAAGAGAGACAGAAGGGGAACCAGAAAGAGGGTTGCCCGCTTACCTCACTTTTCAAAGGTGTTTTATAGGGCAAAGGCATGAGGTGAGGCGGGTACAAAGTGGGACAAAACTATAAAACCCGATGGAAAATTACAAGGTGGGCATGAGGTGGAACAAAACCATGATCAACCAATAAGATTACAAGTACAGTCACCCAGGTAATATTGATTAAATGGGGATCAAATAGGAAAACAAGTCATACACAAGGAATTTCCAAAAAGGAAATGGGCTAGGGAGATTGATGTCTATTTAGAATATCAATCACTGCTATTCATCTCTAGGGGAAGCAGGTAAATATAGTACCTCTTCTCTTTTTATAATGCTAACCAGTGAATGTGCCTCAATTGTTTTTCTGTGCTGAGGGCCCAGCTTTGTCTAACTGCCTTTGTAATGGGGCCAGGCAAGTTGGAACCATAGAGATGTTCCAGACTCTGAAGTAAATGGAATCTTTATATATATATATATATATATATAGTTTGTTTGTTTATTTGGTTGGTTGGTTGGGGGTTTTTTTGGTGCCGGAAATTGAACTCAGGTCCTTCTGCTTGCAAGGCAGGCAGAATCACTGAGCTAAATCCCCGGCCCTGGAATATTTTATTATAAACTGGTTGATTTAGAGTGGTTCATGCCTCTAAAAAGTCTGGACAAAAGAAAAAAAGAAAGGCAGTTTACAGGGTCCTTTTAAGGCCTCTTTTATTTTGGGAGGGCTCCGAGGGTGGGGGGCACAAGCGGAGTTTTACAGGAGCAGAACTTTGTTAAACTAGTGGGGATTGGGGAAGTTTTAGATAGTACAGTTAAAACAAAGTATCACACAGGTGGGGGGGTCTTCTGTTTACAAGGTAGTAAAGATAACATAGTTGTAGATTGTTCTACCAAAAGGTCACAAAGATAACATATAAGTTGCAGACTCACACAGGCATCCTGTTTACAAGGCAGTGAAGATGATGGACAGTCTTGCATTAACTGAGGGGCCTCCCAAGGGAAAAGGGGAAGGCGACCACCCAAATCACTCTACACAAATGGAGTTAGGTACACAAATCGAGTTAGGTACACAAATGGAGTCAGGTTGGCTATCACATTCCCAACTCCTCTAAGTACGATGACAAAGCACTGACACATCTGGAGCCTCTTGAGTGGGTAGGGGATTATAGTAGGTTTTTATGTACAGTAGTTTAACAGAGGCTATATGCTGTTTTACAAATTTAATTATCTAATTAAGAACCCAGGGTCTGATCAGGAGTCTAAGGAAAAGCAGGATGAAGACAACAGTGTATGGTCCTTTTTACAGTGGGGTGAGTCTTTCTGGAAGGCCTTGATGAGCCCGGTGTTTTTTGGCTGGAATGGGTGGCAGGGCACAGAGCTGGGTAACAGTAGGGTAATGTGTATGTTGGCGTGGTCAGAAGCCCATATCTGTTGAAAAGACTGAAGGTATTGTAAGACCGAGGGCCTTACCAAACACTCCGAGGAGCTGACTAGTGAAGCACACCCAGGAATCTCAGCGGTGTCTTCAGAATGTAAGACCAAGAGCCTTACCAAATGTTCCAGGGAGCTGACTACAGCGAAGAACACCCGGGAAGGAACACACCGGACAAGTTGGAAAATAAAACAGACCTTTACTAGTCTGGCCAGACGGCACTCCCAAAGCAAAATAGCTTAGAGAGGCAGCTAGCTCAGAGTCCAAGGCTGTTTTTATAGGGGGTTGAAGGGGAAGTTAACATATAAAATTAAAGAAAAGGGGACAAAGGTTAGTGGTCGACTGTCACGTATTGATGGTCAGCAGACATTTGCAGCTTGTTCTAAAAATTGTGGTGCCCGAAACTGATGTTCCGGGCAAACAAGGAGTTGAGTAGTTTACTTTGGGACTTTAGGTCTGTTACAGATTTTTATCTAGTGTCCCAAAACTAACAAACATCTTTATCTATTAACTCACATTTAATCACAATGGGGCTGGAGAAAAGGAACAAAGGTTATACAGTCCCACAGTATTTTAACAGACTGTTTAGAAGATTTTTTAGCTTCTCATTTGAAGGATGACCACAGAAGCAGTTTGGCCCACCTTTTACCAGTTTTTAAAATCAATTTGGTCAAAGTAGAATTTAGGGTCCAACTTATTCATTTTATTTGCCCGGAGTTTTGAGGTCAGTAGGCACAGCAGAGTTTTTCATTTATACCCAGTGTCTTACTGACTGAGTTCTAGAAGCTATAAAAGTGGTGCTGTTGTCAGTCTAATGGACACTGGTAACCCAAACCTGGGGATCAATTTTTGGAGCAGCTTTTTTATCACAGTGGCAGGTTTTTCCCAGAGTAGCCTAGACCTCTCTCCAACCTGAGAAAGTATCCACGAATATCAAAAGGTATTGATAGCTCGCCTGAGGCTTGATCTCTGTGAAGTCTATTTTTCAGTGTTTTCCTGGACTCATTTCCCTGAATTGAATTCCAAGGGGTGCAGAGGGGCCCTGGCAGAGATTTAATCGCACACAGGCTGGGTATCTAAGAGAGGCCTGGTGAGCCAGGTTTGTAATTTTGGGAAACAGTCTCTTGGAGCTAGGAGCTCAGCCATCTTGGGAGCCCTAGGTGTGTGACTGAATGTAGCTGTCGAATGAGTTGTTGCCCTAGTGTCTGGGGGAGGTAGATACACCCATCTGAACATTTTTATCAGGCTTGGGGGGCTTTTTTTTTTTGCAACTGGCTTGGGTTTTTTAACTGTAAGTGGGATTGGCCGGGAATAGAGGGGGAAGTAGGCCTATGGCTGGCAGAATGACTAAAGGAGATGACCCAGTCTGTGAGCCGGTTTTGTTTTTGTTTTTGGAGTAGTGGTGTCTTTGATGTCTCCAGATATGCATGACAGCCACCTCCTTGGGAAACAATATCACCTCTAGAGAGACAAGATCTCCTCTTTATTTTTGATGGGTTGGGGTTTTTTTTGTTGTTTTTTGTTTTGGGTACTGGGGATCGAACTCGGGTCCTTGCGCTTGCACAGCAGGAGGCGAAACCACTGAGCTAAATCCCCAGCCCGGTTGGGGTTTTTTTTTTTGCAGCCGATAAAAGCCCCCTCTCTCTGTATATACTGGTATGAACATGTAGCATAGCAAAAGCTAGAATGATCCCTTCTGGCAAAAGAAGGGCCTAAATAATTCGGTCAGCTGTAGTCATCGCAGCTGCCGCTTTTTGCATCCCATTTACCATCATACTGTTTTTATCTGTGAGGAGAGTGATGTTGACCTCTGCCAGGAGGGCATCCATCAGATCTGCATGTCTCTCCATTGGGTTTGGTCTAGCACCTCCTCAAAGTCATGAATCCGAAAGTCAGGATCATTGTCTGGCATTAGCATGGCCCAGCTGAAAATCTGATTTGTAGAAAAAACAATGCAAGGCTGGTCACACAAGAGGCTTTGCTATGGAGTTAAACATTTATCTGTTAGTAGCCCCTCTGAGCAGTCTCTATTGAGTGGGGGACCTCAAGGATCAAGTCTTGTCCCAGGGTCAGTTTATCAGCCTCCTTGACTAACAAAGCAGTGGCAGCTACTGCCCAAAGTCATGAAGGCCATCCTGAGGCCACACGATCTAATCTTTTAGACAGGTAGGCTATGGAGAACTTTCAGGGCCCTAAAGACTGTGTTAGGACCCCTTTGGCAACTTCTCTCACCTCATGGATGAATAACTGAAAGAGCTTGGTGACATCGGGCAATTCCAGAGCTGGGACTGATACCAGTGTTTGTTTTAGATCCTGGAACACCTTTTTTTTTTTCTTCCATTTTAGGTGTTGGTCTCCTCCCGTGGCAGAATGGAGGCATGGTGCTATCTTGGCAAACCCAGGTGTCCATAGGTGACAGTATCTAGATGTGCCCAGGAATTTTCATATCTGTTTTTTGGTAGTTGGCATGGGTATCTGGAGAATGGGCCATTTTTTGGCCTGAAACAGAGGGGGTTTTTTGTTTTGTTTTTTGAGATCTCATATCTCAGGTAAGACACTTGGGAGGGATAGAGTTGTGCCTTTTTGACCAAGACGCGGTAGCCCAACTCCCCTAGTAACTGAAGAAGCTCTCGTGTTTCTTGTAGGTATTTGGAAAGACTGGCAGCAGCTAGCAACAATCATCCACACATTGAAATAGGGTGAGGTTTAGGGTGGTGGAATCAAAAACTCACCAAGTCTTTTTGGAAGGCCTCACCAAACAGAGTGGGTATGTTTTTGAATCCTTGAAGCAGCCAGGTCCAGGTGAGTTGACAGGAATCATTGGAAGCCGGGCCGATCTGTTTGAAGGCGAAGATGGGCTGGCTAGCTGGGGCAAGAGGCAGACTGAAAAATGCATCCTTTAAATCTAGCACAGTATATATTTAGTTTGCTGTTTAGGAGACAGCAAACTCAAGAGAGTATGTGGGTTAGGGACAGTGGGGTGTAGAGTTATTACTTGCTGGTTAACTTTTTTTAAGTCCTGGACCGGCCTGTAATCTGATGTTCCTGGTTTTTGTACCAGCAGGAACAGAGTGTTCCATGGAGACTGATAGGGAGTCAATATTTCAAAGTCCAGCAACCTCTTGTTGTGAGGGGCTATCCCGGTCTGGCTTTTTGAGAGATGGGATATTGTGGAACTTGCATAGGTGTGGCTGTCGACAGAAGTTCAGCCAAACACAGTGGGTTAGTTTCTGCCCACACCTTTGGGACCTCACCTCAGAGTCAGTTCAATAAGCCCTCGGGACTTGTTTCCTCTGGGTTTTCTTTTCCCAGATGTGGGGAGGGACAGTACTCTGGCAGAGGGTTTATAGGGGCATTTATTTTTTTCAGTGGATTTTCTTTCTTTCTTTTTTTTTTTTTGCAGTAGACACATTGATTTTTGTCCAGTGGCAGGTGTCCTGGTTTTTAGGCATCTGCCCTTTGGGCTTTCCAGAGCTGGGTCCCCTCGGATGGCTGCCGCCAAGATCTTTGTTGATCTTGAGGGGTCACGGTTAAAATATAGGTTGTCTTTTAGCCCAGTTATCTTTGAGTTTTGATCTCTAAACTTTAGTTATTGAACACCCAGAAGAGAAGATCACTATACAATTTTGTTAGACATTAAAGACTTTTTGAAATATAAGGTATAGTTAGAGGATTGTTATTTTTATCAACCATGGTTGTCTTAGTAGTTGAATCTCTGTAGAATGTTAGCAGACAACAGTTATAGATTATATAGAAAAGCTTAAGATCAAGAGCCACACATAGTATTTTAGTATGACAATTATGATGACATTATCTTTGAAACATATTTAATGTCCATCTTAGCATGTAGTAGCTTTTAGTCAAACACCTCTATTTGATCATAAGACATTAAATGTCACATAGAAAACCCCTTATTTGTCATGCTTTAATAGTATGTCATCTAAAGGGGACATAGCCTATAAATGTACCTTAGAAGTTTATAACATTTAGCCCTTAATTTTAGGATGTTATATCATTTGGACTGCTCAGCACCTGAGCATCCCAAGTATGGTGACACATAACATATCCGTTATATAAGTTTTAAGAAATACTATTATTTGATTGATTATCTCATATTGGCTTACCATAAGTAGCTGGAACACAAGAGAAAGTTGAATACCTGGATCGTAAGGAGGTTATTACAATGAACAAAATGTTAGAAGACCTGTATAGTCAGAAGACATGAATACATTTTGTACACCAGAGAAGTAGCAATAATAATTATTACAATTATATGAAACCTTATGTCCTAGAATGTAGCTTGGTACCAAAAGTATCTTTTTTTTTTTGGCACCTTGTTGGGCTGGGGCTTTAGCTCAGTGGAACCACGCCTGCCTTGCAAGAAAAAGGTCCTGAGTTCGATCCTTGGTAACAAAAAAACCAAACAAACAAAATAAAAACACCTTGTTTTTTTTCCACTGAAAATTTTGTTTTAGAAGATGACCAATATAAACATATCACAGGGCCAGGGATTTAGCTCAGTGGTTCCACTGCCTGCCCTGCAAGCACAAGGACCCAAGTTTGATCCCTGGTACAAAAAAAAAAAAAATCACAATAACATATTTAGAACTTAACCTTTTGATGATAAACAATATAAGCATTTTATAATAACATTTAAGCAATGTTTATTGGGAGTATATCTTTTCATAAGGCTATGAAGATTATTGGGGCTTTCATTAGTGAACAAAGACCAGAAATAACTGCCTTTTTTTAACCTGTAAAAAGTAGATCGCAACAATTAACAAATTATCTGTAACCAAGGAGTTAGTGTAACTAAGGAGTTGTATGCAAGAACTGGATTTTACTCAAAAATTGACTGCAAAGATCTTTTTACCCAGGGACCTATAACACACACAAGGAACTCACAGGCTTTGCAAAGTCTGTAGCACAGATCAGGAAAACAGGACATGAGCTTCTCCTTCCACCTACCCCAGGGTGGAACATGCCAGGCTCCTGTACTCTCCGGTTTCCTGCCTGTCTCTGACAGTAATAGTGAGGAAAAAGTTAAAGGATTTGAAACAGGAAGAGAGAAGAAAGGAAAAAATGAAAAGCCTCTTGGCTAAGTGTACCAGAGTAGAGGTCTCCAGTCTCCACCCCTCTTTTTATGTGCTTTTATGGTCACCAAGGTAAATGTCACTGAGCTGGGTCTGAGAGGCCCCCGAGGTTGAGTAAGGAACCTATCCCACTCTTTAAAAATAGGTTAAGTAGGTTTGTTTTGGTTTTGGTTTTTTGGTTTTTTGAGACAGGATCTCACCATGTAGTGCAGGCTGGCCTTGAACTCACTATGGAAACCATGCTAACCTCGAACTCACAGCAATTCTCCTGCCTCAGCCTCCCAAGTGCTGGGATTACAGGAGTGCACCGCCATGCCTGGCTTGTCTTCTTTTTATTTAGTTTTTATTTCTTTTGTCTTACCTCACTGGTTGCACAATTTTGTGAGTATATTAAAAAACACTGAATTGTACACTTCACAGGGATGAGTTTTATGGGATGTTGAAAATAGATATGTATATATACATCTATATTATTATCATCTATATTATATACTTTTTGATATATTATATATGTATGTATACTTGAAGCAGAGAGATCAATGAGAAGACTACAACAATGCTTTAAACTGTAGGCTTCAAGCAAGGGAACCCATATCTCTGCAGGATCTTTAAGGCTTTCCAGGTATACACAAGCATGAGTAATTTTAAGAAAACCATTTCTCCCATTTATGTAAATACTTTTCCCTAAAATTAATTTTCTCAAGAATGTATCTGTGACTTCTCCTTCACCATAGCCTTCTCTCACTTTGAAAAAAAAAAGCTAAGCCTTTCATTTATCCTATTACTATAAGGGTCTTCCATGGGGGTAAAAATGGCTCAAGTAGGGCTGGGGATTTAGCTCAGTGGTTACGCCGCCTGCCTTGAAAGTGCAAGAACCCAAGTCCGATCCCCAGTACCAAAAAATAAGTCTCAAGCACCATTGAGAAGGATGTGTAGAGCATGCAAGGCTCCTGAGGGAGCGTCCCAAGACAGTAAAGCAAAAGTGTTTCAGTAAGCAATTATTAAACTGATAATTTAATGTAGATGAAATGAAGATGTAATTCCAACCTGCTATTTTTATCTACTGGCAAAAACGTAGGTGTCAAATTAAAATTTATGAGGAGGATTATACTTTTTCAAAATTCTTTTAGAGGCTTCAAGCTGAGGACGTAGCTCAGTGATGCCGTGCTTGCCTGGCAAGCACACAGTCCTGAGTTCCATCCCCAGTCCAGCAAAAAAAAAAAAAGGAGGCTTCTAGATGATAAACTCTAGAATTAGATTTACCTCAAAGTCTAGATTTAAAACCTTGGGTTCTTAAAATTAAATCATTATCCAGTTACTTGGGTGGTGGGTCAAGGTCTTATAGTTTGGGCAGCTCCTAGGTGATTCTAAAATGAAGTCAGTGTTGAGAATGATTGGCCTTCCGTGAATGTGTTTAGTTAATGACACCAAGGGAGAGGGAGTGATGCCAGCTTAATCCCAGGCACTGGTAACAGGAATTTAGAAAAGGAGGGAAGTGATTTGAGAAATCACCCACAGAATTCCTAGTTTGAAAGAACTTTGCAAAACTTTAATATCTGCTGAAGATTAAATTAGTAACTTACTTATGGCCCAATGAGAGGTACAGTTATTGTGATTTGGATGGTTGCTTGGTTGAAAGGGATGAAGGAGAGGAAGGTGCAGAGGATGACTCCCAGGTGACATCTATGGTCTCTGCTGCTGAGAAAGTACAAGAAAGGGAAGACAGGGAGTTGATTGGTGCATGTGCTGCCGTGACATAACAGTGGAACAGCCTGCCAGGTGGAACTTGCATTTGAGACTAGTGAAGAGGTTAAGCTTAGAAAATGTGGGCTACCATAAAATTTTGGACTCAAGATACAGGGTTCCCCCACCTCGACCTCCACTACAGCCGTAGGAGAGTTTGTCATCCAGTAAGAGAAGTACAGAGAGTACATAAATCAGGAGATGGTGGTGAGTAATTGAGACCAAAGCGACTCCATTTTGCTAAAATCCACCATTCCCCTAGCCTCTCAAATTAATGGTTAAAATGTGTTTGCTCTGGAACAGAAGATACAATCTGTGACAAACCAAAGTTCCTAAGTTAATTACTCAGCCGTCTGTTTGCCCAGGAAATGAACGTTCCGGGCCCCCTATCCATAGAACAATCTGTAGATGTGCTGACTGTCAGTACGTAATGGTCGTGACTAATAGTCAGTGTGTCTGCTGACCATCAGTACGTGACAGTTGACCACCAACCTTTGCCCCTCATTTCCCTCGTAAAACCTACATGTAACCGCCCCTCAACCCCCCCGATGCACCTGGCCAATCAAAAATGTACACTTCGTGCTTGCTAATTGTCAACCAATCACGTAACTGCTAAATGGAAAATCTCCAAACCTTGCTGTAACCTCTATAAAAAACCCCGCTAATTTAAAATTCGGGGCTCTCGATATTGATCCGCTGCGTCGGTGACAATTGAGAGTCCCTGCTCGAGCTTGAATAAACGACCCTCGTGCGTTTGCATCGGAATCGGCTCCTTGGTGGTCTTTGGGGACTTCGCGATCTGGGCACAACATAATTAAGCTATTTCAAACTTCAGACAGGAAATAAGTTTTATTTGACAAGGTCCTAGGTGCAGCTGTGGGAATGGGTGGCTAGAATGGAAGGGAGAGTTATCAGAATTGAGGAAGCCAAGGAGTAGAGAGGTCAAAGATCTGGATAGGTCATTCAGGTGAATGTTGAAGTCATCCAAGTTGTCTTAGGACTGTAATAGCCCTGCAGCTCTTAAACTTCAGAGCTGACCACAATCACATGGAAAGCTTGTTGTGATACAGGTTGCTGGGTCCCACACCCAGGGTGTCTGATTCAGTTGGTCTTGGTGACCCAAGACCCGAGGCCCACTTGAATCTCTTAACACCCCCCCCCCCAGGTGATGCTGTTTCTGGTGGAATGGAGACCATACCATGGTAATTACTGCAATAGGGTGAAGGGTGGGTCAGGTGCCAAGGTCTTCTGTGAATATGTTTAGTTAATGACACCAATGAAGAGGAAGTGACACAGGTCTGAATCGTTGGTTTACAAGATGACCCTGATATTTGTGTGCGTCATCTGACCTTGGGCACACATTTTTCCTTATCCCACACCAAAGTTTTCTCAGCCTTCAGTTTCCCTCCTTGGTTCAAAGTTGTAAACTCTGTCCTAGTGCTTTGGCTCCTTGTTTCATGAGGAATGTACTCCTGTGGAATTCACTTCACCATGAATCCATGCCATAGAATACATTCACATTGGTGTTTGAATCAGAAATAGCAAGAGGCACCTTTATTATCAAAGCAGCAACTTCAGGGGGAAAAATCCAAGTGAACTGCTTTCTATCCCCAGAAATCTATGTGCTAGGAAGTGAAGAGAAGAAAAGGAAAAGTGGTGACCAGAGAGGTCACTTATTGATTAAGAGAAAATAGCAGGTATATTTCACAAACTAATGTTCTTTTACATAATAAACATGCTAGGCACCCTCCGTAATTCTCTGAAAGTGTACTTCACAAGCTTAAGAAGTTAACTGTTCTATTTACATTTAAAAAAAAACCAAGCAAATTGTATCTTGTTATAAAAGACAGAGAATGGTAAAATGTAATCGTACTTGTGACCTTTGCTTCAGTTTGATTATTCACATAAGAAGGCTTGGTTTACCTCACTGTACTCATAGGCCCAAGGAATTGCTTCTGTCTGCACAAGATTCTTTGTCTATTGTTCCTTTTTAATCAAGACAGGGTGGGTACTTAATTGATTTTTTTTTTTTGGTACCGGGGGTCAAACTTGGGTCCTTGGGCTTGCGGGGGCAGGCGGCAGCACCACTGAGCTAAATCTCCGGCCCACTTAATTGATTTTTAAATCACAGTTATCTTCTTTAGAGACAATTTTTTTTCTTATTGGTGCTGGGGATCGAACCTAGGGACTCACACATCCCAGCCAAGCACTCTACTGCTGAGCTGTACTGCCATCCCAGAGACATTGTGTGTTTGCTCTGCACATGTGTGCGTATGTGTGTTGTCAGGGATGAACACAGGGCCTTGTGCATGCTACACCCATGCTGTACCACTAAACTATACCTTCAAGCCCCTTGGAGCCATAATTTTAGATTCCATAGTCAGGAGTTTTTCCCAGCTCCCCCATGAGGATTTGGAATCATCATATAGAGAGGACTTTCCAAGCACACTCAAATCTCTGAGAAGTCTTACAGCCCATGTTAAATATTAACTATTCCCTGGAGGCATGAGTAGTACCTAGAGAAATCAATACTCTGGCTAGGTAAATACAGAGCCTGAATGTTAGACTGGTAGAGGGTTCAGAGGTCGCCTTTCCTACCCACTTAGCCCCTCAGCTGCAGATGATTCGACTGAGCCCCAGAGAGAGAACTGATTTGCCCAAGCCCTCAGTCTCAGGGCTCCAACTGGCCTGAAAGGTCATCAACTCCAACTTCCCCAATGTCAGAGCCAGGGACTACAACTCAGTCCTTTTGGGTCCTTGTAGAATGCTCCTTGGTCTTATTATGAGATAGGACACTTAATCTCAGAAACAGTCTTGATAAAAGACTTTTGTTTTTCTATTCAAATCATTCTGTCTTGCTTTCTGGCATCTAATAGAAGAAATTGAGAAGGAAAAACACAGGAGAGTGGCTCTCCAAGGATCTTCCTATCGGGCACCACTAATCTCCTGGGATCATGCTAGTAATACATATTCTTAAACCCCAACCCAGACCTAATGGATCAGAAACCCTGGGAGAGGGACCTAGAAAGCACACAGGAGATTATGATAGATACTAGAATTTGTGATACACCACAGTAGAAAAGTTTCACATTAGAAAGACCCGCCCTGTTCTTCTGATCCTTCCCATCCCATAGAGAAATTCCAGTGCTCTGCAGGCTGTGAGAAAGCGAGGAGTTCTGAGGTCAGCTTTTCTCTTCTCTTGCTGACTTGAGAAATTCCCTTCTTCCCTTTATCATGCTGGGTAATCACACTTTCTATCAGCCTCAGGGGATTGTCTTGAAGCTTGCCTGAAAACTATTTCTAAAAAGCCATCTGCTGTGACTCTTAACAGGAATTGAGAGTTAGTATCTGGATGGCTACTTTCAGCTCTGAAAAATCCCTGTGCTGCTATCTGGCTCTACATAGAGACAGCCAGCCTGCAAGCCTGGGGGAGTTTCTTTAGTAGGTGATGCTTGCTGGAAGCTTCTGCCCTGAGTCCTGGGTTCTAATGTGTGGTTGGAAGGCAGCTCAGGGAGTGGCAGCTGAAATTTCATTGTAAGTTTGTGTTCCTTTTATTAAATTGTCAAGGAGGAGCTTGTTTATTTTTAATTTGGAGTTTTTTTCATTGTCCAACAGAGTTCACAAGAGACAGTAGACCTTCAGAATGGTCTCTTCTCTTCAAGTTTCAGGATACTGAAAATTAAAAATAACAGGAAATCCTTTTTCTGCTCAACTTTCAGGAGCCATTTTTTAGGAACTGTTGTCTTTATTTTTGGTACCGGGGATCGAACTCAGGTCCTTGTGCTTGTGCAGCAGGTGGCGAAACCACTGAGCTAAATCCCCAGCCCAGGAACCATTGTCTTAAAATGATTCATTATAGATAGCCTGTTTATCATATCCCCAACATGTTCTCAATCAACCCCTTTTCTACACGTCTCTGGTGACCAGGAGTTTATACTTCATATGCAGCCCATTCCATATGGGATCATTCTCACTCCTAGAGGATAATTCTTCCTTTTGTTAAATTGAAGTCTACCTTCCAATAACTTGCCATGCCCTCTTTGCTTCTGATTCTCCTTCCTAGCACAAATTGATATTCTCTTCATAAGCACAATAGCTGTCATTTAAAAATATGAGTCTTGAGCTGGGCATGGTGTTGCACATTTGTGATCCTAGCACCTGGGAGGCTGAGGCAGGAGGTTTACTGTGAGTTTGAGGCCAGGCTTGGGCTACATAGTGAGTTCAAGGCTAATTTGAACAACATAGTAAGAACTTCTCTCAAAATAAAACAATACAGAACAAAACAAAACATGAAAACAAAAAACAAGAGAGAGCATCTTCAAAAAATTCTGAAAACAATTGATATTTTGAAGAAATAAACTATGAGCCCTGATTTTTTTTTTTTAACTGAGAATTGAACCCAGGGCCTTTTCATTGAACTATATTCCTTCCCCCCCGCCCCACTCACTGTTTTTTTTGTTTTGTTTTGATACAGAGTCTTGCTAAGTCACTAAATTGCCCAACATGGCCTCAAACTTGCATTCCTCTGCCTCCGTCTCCATGTGTGCTAGGATTACAGACATGTGCTACCATGCCTGGCTAAGCCTCCAATGTCTTAGATTTAGGTTTGATTATTATTAGGTTGAGACTAGAAGGCATGTTGGAAATAAGCCGCCAGACTCAAATTGACAGTGCCAGAAAGAACTCACTCACACATAGGGCAAGAGGTCTTGACAAAGCAACTTTTACTACCACAGAAGGGCACAGCATGAAGTAGCAGGTGTGCAGGACAAAGGAGGGTTGGCCCTTTCATCCTTAATGCAGGAGAACCAGCTGACCTTTTCCACATTGGCTGGGTTGAAGATTCACATCTATTCTGATTGGCTGGTTTAAACAGCGAAATGGAGGAGAATCTGAAGGGTTGCTGAGGGGCAGAAAGCGTGAGGAACAGAGAGTCCTTGGCTGTCCAGAAGCTGTCTTTGGTTTGTAGCTGTGTTCTGAGCATTTTTTGTAACTTAGTGCATTTGGGAGGGGCCGCCTAGGGTGCACTAGAGTCCAAGATGGAGACACTCTCTTGTTTATATATATTTTTTTCTTGTTTATATTTATATTTATATATATATATTTTTTTTTTTTTCTTTTTTTTCTTTTTTTTGGTACCGAAGGGTTGAACTCGGGACCTTGCGCTTGTGAGGCAGGCGCTGGAACCACTGAGCTAAATCCCTGGCCCTCTTGTTTATATTTTTGATGGAAAAGACCTGTTTCTTATAGGCACAAGCTTCAGTAGCAGTAATTTTGAAATGACACAAAGTTTTTTAAAAGGGCAAAGCATTATATTAACCATTAATCTCTGCTTACATAGATAAGAGGAAAGATTGCTGCATAATTGCATATTATTTATCATTAAATTTAAGTTAAAAAAATTTTTTTTTGATTATTAATGTTTTTGGTACCAGGGATCAAACTCTGGACCTTGCACTTGCAAGGCAGGTGGTGGAACCACTGAGCTAAATCCCCGGCCCTGTAAAATTTTTTTTTTTTTAAATTCTTATTTTGAATCCTTCCTCATAAAGTTGTGTTTGTATGTTTATCAAAAGGAGCAGATCTTCCCAAACATTTTAATAGTTCTGAGGAATCTTAATTTGTATTTTTCTTTTTCGAGACAGGGTTTTGCTATGTAGTCCAGGCTGGCCTTGAACTTGCTATGTAGCCCAGGCTGGCTTCAAACTCATGGGGATCCTCCTATCTCAGCCTTCCAAGTGCTAGGATTACAGGCATGCACCACCATGCCTGGACTCAATTTGTATTTTTGAGAGTGTGAATTAATAAAACAAATTATTAGAATATTTATTGTAGAAAGCAAATTTGTTCACATAAGGTGTAAACTCTGCCAATACAGGTTGATTATATTCAGCAAACTTTTTTGTGTATGTGATACTGGGGATCTGTTCTAGGTTACATGTAATGTCCTCCCAAAGCTTATACAGGAGGCGACTAGGTAGAGGATCGATGACTCCTCTATCCTGGGTGTGTGATACTGGATTAGTCTACTGATTGGTTTAGCATAGTTCTGGGTATGAATGATGGATTTACTGAAGAGAGAAGACCTACCCTGGATGTGGGTGGCACAAACAAACAGGCTTGTAGCCAGGATGGAGTAAAAAGGAAAAGAAGAAGGAAGGCTGTTTTCTGCCTACCATGTGTGGCATGAGGTGTTTCTCCTCTGCTGTGGCCCTTTGCCATGGTGCCCTGTGTTGGAGCCAGCCAACTATGGATTGAAACCTCCACAAACTGTGAGCTAATATAAACCTTTATTCCTTTAACTTGTGGGTGTCAGGTATTTTGTCTCAGCAATAAGAAAGTAACTAAGACGGGAACAAACCCAGGAGCATTCAACCACTGAGCTATATCCTCAGCCCTTTTTGTTTATTTGTTTAGTTTCAGACAGGTCTCCTTAGACATGCACTGTGATTTCTGGTGATCCCAGAGGCCTCCATGGTGAAATGCACCAGTGGAAAGGAGCAGTGGACACAGTGAACTGCAGAGGCTGGTGAGTTATTTGGGTTCAGACATGCCCTGGAAGAGGATGGTTGGCTGGTAGCCATTTTGGAGAGGGGCTAACTGAGCTTGGAACACAGAACAAGTTCAACTTGTCAGGGAGCTGAATTCAAGCCAGCAGGAGGCACATGGACTGTTGCAGGCTCAACAAATCCAGTTCCAGCCTCACAGACAGAAACCAGTATGAACTTCAGTGAAACTAAAGGTTCAGGCTTGCTGATATTATCTACTACCCTGCCGTAAAGCTCCAGCTGACTTGCTAAGACATATCTGGACTCTGTCTCCTCATGTTGTCTACCAGTGATAGCAGAGACATGCCTTCAATTGGACACTTTTCTTCTTCTTTTTTGTTTTTTTCCTCTTTCTGGTTTTTGTTTTCATTTGTTTTTTCTTGATTGCTTGTTCTTGTTTTTATGAGTGTGAACATGGTTTCTAGGTTTTGTTGTTGTTCTGTTCTGACCTGTTCTTGTTCTTATCTTTTCCTTCTCTCTTTCCCTCCTGTCTTCTTCACCAGTTACCCAAAGTTTGCATGATCTACCTTTGTCCTCCAACCTTGCTTCTAATCTCTTCTTTTCTTTTTTTCTTTTTTTTCTATTTCTCTATTTTTTCCCTCCTAATCCCTTTTAAATCTTCTCCTCTAAGGGTAAAATTGGCATATTGAAGCCAATATCATACTAAATGGTCAAAAACTGAAATCCTTCACACTCAAATCAGGAACAAGACAAGGATGTCCACTATCACCTCTCTTGTTCAATATAGTTCTGGAAATATTAGCCATGGCAATTAGACAAGAGAAAGAAATAAAAGGAATAAAGATAGGAAATG
>NW_004624859.1:436450-456240 GCF_000247695.1 Heterocephalus glaber | reverse complement strand
GGGTTGGTACCAGGGATCAAACTCGGGACCTTGCATTTGAGAGGCAGGCACCAGAACCACTGAGTTAAATCCTCGGCCCAATGACTCTGATTTTTAATAGTGATTTTACTCTACTACCACCATATCCTTAGACAAAGTGACTCCCAGATCAGACACAGCAAATCACGATTGGTCTAAGCTAATATTGGGGCTCTACTTCCTGTATTATTTACTGCCTTATTCATAGCCAATAGTGCTTGAAGCGAAGCCTTTCAGGTGACTACTGGGAATAATCATGGCCAGTAAACACATGAAGGGATATCCTTAGCTGCCAGTAGGATGTATAAGTCTGAAATTCAGGAGAGAGCTCCAGAATGGAAGTATAATTTGGGCACATATTCCCGAAGGTCAAACACTACATGGATCGAGGACCGACTGCTGTGCGCAAGTGGACACTGCTGGTAGCCCAGACAGGAGGACATTGCTGGAATAGCAGAGGTGAAGCCTCAATTAGAAAGGGTCTCACTGGGTCTCAGAGGAAGAGGAAGGCCAGGCCTGGAGGACAGGATAGACCCCTTTCTGAGGCATTTGCTCTAAAGCAGGGCAGAAAAAACAGGCAGTAGCTGGAGTGACAAGCAGAGTCAAGATGGCATTTATTTGTATTTTTTAAGATGGAAGAAACAAGTTCATACTGTTCTAACAAGGAGAAAGAAAAACAAACAGCAGTATAGGAGAGAAGGAGAATTGCTGGATAGATGTCTTTGAGTCAGTGAAACGATATGAGGCCAAATGCTTGTGCTCCTTTAAGTACGATGGACTAGTTACAGTCTGAGAATGCGTTGTCACTAGTTTGGGTACATTGTCTCAGTTTTGCAAGATGAAAAGAGTTATAGACTGCGTGGTGGTGATGGCTGCACGACAATGTGAAGGTATTTAATGTCCGCAAACTATACCCTTGAAAATGGCTGAGACAGTTAGAAGAAAAATCTGGGTATCGAGGGTTGGCTCAGTGATAGAGCACATGCTCAGCATGTGTAAGGCCTTGAGTTCACTCCCAGAACCGAAAAGCAAAACAAAACCAAAAATCCAAAAGACGCTGGGCATTGATATGTCTGTTATTTCAAATTTGATGTTTTCTAGTATATACTTTTTTGGGGTACTGGGGATCAAACTTGGGACCTTGCTAAGAGCAAGCTAAATCTCCACTGAGCTAAATCTCCGGCCCATAGTATATACTTTGTATTGTATTTTACAAACATAAGTGTGACATTGGAAGAAAAACTGTCTTTTACTTTTAGCACAGACAGCTTGAGAAAAATTGAACAGGGTTTGATGTAAGCTAACAGACAAATACAGGGCTGGGAATGTAGCTTGCCTAGAATGTGTGAAGTTTGATTCCCAAGCACTGAAAAAAAAAAGAGACAAATACAATAATTCACTTGTAGCTGGGCATGACAACACATGGTTATAATCCCAGCATTCTAGGAAGCTGAGACAGGAAAATCCCAGCGAGTTTGAGGCCAGCCTGGGCCATATTACGAGTTCAAGGCTATCCTGGACTGCATAGCTAGAAGCTATCTCAAGAAAAACAAAGCAAAGCAAAGCAAAACAAACCAAACCAAAACAACAACAACCTCAATAAAGAGAAATAATTCATGTGTAATTTCAGCTGGGGATGTAGCTCAGCGGCACAGTTTCTGCCTGGCAAGCATGAGGCCCTGAGTTCAATTCCTGATACTGGGGGAAAAAAATAAAGAAAGGAAGACAGAGAATAGAAGCAGAGTTAGTTACAGGTTGGTTGGAAGTTATGGTGAGTGGTGGAAACTTGTAAATGTTGTTTTTTTCCTTTCATTTTCTCAGTGAGTTAGAAGCAAAATCATCAGCTAGATGTGAATGAGGGAGGAAATGTTGGAGGTTTGGAGAGAGAGAGCCCTGAAATAGTTATCTAGGGGAGTGGGAGAGTGTATGCAACTGGAAAAATTAGTATTGAGGGCCCATCTGAGTATAATGATATGAAATTCGGGGGAGTTAGTCAACAACTAGTACGGCTGTAGATTTTTCTCCATTCCTTTTGATGTAGGCACGGGCCTGGAACTATATTAGTACAAAGAAAGGAAAGAATAACTGGAGAAGTGATAGTGAATATCTGGGAATAATTTTCATAATGGGAAGTAGAATCTAAGCTATTTAAGGAAGGAAGGGAGGACAGGAAGGGAGTAGGAGGAACGCGACTGGACCTGGAGGCTTGGCGGAGTTGAATATTGGGAGCTGGAATATTGGAGGGAGGGAGCTAAAAAGGAAGAAGAATGTGGTGGAAGCTAGATGATTAAAATGGAGATTACAGGGGTCAGGGATGTGGCTCAGTGGTGCAGCGCTTGCCTAGCACTCAAGAGGGTCTGAGTTAAATCCTGACAGAAATTGAGAGAGAGAGAAAGGGAGCGAGCCAGTGAGCGAGAGAGAGATTGCAATTATTTGTAATAGAGGGCACGAGCATGTGAATGAGAGGCTGAAGCTGGGTGGTCTGTAGAGAGGAACCTGAGAGGCCAGAGCATTGGAAGAATCATCTAAGAACGTTGAAATCGACAAGAATGATGACAATAGTCATGAGTTACAATCAGAAGCTAAAATTTGAAGGAATGGTGGTGAGCGACAGACTGACACAAAGATGTACAGACGACAGCAGCGAGTGCCCCTGTCCTCCTGTCATGACGTAAGATTTAAAGCTCTTTTCTTTGTTAGAGGAGCCAGGAAACTTGGAAGGGGCCTTGCCCCTTTAAGGGGCTAGGCGGGCGGGGCGGGGGTCCAAGCCGAGTCTGCGCAGTGGGCGGGGGCGGGGCCCGGTTAGCAAGCGGGGCGGGGACTCGCGGGGGGCGGAGTCTGGGCACGGCTAGGGCTGAGGCATCTGCTGCTCTTCTAGCTTGGGAACTAAGGAGGCCGAGGCCTGAGCCGAGCCCGGACCCGCCGCTCGCCGGAGCCCCTGGATCCCTCGCGCCGGTTCAGCCTGGGGGCGGGCTCGGGGCCGGCCCGGCGCCGCACCCCGGACCGAAGCTGCTTGGCCGAGGACCTGGCCGGCGCAGCCATGGTGAGGGAGCGAGGCCTGCCCTGCTGCCCCCGCCCGCCGCCTTGCCCCGCGGCCGCTCCTCCCTCGTCTCGGTGTCCCCCGGCGGCCTCGCCCGCCCTCCCGCACCTCGGCCCTGAGTACCGCACCCTCAGCATCCAACCCCTCGTGCCCGGTGCTCCCTGTCCAGCTGCTGGGGAGAGCGCCTTAGGTGACACCCCTTCGTCCCCCTGCTCCCCTGGACGCCCTTTTGTCACCCCCAGTGACAGCCTCCTTTGCGTGTTCTCTGCATCCCCCTCCTCAGCCTTTTACCCTCCCTTCCTTTTCTGCTCGACCATTTTGCTTTTTTCTCTCTTCTGTGATCTTGACCCCATCCCCCTTTTTCTTCTCTGTATTTGGCTCCTGTACTTGGCTCTCCCTTTGCCCCCTTCACCATTTTACCCACCGCCCCCGCCTCCCCTTCCTTCTCTGCCGTCCACATTTCCCCAGCTCCTTATCGGATGTCCTTGCTCGCCCAGCTTTGCTCATTTCCTTCGATGGTTTCAAGGGTCTAAGCAGAAACAATCTGAAAGATACTGCTTCCCAGGAGCGGGTTGGGGGGAGTAGATAGGGATTCGTGGGGTCCATTTCTTTCTTTCTTTCTTTTTCTTTTTGTTTTTGGTTTTTTGGAGGGCGGAAGAGGGGTTGAGGGTATGGAAGAGAGCCTGGAAGCTTTATTGCCTAGTGTCATGGCCAGACCTGAATGATGGTGTGTTTGTTGTACAGTGGTGGGGTAAGGACTCACAGGCATATTGTGACCTTTTGGGGTATCTAGCTTTTTCACAGAAATAGCTTGAAAGATTTTTTTTTGAAATTGATTTTGAGTGTCTTTTAATGTGGAGATACACTTTGGGAAGTTTAAAGATATTTATTTACAAGCTTAACTGTTAATACTTAGAAAAAAATGCTTTGTTTTTGTTTGGAGGCAGAGACCAAGGGCATTTCAGGACTGAAAATCAGCTTGGCAGTCAGACTGTCAGTCTCTTTATTACTTTTAAAAGGTTTATTTGTTTTGCCCTTACTTAGGGAGAAATCTTTTGTTTGCAGATTTTCTTCCTGTTTCAAAATAGGCTGAGACTTAAATTGGTTTTTCATTTAGTTGGGTTATACATAGTTTGCAGTACATTTATTGAAAAATGTGTTATATACAGCAAGCTAAATTTTTTTTATCCTGAGAGGATTATAACAGTCTAGTCAAAACTAAATCCTGGTATTCGTGTTCTCCTAGGTTAGTCAGTTTCGATTTTGCTTGCATCTGATTTTTAGCAGTGTTTTACTATCAAATCATTTAATCTATAAGCTTTCCCTAATTCACTGACTCTTGGATTTATAGGTTTTCCTTTTCTGTGTCTGTCTCCTTCCTTCACAATGCATCACACTGTCATTGTGAGCTAAATTGTTTCTGTCCTGGAAAAAACAAGTTCTAGCAGTAACTGTATCTCTTATTCCTGTTATTCCTGATGCCCAGGTCAAGTAGGTGCTTGACTGTTTGACTTTATGTTCTCATTTTCCCACCTGACAAGCACAGTCTTAAGCAGAAATTTGAGGCAACTGAACTACACAGAGTGAATTTTGATAATTTTTTTAATGCAAAAAGGAAATTTAGAGAGATATGGTGATATTCTTTTTTAGAATAAAGAGCCATCTTACCTAAATCAACAAATTGCTAGATTTTTGAGAAGTCCTTACTGAGATTTTTGCCCTCCCACTGAGAATGAATATATTAGTGTAGAGAGTTCGTATAGAGTTGGAAACTCCTCTTTGGGTATTTAGGATCCCAAAGTGTCATTTGAGCTGGTTGTGAAAGACGAATAGATTCATATAGATCATTTTGGGAAGGGGAAGAAAGCTTCATTTTGTGTGTAAATAGAAAGTAGAAAGAAATTAGGATATATGAAAGCAGGATTACTTTTATATAGCATGGAAGGATGCTGTAATGGGGGTGTATAGTAGGAAATGAGGCTGGAAAGATAGTCTTCGTCTGTTCTGGCTGCTGAAATAAAATACCATACTCTGGGTAGCTTATAAACCACAGAAATTTATTTCTGAGAGTTTGGAGGTTTGGAAGTCTAGGACCAAGACACTGACACATTCACTGTCTAGTGAAGGCTGTCTTCCTGATTCATAGATGGCATCTTCTCCATGTGCTTATATATGATAGAAGGGCCAGGCCAAGTCCAGGGCTTCTTGTATAGGGGCATGGGTCCTATTCATGGTGATCTAATCACCTTCCAAAGGCCGTCTTTCCTAATACTATCTGCTTCACAGTTAGGATTTCCACATGAATTTGGTAGACACATTCAGACCATAGGTATATTAGGCATTACGTTATGTTTGAAACTTTGCATCCAACTAGCTTGATTTTCCTCATTTATGAAAACATGTATACATACAGAGTGCATGTACAGGAGAGGCAAAGAGAAAGCAAAATACTAGTTTATTGTGAGTTGGAAATCATTTGTAGGAGCTACTTTTTTTTTTTTCTTGTGCAGTAGATTTAGTAGGCATTCAGTAAATAGAGTTGTAGGCCAGGTGTAGTGGCCCACACCTATAATCCCAGCACTTGGGGAGACAGAGGCAGGAGGATTGCTGAGTTCGAGGCCAATATGGGCTACATAGTGAGTTCAAGGCCAGCCTGAGCTACATAGTGAAACCCTGTCTCAAAAAAAAAAAAGTTGCATGAATGATTACTATAAAACTGTATGTTTTTCAGATGTTTATTATGGCCAGGCACAATGGCATATATGGTAGGATGCTTATCAATTGTAATTTCGTATTACTTGTTGTGATTATTTAATTTAAGTCTCCATATCCAGAGTGTAAAAATAATTGACACAGGGGCCGGGGATTTAGCTCAGTGGTTCCGCCACCTGCCTTCCAAGCATAAGGTCCCAAGTTTGATCCCTGGTATCAAAAGAAAAAACAACAAAAAACCCCCACAGAGGTGATTTTTGACCAGCTGCTAAGGGCCAGAGGATGTTGTAATGCTGTGGTCTCAGCGGTTAAAAAAAGACATGCTAGGAGGAGGAGGTAGGGATAGACAATAAATAAATCTATAAATATATAGTGAGAAATAGTTATACTTACTAAGAAAAAGTAAACCAGGGTCAGATATAAAGTGATGTATTATAGGTATGACAACAATTTTAGATAGAACAGCAACATTAGTATTTATTCAATATGAGTGTAGTATACACTGTTCATAGTGCTTTATATATTTTGTCTGATTTAATTCTCATAGCAACTTAGTAAGGTAGGTAATAGCTTGATGAAGGTAAAGACCATGTTTGGCTCATCATTATTGTATCTACAACACCTACATTGTACCTTGTTCGTAAGTGCTCAATAATTTGTTGAATGAATGAATAAATTTGTGGATGACCAGAAATTAAGGGAGGCTTGGCTGAAAATGGGACATCAAAACTGTGGGTTTTAATATGTGGGATTCTTTTTATTTCTGGTACTGGGGATTGAATCCATGGCTTTTGCACCAAATTACATCTCCAGCCCTTTTAGTCTTTGAGACAGGGTCTTGCTAAGTTGTTAACTTCCCTGGGCGGTCCTCCTGCCCTAGCATCCCACAGTGCTGGCATTACAGGCATGTGCCTTGATGCCTAGCTAACAAGTGAGTTCTATGGGTAAGGGTTTGGGAAAGAATGCCATTCCTATGAAAGGGACCAAGTAGAGCATAGAAGCTGAGATAGTAAATTCACTTTTTGTTAAAAAAGCAAAACATTTATTGGTACATTTTAGATATATATAATGATCACATTAATCATAGGGAATTTATACCTGTACAAGGTATATCTTCTTTTTTTCACATTCCTCTCCCTTCCCTTTGACCTCTCTTCCCTTCTATTTACAAAAGCTTTGTTTCCAGTAAATTCATTTTTAAAAATGTTCTCCTAAGACCCTAGAGGCACTTTGTATTCTAGGCACTGATGTATTCTAGGAAACATGTGGCTCTAGCACGGACGTCACAGTAGGAGGAGATTAGGGACCCTAGGGTCAGATTATGGAGGATCTTGAGTCACAGGCTAAGGAGTTTGGCTTTACTGTAAAGCCCCTCAGGCTGGGCATGGTGGTGCATGACTGTAATCCCAGCACTCATAATCCTGAGGCAGGAGGATCACTGCAGGTTTGAGGCCAGCCTGGACTACATAGTGAGACCCTGTTTCAGACAAAACAAAAAAACAACAAAAGACCCTGAGTACTTTGAAAAGTGTGTGTGTGTGTGTGTGTTTATCATAATCTAGAGAAGATTTTGAGGGTGATCATTCTAAATGCATTATGAAACATGATTTGAGATGAGAGTTGTATTGGTTTGTGTGTGAACTTTCACCTCACCTTGTGCTAGTGGTAATTTAAATTGGAGAAAAGAGTATGGGTAAATAAAACGTGAGGATCTAGCACACTGCTTTTTGGCTAATTGAGTTTTCCATAGAGATAGCACTATAGACTTGTGGAAGAGCAGAATCATAATTGTCATATTTGTCATAATTTTGTCATAATTTTGAATCATATTGTCATAATTTTGCTCACTGACCCTCCATTTTCATATATGTTGCCTATGGGGACTTACAGAATCCCTAGAACATTAAAACAACATAAATTTACTACACTAAAGTCCTTTCGTTATAAACAGTTGGTCTCCCAGAGGTCATCTGTTAGGAAACCCAGGACTTGCTAACTTTATGTGTTATTGTTAGTAGTGCTTTGAGGTTGCTAATATCATCTTCATTGTCCTGTAATGGCTGAATATACAGAGATTATATGAAGAATTAATCAACCATGTGAAAAGTACACCAACAGGGCCGGGGATTTAGCTCAGTGGTTTCGCTGCCTGCTGCGCAGGTGCAAGGACCCTGGTTCGATCCCCGGTACCAAAAAAAAAAAAGTACACCAACACACAGATACATCTTTTTCACATCTATGCTTATAGGAAACTGGAGGTCAAACAAAGGAGACTGTCCTGTTTTAACAGTGCTGTCTTCCATGGGCACAGTGGCGCACACCTGTGGGAGGATCACCGAAAGTTTGAGGCCAGCCTGAACTACATAGTGAGCCCCTGTTTCAAAACAGCCAAAACCAGGGCTGGGCATTTAGCTCAGTGGTTCCAGCACCTGCCTCAAAAGCACAAGGTCCTGAGTTTCATCCCTGGTACCAAACAAACAAACCAAACCAGACCAAACCAAAACAGAAAAACAATGCTCTCTTGGATTGAGTTTGGGCAACTACTGAACACATAGCATTTGCCTAAAGTTTCAGAATATAGAGAATATTTAGAGACAGGAATTTTATCCATGAAGAATGTATATTCCTTGTTATAAAACAGAGCATGCCCAGATACAGCAACAAGAAATAATTCCCAAGTGACAATAATCTCTCCTAGGGCTTTTCATCAGGACTATCAATGATCGTGACATTTTGTTTTGTTTTGGTACCGGGGATCAAACTTGGGTCCTTGCGCTTTCGAGGCAGGCAGTGGAACCACTGAGCTAAATCCCCGGCCCAGTGATCATGACATTTTGAGCTAAAAAGATGGAGAATAGTATTGCTATCAGTAGGGTTTTTTTGTTTTTTTATTTTGGTGGTGATACTAGGGATTGAATCCAGGGCCTTGCACATGCTAGGCAAGTACTCTTATTACTGAGCTACATCCCTATCCCTTTTTATTCCTTAATTTTGAGACGGTCTCACACTAAGTTGCCCAGGCTAGCCTCACATTTGTGATCATCCTGCCTCAGCCCCCTGAGTAGCTGGGATTATAGTTCTGCATCACAACATCTAGCTACAGTAAATGTGTTCTTGAAACTGGTAAAAGGATGTATATGTGGGGAATTAAAAAATAAAAGAAATCCCTACTAAGCTGAGGCTTTGAGACCCTAAGTCAGAGATCTCACACTGGTGGAAATCACAAAGGCATTCAGAAGCACAAGTGGAGAAAAGTCCTTTCCTTCCTTAAGAAGGAAATCTTAGCTAAATTACCTTCTTGTTTAGAAACACTTATATATTGTGAGTAGATATTAATATTAGCACTGGGAATAAATATCCTGTACCTTCTCTGACCCTACTTTCAGGCATATAATTTAATGATATGAGTTTGTAGAGCATCCATAAATTGGGAAATGCTGGTGAAGACATTCTTTTCATAGGTTCTAAAAAGTTGCCTCTTAAAAACCTTTAACTAGTAAGGGGCAAAAGGAGTCATTGTTTGCAATGGAATGGAAGGCATTTTTAATACTAATAAATCAAAACAAAAAGTGATAAAGGCAAAATTATTTAATGCTAGGACACTTAGAGGAGCATGATCTCATGCAGTAGCTTTCATTTGGCGAACGCATGGTGTATCAGGTAATGTACCAGTTACTCTTCATGGTTCCGTGAGGGTAATGATATTTTCTTATTATACAGAAGAGAAACTGAGGCTTTTCGTAACTCACCTATGGTCATAGAGCCAGTGAGCATCATAGCTGGATTCGAACACAGGCTTGTCTGACCCCTAAGCCTGTGCTGTTCAGCTATCTTCACTAGACTCCTCAGGGGTATAGAAATCTAAACTGAATTCAGGCATTTAAAACATTTTTACTATTGTTTCCATTATAAAAGTAATTTGTATTTATTAAAAGAAAATTGGTCAAAGAGTATGGACAACATTATGGGTTTTTTCTTTGTTTTGGTAGTGGGGATTGAACCCAGGGCCTCCTATATAATAGGCAAACACTCCAGCCCTGAGATATATCCCCATCTCTCTTTCTTTTATTTATTTATCTATTTTTTTGGTAGTGGGAGTTGAACTCAGGACCTTGCGCTTGCCAGGCAGACGCAATGCTACTGAGCTAAATCCCTGTCCCTTCCTCATCTCTTTTTTAATTAAAAAAAATTTTTTTTTCTTTTTGGTGGTACTAGGAATCCAATGCAGAGGTGCTCTACCACTGAGCCACACTCCTGTCCGTTTTTTTTTTTTCTTTTGAGACATGGTCTTGCTAAATTGGCCAGACTGGACTTTGAACTTGTGATTTTCCTGCCTCGGATTCCAAATAGCAAGGATCACAGGTGCATGTCATGCTGCCAAATCGCTTTTATAAAGCACTTGGGAGGAGAATATCTATGTCTGGCATTGAAGTATTTCTGTGACAAATTGTATGCTAGTAGTACTACTGTCACGCTAATCATGATGGAGACTGTCAGACTCCTAAATGAAAGAAAGAGAAATTCTCACCTGATAGCTAAGCAAAGGTGAAAAAATGGAAAGAATGGAGCCATGCCACCTTTTCTACCCAGATTTTTTTGTTACTCCCTGTTGTCTGAGGCAGTGGACCCCAGGAAGATAGCTTTTTGCCAATGAAATCCTTGTTCAGAATGCATTAATCATAGGGAGAAAAAGTTGATAGGAGTTCAGTAATATTTTAAGGTTATATTGCATTCTGTTAATAACATTTATCATCCCTTGGAAACATTGCATGTTTCAAGATATTTTGTACAGTGTACATGTGAATTTTTGGACTCCTTGCAATTCTTAGGGAGCTTGCAGATTAGGTAAGGCTAGTTCACAGTGGTCTTAGAGGGCTGTTGGGACCACAGAGATTATGCTGTACAAGTCAAGCAGCAACCAAGCATATGCATACCAGGCTACAAAGATTGTGATGTGTGTACTTGGTGATGCCTTGCATATTGTAGGGGTTCAGCCAATTGTTGAATGAAAGTGTTTTGCATAGTATACTGGTAGCCTTTTGATCTAACCTCTAGTGCTTCAGTCTTCTTATTTGATAAGAAAACATTTTGCATTTTACCTCAGAAATGTTGAGCATATACTGTGTTACCAGGGATCGAACTTGAGACCTTTTGAGTTGTGAGTGCTTGTAAGGCAGGCGCTGGAACCACTGAGCTAAATCCCTGGTTCTCACCCTGTTCTTTTTGCCTAGAATGCTTAAGCTCTTCCTCCTCAGTTACTGCCAGGTAGTCTTGGGCTATTCCATTAGCTCCTCTGTATCCTTTTTTTTTTTTTTTTTGGTACTGGGGATCGAACTCAGGGTCTTGTGCTTGCCAGGCAGATGGCAAAACCACTGAGCTAAATCCTCAGCCCCTCCTCTGTATCTTGTAACAAATTATTTCATGATGATACTATTGTCAACAAGTCTTGCTACCTCTCCTAATTGTGAGGCAATTGAGGATGGGCATGGTTCTATGATTTCCCTCCAATTCATTGTGTTAAGCACTAAACACCTGAGACATAGTAGGAGGTATTTGGTGAGTGAATCTGTGTACTTGGGAGAGGATTGCATAAGGTGCTCTTAACTGAGATGTGAGTTGTGAAAGAGGAAAAGATACTACCCTTGATCTTAGCCAAAAGGCCAAGAAGCAATATGAAAGAGGAAAAGAAAGTTGAACACTCTGTATAGATCCTCTGAGGGGAAAAAGATTTGTTGGGTAAGAAATATTAGATCAGATACCATAGTTTCCCTTATTAGCCCAGGTGATACTTTGACCTTGAATAAAGATTTTTTGTCCAGGATGATTTAGCAGGCAGAGTTGGGCCAAAGCCAGGTGATTTCAGGATTGCCAACCCATATTCTTTTGTGTAAATACTTGCAAGTTACTTGTTTATAACTTGTGGAGATGTCCCTCCAGAGAAGAGAATATTTAAATTCTAACAGTAATGACTCAGTTACTGGTAGCTCTAGTGGTGAATTAAAATTTTTTTAAGTTAACCCTATATAAAAATATTGTTTGTATTTTTTCCTGTCTCCAGGAAACATTTTATATAGCATTATAACTTTATAATGTGTATAACTTTGCATAAGCATTTTTCTTAGCTCCCTAGTGTCTTCATGCCTGTTTAATGTCCTTACTGTGTTTCCCAGGGTAGCTTCAAACTTCTGGGCTCAAGCTATCCTCCGCCTCAGTCCCTGCTACAGGCACATGTCACTGTGCTCAGCTTATATTCTCTGTTTCTAAGGACATTTAAAACAGGTGCAGTTGTTTTTGGTTTTGTTTGTTTTTTGGTACCAGGAATTGAACTCTGGGCCCTTGCAGTTGCCAGGCAGGAGCTGTGCCGCTGAGCTACATCCCCAGCCCTGTTTGTTTGTTTTTGGGACAAGGTCTTGCTCTGTAGTCCAGGCTGGCCTGGAACTGTAGTGATCTTCTCGCCTCAGCCTGTGCTGAGGCATGCGCTTCCACACCCAGCTGTTCTTGGTTTTGTAATACCAAGTTATTTTCTTTCCTCCCCACCCTACTTCCCATCTCCTCTCCCTGTTACTGAGTATCAAACCCAGGGCCATCCTACTACTGAGCTACATCCTCAAATCTTTTTAGTTTTTGTTTTGAGACAAAGTATCCTGAAGTTGCCCAGACTGACCTCAAACTTGCTTTTTTCCTGCCTCAGTCTTCTGAGTAGGTGGGATTACATGTGTGTACCACTGCTCCCAGCTAGTTATTTTCTTTTCGTGGACCTGTTACCCTTGGTAAATCATTTTACTTCTCTGTTGTCATTTTAAAATTTTTAAAATGAAAATGTTAAATCCTTTCTGCAACTTCTTTCATCTTTTAAAGAAAGTAGTAATATTCTAGCAAGTTAAAAGTACATAGAAGAATGGATACATTCTATTAGTTATAGTGCTCTGGAATCTAGGCAGGAAAGCTGCTTTTATGTTTAAATTTTGTGTAAACTTGAGCTCTTATCTTCATGAATGAATTACTCAACTTTTCATTCCAATTTTTTTTTTTTTTTTTTTTTTTAGTATATGTGCTGCCGAAGCGAGCACTATTACTCAACTTTTCACGACAGGGACGTTTCACTTCCATTATGTTAATATTTGCATTATACTTTTTATTTATTTATCCAGTGCTAGTAGTCAAACCTAGGGCCTTGTACATGCTAGGCAAATGCGCTACCACTGAGCTACACCTCCAGCCACAATACTTTAGTATTTTAAATTCATTTTCACCTGTCTCATCTATTCTTTGCTGCCATTTTGTGAAGTGGTCAAGATAGAGCTTTAGCTTCAGTTTTTCAGATAGGGAAACTGAGAAGTCAATTGATTTTCTTAAGGTTGGACCGGTAATAAATAGCAGGGCCAGGATTGACTGCAAGCCCAGTGCTCTTTCCATTATTAACCAACCCTGTCTCTGTGTACCATATTATGTTTCAGAATTCATGCACATAGTTCAGAGGAAAATAGTGCTGAAGTATCTGAGCTACCTTTAAGATATCTTTTTGAGATGATCTGCTCATCTGGTCAAGGATTATGGACTTGAATTTTTGTTTTGTTTCTTAGAATAGCTTTATTACATGACCTAAGAGGAAACGAGGGGGATTTATTTACATTTCAAGGCCTTGATCTTTTTTAGGTAGAACTCTACCCGCTGCCCTTTAGCACATAACTGCTTGCCATATTGACCAGGTCTTAAAGTGATACATGCAAAAATCTTGCTTTAACTGATTTTCAGTTTGGCATCTAGATTGTCTCTGAACAGTAATTGGTAATTTTTTAAAAAGAAAAGTAGCTGGAGATGTAGCTCAGTGGCAGAGCACTTGTATGGGCAAGGTCCCAGGATCTGATTCCCAGCACCACCCAAAAAGGAAAAAAAAAAGAAAAAGAAGAAGAAAAGAAAACCATACCAAATAGTTCAAAATAGCTATACTCTTGGGCATGGTATTATCCGTGTCCTTGATATACTTTCTAGACCTTTATCATTTATAAAATGATAATGGTGGAGAGGGCGATGACAAAGAGATTAAATCATATGAAGGGTTATTTTAGATAGTAATTTCTGAAATCCTGACTTGGTTGAATCAGTAGTAGGAAATACTTGTTTAAAAAAAATTAGGATCATTGGGCTGGAGATTTAGCTCAGTGGTTCTGGCACCTGTCTGGCAAGCACAATGTCCCGAGTTTGATCCCTGGTACAAAAAAAAAAAAAAAAAAGAAAAGAAAAGACTATAACAGAATTAAAAAATTAAAAAAAAAAAATTAGGGCTAGGGATGGAGCTCGTTAGTAGAGAATGCTTGCCCAGCATGTCTGAGGCCCTGGGTTTGATCTCTAGCACTGCAAAAACAATAAGAAAGCCCATAAGCTAAGAGGTCATTTCTCATGGAGTACTGCAGTAAGGAGTCAGATGTCTAATATCTGAAGTTTCTTTTTTTTCTTCCTTTTTTGTGGTACTGAGGATTAAACCCAAAGTCTTTTCACTGAACATCTCCAACACTTTAATTTTTAAATTTTTTTTGTACCAGGGATCAAACTCGGGTCCTTGCACTTGCGCAGCAGGCGGCAAAACCACTGAGCTAAATCCCCTGCCCATTAATTTTTGAATTTTGAGACAAGGTCTCTCTAAGTCACTAAATTGCCGAGCTGGGTTCAGATTTGCTATCTTCCTGCCTCAGTCTCCCAAGTACACTACCATACCCACTTCTGAAGTTTCTTACAGGTACTTGTGAATTCAGGTGACATTTGTCTGTCTTTCAGTTCTATTTACCAATTTCGGGGCTAGACTTGAGACTTAAATATTTCTCTCAGGATACGTAGTCTCTTTTCCTAGGAGCAAGTAAGTATTTTAATTATGCTTAACAATAGATTTGTACTTGATTGTTCACTTACTTGTTCAATAAACATTTAGTGCCACTGTGTAGTAGGCATTGTTTTAGAGTCTGGGACTATCGTGGGGAACAACACATGTTTGTTTGTTTTTTCCTACAGAGTTTATAGTCTATAATAATAGTTAACATTTATTGAACAATTAATGTGTGCCAGTCACTGTTCTAAGTATTTTGCACTTAGAATTTGTTTAATTCCAGAAACAGTCCTCTGATGTTGGTACAGTTATTGTCTGCATCTTACAGATCATGAAACTGAGGTGGGAGGAGACTAATACAGCTTTGCCAAGGTTACATAGTTTTATAAATGGTGGAGCAGGCATTTTAATCCCAGCAGTCAGACTCTAAAACCCATACTGATCACCACAGTATTACATAACCCTTCAGAACTATGTCAATAAAAATTTTATTTTCATCATAAAACTGCCTTTGCTGCTTACCTGTAATCTCTGTACTTGGGAGGCTGAGGCAGGAGGAATAGAAGCTGGCTACATAGTGAGACATACCCTGTCTCAAAAAAATAAAAATAATAAAATTGTCACTGATGATCTTTGTAGTCACCTGGTTTCTGGCCCAGTATTTAGGAAACATGGCACTTAGTGATAGAGCTCTTGCTCTTGCTTAGCATATAGGAGGGCCTGGGTTTAATTCTCAGCATAGAAGAAAAAAAAATCACTCAAAATGTGGTACAAGAAAATGTGCACTACCAGAGACATTTTATTTTACTGGAGACATTGTCAGTCTTAGGATCCTTTGAAGTAGGAGATGATTTTTCTTTTTCTTTTTTTTTTTTTGGTGGTACTGGGGATTGAACTCAAGTCTTTCACACTAAACTATTATCCCAGCCCCTTTTATTGGTTTTATTTTGAAGGGTCTTGCTTCGTTACCATTTGCCCAGACTGGGCTGGAACTTGGAGTCCTCTTGCCTGAGCCTCCCAGAGTGCTGGGATTACAGGACTGCAACACCAGGCCTAGCTAGGAGATGACGTCTTGGCCAGATTCATATGTATTGGAACTGAGACCACTGGGCAAAGCCAGGATCCTAAAATATCTACACTCTTAGTGGAAAGGAAGACTGAAAAGTACCTGCCTGATGACATAGAGAGTCAAGACGTGGATCCTGGATAGGAAAAGTCTCTCTTGAGAATTTACAACACAAACCTTCTGTCCTATCTGTCTGAAGCTCAAATTTATGTTACGTGTGTAAGATGGTGGCTACTAAGTTGAAGGGAGTCTCACTGAGTAATTGCTGTGTTGGGCCTTTGCTGGTGCCTTAAGTACATCTTCTTACTTCATCCTGACAGCTGCATAAGTAGTAACATCCCATCCTATAAAAGATCGCGCAGGCTCAGAAAAGCTAATTTGTTCAGTGTGATACCCGATACTCTTCCTACTTAACCACAAAACCTCTGCGGAGAAATTACTTCATTTTTGTGCTGCAGCTTCCTTGTCTGTAAAATGAAATTTGTATTCTTTTACTTTATAAGGTTAATTAATGCAGTGGTGGCGAACCTATGGCATGTGTGCCGCAGGGTCTGTTTGTTATCATTGAAAGCTGTCAAGGTTTCCATCCCTGGATTAATGTATCAGGTGAACTAAAGGAGCAGACTGTGCTTTGTTTACTGTGAGACATTGTTGCCAGCATCGTGCATGAAACATATTTTTCTTTGTAATTAACTAAAACATAGATAGCATTGCTTAGGAATTCTGAAGTCCACAAGGTCTGTCCTTGAAATATTAAGGCAATCTTATTACTTTTTTTCTTTTTGCAGTATTGAGAACTGAACTCAGGGTCTGGCACATACTAGGTGAGCACTCTAGCACTAAGCTACATCCCCAGCCCTTTATATGCAGTACTTTTTTCTTAGTGGTTTTTTTTTTGATACCGGGGATGGAACTCAGGACCTTGTGCTTGAGAGGCAGGAGGTGGAACCACTGAGCTAAATCCCCGGCCTATATATACAGTACTTTTTATGAGATGTTTCCTGAAGTTGGGTCATGAGGAGAACTTTTTTTTTTGGTACCGGGCAGCGGACTCCAGTCCTTGCGCTTGTGCAGCAGGCTGCGAAACCACTGAGCTAAATCCCTGGCCCAAGGAGAATTTTTTGAGCAAGTCGTCCACCTATTCATTTATTACTGTATTCAACAAATAAGTTCTTGGATACATATACAGTGGAGTTTTAGTTTCCAAGAATAAAAAATGCCTGATCTGTGAGGATCTCTCATTTTCCATCATACCAGCAGCAATAGAAGCCCTAAGTCTCCAATAGTAGTCAATTTCCAGTGTCTTTCATTTCCCCACTAAATAGAAATGGATGGGCCACAACTCACAGTTTTGAAATACTTGTTTGCCTTTGGCAATACAGTAACAGAATGAAACTTTTAAATATATAGGCCCAGGGCTTTAACTCAGGTAGAGAGCTTCCCTAGCATTTGCTTGGCCCTAGGTTCCATCCCCATCACTGCAAAACAAAACAACCAACAAAATACGGTACATGACTATGTACTATTAAGTTCATGTTAGAGAACTACTGAGGGAGTTATTAAGCATTACTGCAATTAGTAATGGTAAAATTAAAAGTTCACAGATTAGAATTTACTGAGAACTCTAGTTTTTTATTAAGTCGGACACATGAAAGTATTGTAAAGCTCATTTTGTCTATGTACGGATGTAATTTGTGGGAATACCTGTTATTTCTTAGAAGAGGAGTTTGTGTGTTTCTTTTTTTTTTTTGGTACCGGGGATCGAACTCAGGACCTTGTGCTTGTGAGGCAGGCGCCGGAACCACTGAGCTAAATCCCCAGCCCTGAAGAGGGGTTTGTAATCAGTGCGGTAGCAATGTTGTCTTCAGCTGGTTGCTGACTTTTACTATTGCTGTTTTGTTTCTTAATTATGACTTATTGTTAACTTTATTATTGATGTCATTTATTATGGCTTAACTCTGGTATGTGGTAGTGTATATGACAGTATTTTTGACATAAATATTTCCAAATTTAGATCTTGATCATGTATTATTATTTAAATAGGAAACATCTATTTTGTTTTTGTTAAAGTGAGTGTGTATAAAAATTTCTTACAATGGGGCTGGGGATTTAGCTCAGTGGTTTTGCCTCCTGCTGCACAAGCACAAGGACCCAAGTTCGATCCCCGGTACCAAAAAAAAAAAATTCTTGCAGTGATACTTCATTGTTATCACTGTTTTCCTTTAGAACTTGGGAACCAAAAGGGTTGGTTAGACCATAAGGTCTTTTGTCCCACCTTAGTGGACCATATATCTGAGATCTAACTTCCCTAACTCCCATAGTCTGGAGGGGAGACAGTCATCTAAACAAGTAAGTTGCTCAGTGGATATGTGTGGTGGATCTGTTACAAAGAGTAGCGTGGTTGCATCCACCTGTGTTTTGGGTTATGAAAGACAGCTTCCTGGAGGAGTAGAAATATGTATTGTCTCTTGTAGAAAGAATGAGAACTGGATAAATGAACAGGTGAGGAAGGGCATTCCAGAGGTAACAGCAAATATAAAGGAAGTGAGGCGTGGCTACCACTAGTAACTATCCTTCTTTGAATCTCAGTTTCCCCAACAGGAATAATCTCTGTCCCTTTCCCTTACACAGTTGTAATAATTGCTTTAAAAGAGGTTTATAAACTACATTCCCAGCCCTTCAAATTTTTATTTTGAGACCAAGTCTCTTTAAGCTTCTAAATTGCCCAGGCTGGGCTTAATTTTTTTTTTTTTTTTTTTCAGTACTAGGGATCAAACTCAGGACCTTGTGCTTGTGACGCAGGCCCAGTGCCAAGTCCCTGGCCCTACTTTTTTTTGGTACGGGGGATCGAACTTGTGTCCTTGTGCTTGTGCAGCAGGCGGTGAAACCACTGAGCTAAATCCCCGGCCCCTCCCCAGGCCTACTTTTGAGGCCAAGGATATAGCTCAGTGGTAGATCACTTGCCTTGCATGGGCAAACCCCTGTGTTGATCTCCATCTCTGCAATACATAAATACATACTCACTTTTTATTTTTCCCCCATTTTCATTGCCTCTACTCTTACTTCATAGCATCATCATGTCATGTCTGAGCCCAGAGTTTTTTTTAACATTTATATCAATGCCAGACTAATTATTGTTATGTTTGTGAGTGAGGATGTTGTAGTGGAAAAAGTATAGATGTCAAAATCAATAGATCTGGGTTTGTATCTTTTTTGTGACAGGATCTCGCTGTGTCATTCAGGCTGTCCTTGAACTCACTGTGCAGCCTCAAACTTGCAGCTGTCCACCTGCCTCAGTCTCAAAAGTGCTGGGATTATAGGTGTGCACTACCACACCTGGCCTGGGTTTGTGTCTTGAACCTGCTTCTTTCAAGGCACTGGAGAAGTCCCTTTACCAGCGCTCCCGGCTCCTTATACCATTTAATATCAGGAACTGTCTTGGGTTCCAGGAATAAAGAAGGGACTTTGAAGAGCTCATTGTCCAGAAGGAAGCAGATATAAATCACTCTGGTATAATGTGGAATTGTGAAGGAAAACTAGCTTTGGAATCAGATACAGGGGACAGCAGGTGTAGTGGGAAAAGCACAAGTTTAACTCTCAATCAGATTATCCTGGGGGGCTAATCCTGAGTGTCTCAGTTATTAGCTGTGTAATCTTGGGAAAATTGCTTAACTGTTCAAATTCTTTATCTGTATGCTAGGGACACTGATGGAATTTAATCTATAAAATTCTTCCTTAAAAATTTCGTAACTTTTTTTTTTTTTTTGGTACCGGAGATCGAACTCTGGTCCTTGCGCTTGCACAGCAGGCAGCGAAACCACTGAGCTAAATCCCCAGCCCTTGTAACTTTTTATAAAGGAGGAAACTATCAGATTTCTAAACTGTGAATAATGAAGAACTGAAATGTCAAAGAAAAGACATTTCATTCGGGATCCTATATAGACAGTAACTTGGTTTGGTTTTTTTTTTGTATTAAATTCTTTTATTGGTACATTGTAGGTATACAACACAATTACATTTCTCATTGGGAATTAATTGTACCTTTATATAATGCATCTTGGTTCTTATTTTTTCCCCATTCCTAGCCCTCCCTTCATGCCCTCCACCCTTCCCTATTTACAAAGACTTTATTT
>NW_004624859.1:411947-431194 GCF_000247695.1 Heterocephalus glaber | reverse complement strand
CCTCTGGGCCGGGAGCGGTGGGAGGGATGGTGGCCCGGAAGCCCCTTCCTCTGGGCCAGGAGCAGCGGGACGGAAGGTGGCCCAAAAGCCCTTTCCTCTGGGCTGGTAGCAGCGGGAGGGATGGTGACTGGGAAGCCCCTTCCTCTGGACCAGGAGCAGTGGGACGATGGCTCAGAAGCCCCTACCTCTGGCCCGGGAACAGTGGGACTCAGTACCTTGGTCTGGTGGTCTGGTGTCCTCTGCACCTTGGTAATGTGGAATCAGGTGGCTGCCTGTCTGCAGCGGGCTGATTCGGTGTCTTCCGCGTGACCCAGGACCTCAGCAGGGCGAGCACAGACCTGCCTGTCTGCAGCGGGCTGACCGGGCTTGTGTTCCGCGCGACTGGGGACCTTGGCAGGGTGTGGGCAGACCTGCCTGTCTGCAGCGGGGTGATTCGGTGTCTTCCCCGTGACTCAGGACCTCGGTAGGGCGTGCACAGACCTGCCTGTCTGCAGCGGGCTGATTCGGTGTGTGTTCTGCGCGACTGGGGACCTCGGCAGGGTGTGGGCAGACCCGCCTGTGTGCAGTGGGGTGACTCGGCGTCTTCCCCGTGACTCAGGACCTCCAACAGTAACTTGGTTTTATGGCTTTAAACAATCCATGTGTAATATTCAAGCAAAATTGAACCCTTACCAAGCAAACATTTTTGCATGTACTGCCTTGTCTTTATCTTTTTATGCTGTGCCTGGATAGCTTTGTCTTCTAGTGCTCTCTTGAGCTTTCTTAAGATCAACCAGTGCCAGATTAGAGTCTTTCAATCCTTGCCATCCTCCGTGGCACAGTGCTTTGGTATTTGATGGGTCTGTTTCAGGAGCTTGCAGATCACTGTTGATTTTGCTCCTTGCCAAGTTGAGGTCTTCAGATTACAAGCACTGGTATCAGCAGTGCCCCCAGAGCTGTCTGCTTCCTCAGTAACAGCCTTTGAACTGTTCACATCTTAAAACCTTTGTGTATTTTTTAATAGCCATCTCTCAGTACTGGGACTTGAAAAAAGTATTTTAAATGTTCTAAATCTTCTGTTATTAATACAGTTTTAATTACATCTTTTAAATTTACATCTGTACCTTCAGGGAAATATGGATGACTATTGCCAGAGCCATCTTTGGGGAATATTCCCCAGCCATCACCTTTTTTCAGATCTCCACATTCTGCAATAATGCACAATTTGGCAGGTTTTTCAGCATTTACTGCTATAGTATCTTTGCCATGCCTCTTCCTTTAATTACTTGGCAGGACAGGAGTGGCCACTCAAATTTGGGTGCCTATAAAATTCTTATGAGAACTGAAATTGTGTACATAAACTGCTTCACATAGTAGCATACTGAACATAGAAAATAGCACATAAATGCAAGGTCCCGAGTTCGATCCCCGGTCCCAAAAAAAAAGAAAGAAAGAAAGAAAGAAAATAGCACATAATAGCACAAAAATGCTCAATAATAATGATTATGATATGAGTATAGCAATTAAATGCTTAAAGATACAGGTTTTGACCTCATTTTTGAATTGGAGTCTAACATCATAGTGGCCATGTGAAAATGAAGATACTTAATCTCACCCCATTTCCTTGTCTTTAAATGCATGTTGTTACTGTGCTTGGCTTCAGATAGAGAAATTCAAAGAGCTCATGTATCAAGGGACAGAGGACTCTGCCAGGATTAGATACATAGCAAGTGCTTCATGTAAGATCGCTGCTGTGATCTTTATTCTTGTTCTGCCATCTGGTGGCTGTTTTATCTTTAATGTGTAAGTTAATTATTCTGTAGTTTAGCTTACCCACTTTATTCAAAGCAAACTTGATTTGCAGATTGCAAATAGGTATGTAGTGCTTAGTTTAGTGCCTGTAACCACACCATTGTCATTCAGTATGCAGTAGGTGGTGTTACTAGTGCAATTTAGTTTTTCAGGTGCTGAAAGTAGTTAATTTTGCCTCAGAAATTAGGAAAGGCATCACAGAACTAGGTAATGAGCTTTGATCGAATCTTTAAGGCTGAGTCCTTTGCCATAAAAGGACTAATCTAAATAAGGGCTCACAAGTGTGAAAATCCAGCCAGGCATGGTGGCACTTACCTGTAATCCCAGTATTTGGGAGGCTGAGGCAGGAGGATCACCTTGAGTTTGAGGCCAGCCTGGGGGGCTACATAGTGAGTTCAAGGTCAGCCTGGAATACATAGTGAGATCCTGTCTCAAAAACCAAAAAGAGAAAAAAGAAAGGAAGGGTCAAAATTCCCAGGGGTAGTGGTGCAAGCCTATAATCCCAGCCCTGTGGGAGGCTGAGGCAGAAAGACAAGAGGATCAAAAGTTCAAGGTCAGGAGCCAGGGATTTAGCTCATTGGTTCTGTCACCTGCCTTGAAAGCACAAGGTCCCAAGTTCGATCCCTGGTACCAAAAAAAAAAAAAAAAAAAAAGTTCAAGGCCAGCCTGGGCTACATAGTGAAACTTTGTCTCAAAACACCTTTTTAAAAAAGGGGCGCTAAAATAAGAACAGTAAGGGTTAGGTTGCATTTAGTGCATCAGGTAGGTAGTGTGTTTTGGGGGGAAAAGGAAACTGGAAAATGAGTCTAGTGAGAAGGGATGGAACCAGTTAGTAAAATAATTTTGAATACCTTGCTAAAAAGTACTTGTTGGTTTTTTTTGGTACCAGGGATCGAACTCGGGTCCTTGTGCTTGAGCAGCAGGCAGGCGAAACCACTGAGATAAATCCCCGGCCCAGAAGTACTTATTCTTTATTCTGTAGGTCTCTGCTTTTCTAATTTTGACCTTTTTTCATTTTAATTTTTTGGGACAAGGCCTTGCTGCATAGTTCAAGGCCTTGTACTCACTATGGAGCCCAGGCGGGCCTCAAACTTGCAGCAGTCCTCCTGCCTCAGCCTCCCTTGCTGGGTTTACTGGTGTGCACCACCACACCCAGCTCTAATTTTGATTTAAGAGCAGAATAAAATAAAATTGCTATAGGGTAGAGGAAGGGTTTACTTGAAATTAGTGCTATAAACAGGAATTTCTAAAACTTGGTATGATATTTGCCTCCAGTAGGACGCCTTAATGAACGGGGAGTATGTTGAAGTACATCCCCAATGAATGCCTGAAACTACAGCTCATACAGAACCCTATGTTCTTTCCTATATGTATGTACCTATGATAATTTATGTTAGGGATAATAAGAAATTAGCAGTGATAACCAGTAATAAAATAGAGCAATTGTAATAGTGTGCTATAAATAAAGTATGTGAATGTGATTATTCTCTTGAGTCACAACAAATAACAAGGAGCTGGGGGTGTAGTTCAGCTGTGGACCACTTGGCTAGCGTGTGTAAGACCCTGCGCTTGAACCCCAGCAGCACAAAGAATAAATATGTAAACAGAAAACCCACAATGAATTAATATTTTCAGACTGTGATTATGTGCATGGAACTGAAACTGGTGAGTGAAACCTAGGACAGGAGGGGATTACTACTGTGTGTCACTCCTCTGAAATGCAAGGCAGGTCAGGTCAATGACATGAGTAAGGCTAGGTAACCCCATCTAAAAATGAACAGACAGGGCCAGGGATTTAGCTCAGTGGTTCCGCCGCCTGCCTTGAAAGCACAAGGTCCTGAGTTCCATCCCGGATACCTAAAAAAAAAGAAAGAAAGAACAGATAGGTACATACCAAGCCCAGGGCAGAACCAGAGCTGTACCCACTGTCTAAGGTCTACTCGAGGCTGGGTGTGGCAGCACACGCCTGTAATCCAGCACTCAGGAGCCTAAGGCAAGAGGATCGCTGCAAGTTTGAGGCCAGCCTGGGCTACACAGTGAGTTGAAGACCAGCCTGGAATACATAATGAGACCCTGTCTCAGAAAACAAAATCTACTCCAGAAGCCACACTGCTGTCTGTGACTTCCTGAATTGTAATTTAAGCTAGTGCAGAAGTATTGAGAAGAGCTTCCTTTCCTATGTTATTTTTATTTATTTATTTTTGAACTCGGGTCCTTGTGCTTGTGCTTGCGCAGCAGATGGCAAAACCACTGGGCTAAATCCCCAGCCCCTCCTATGTTATTTTTAAATAGTAGCAACAGCACTGAAAATTAAGTGTCTCTTAAAATTAAACAAATTTTATTGGGGGGGCCACTGGGGATTGAACCCAGGGCCTTCGAACTGAGCTAGATTCCCTCTTACACCTTTTTGAGACAGGGCCTTGTTAATGTCAATAAGTTCCTCTTGCTAAGGGCTCCAACTTTTGATCCTCCTGTCTCAGCCTCCTGGAGTGTTAGAATTACCAGTGTGCAGCAGCACACCAAGTTTACAGTTAATTCTTTCATAGTTTCAACTCAGAGAGTTTTTCCCATTACCAAACAACCATATTCCAGACAGTTAAAAACAAAGCTCCTACTGAAAAAAACAGAAGTTGGATAACAAGATAATCCACACAGTTCAAAGACTAAATGATTTCTAGGAAGTATTGGAAAGTTCTTTGTAATTATTGTAATGACTTCTACTCCACTTAGTCTAACCCAGCTGTAATGTATAGCTTTTATCCTGTAGTTTCTCTTCTTAAAAAATGACAAAGACGGGCTGGGGATTTAGCTCAGTGGTTTTGCCGCCTGCTGCGCAAGCGCAAGGACCCAAGTTTGATCCCTGGTACCAAAAAAAAAAAAAAGACAAAGACTCCCATATCATCTCTACCCACTGTTCTCATGCTATGAAGACTTTCAAGGGATTCCCGGTGGAGATGTGCAAGGCACTAAAGCTAGAGGATAAATATGGTATTATCTTCTCAGAGTGTAAACTTTCTTAAAGATTATATTAGAGGATGAGAGCATGGGAGCTGGGGAAGAGGGGATCAAGCTGTGTAGCCAGTAAACGTGTGTGTGCGTGTGTGTGTGTGTGTGTGTGTGTGTGTGTGGTGCTAGGCTTGAACTCAGGACCTCATGGGTGTTAGGCACATGATATACCACTGAGCTATACCTCTAAGCTCTTAAAATATTTTTATAATGAGACATATATACAGTCAGCCCTTGTACCCTTGAGTTTTGTGTCTGTGTGTCTTGGTCACTTTCTCATCCCTGAGACACAGTATCCACCACTTACCACTTGAAGGAGAGGTTTCTTTGGGCTCACGGTTTTTAGAATCGGCCACGTCTTGATGGCTAGGAAGCAGAGAGAAGGAGGGGCAGGGGAGGGAGAAGCACCCTTGCAGGTCATTCCTGGGTAACCTGCCTCCTCCGACCAGGCCCTGGCCCTAACGGCTGATGGAGCTACAGTTGCAGTAGCACCTCCATGATGCAGTCACCTTCCAAACACATGAGATCAAAACTTTTAACACCATGTATTCAACTAACCTGGGATTGAAAATATTCAGAAAAGGGCTGGGGAATGAAGTTAAATGGGAGAGTTTTTGTCCAGCATGCACAAGGCTGTAGGTTTAATCCCCACAGTGGCAAAAAGAAAAAGAAATATTATCTATAATAAACATGTAGAGACGTTTTTTCTTGTCATTACTTCCTAAATACAATACAACCACTGTATAGTGTTTGGATTGTACTAGGTATTATAAACACTCTAGATGTAATTTAAAGCAAGGTGTGTAGGTATAAGGAAATACCATGTCATTTTATATAAGGAGCTTGAATATCCTCAGATTTTGATATCCACGGGGCTCTTGGGTCCAGTCCCTCACACCAAAGGATGACTATTTAGAATTCATATATAAAGTTTAAAAGTGTAGAGCTGGGCCTGGTGGTACATGCCTGTAATCCCAGCACTCAGGAGGCTAAGGCAGGAGGATCGCCGTGAGTTCAAGGCCAACTTGAGCTATATAATGGGTTCAAGGCCAGAATGAACTACATAGCAAGGTCTTGTCTCAAAAAAAAGTTTTAAAGGGTAGTATAATATGGTAGACAGATGTGGTGGTACAGATCTGTAATCTGAACTACCTAGGAGGCTGAAGCTAGAAAATCTCAAGTTGAGGCCAGGCTGGGCAACTTAGTGACACCCTGTCTCAAAAAAAAAAAAAGGACTGGAGATGCAGCTCAATGGTAGAGCATGAGGCCCTGTGTTCAGTCCCCAGAAAATACATACGCACGCACACACACACACTCTTAGTGTATTGTGGTAGATAAGGACACAGACCCTTAAGGCAGACTTTTTGGTTTGAATAATCCTGACTCTGAACTTTACCATCTGTGGATTTCCAGACACCTTGTTATCACAAAAGGTCTGGTTCTGCTGCCATCCAAAAGAGCCGGTAACTTCAGAGATAGAGTAATGGGAAAAGAAATGGTTTTTGTGCAGCATGGCGGAAGACGAGAAGTCTCTGTCCGTGACCCTCTTGCCTGGCACTGCCAGGAGACAGCTTATGGTGCATCTTATATGGGAATATCATCTCAGTGTCTGGCTGGGGATTTAGCTCAGTGGTTCCAGTGCTTGCCTAGCAAGCACAAGTTCCCGAGTTTGATCCCCAGTACCAAAAAAAAAAAAGATCCATCTCAGTGTCAGTCAGGTGGACACAGGCAGCTCATCAGTCCTGAGAAATAGCCAGTTCTGGAACTTGGCTCTTGAGGATCTTCTCTTGGGTCAGAAGCCTCTGAGTACTGCAGTTTATTACAGGGAGTATTTTAAAAGATCCTAAGAAAAGTGATTTGGAAGAGATGATCATTTTGGAAGCAGGGGTGTGAGGCTTCTGCAGCCTCCCTGCTAGCCATCTTCCCAGCTCCTCTGCATGCTCAGGATCCTGGAAGCTCTCCAAACTCCAGGGTTTTTTTTTACAGAAGTTTCATTATGTATGCATGATCGATTAAACTGTTAACCCTGACCAGTAGTTTACCCTTCAGCCACTCCTCCCTTCCTGGAGGTTAGTGGTAAGTAAAGTTACTTTTGTTTTTAAGCTATTATAAGAGTTCTGAATTCTGTGAGCTATTTTAGCAAATAAGTGAACTCAAGGCCCTCTTCAGGGGGATCATGGACACCCCCAGTTTATAGCTGAGTACCAGGGGGAACCTGGAACTTAGGACTGGTGTTGGGAGTGTGGGCAGTGGTGTGGAGCTGAGCCATTAACCTGTGGGTCTGCACCAATTCTGGGTAGTGTTGGAATTGAATTGAACTGTAATACCCACGGGGATCAGAACTCTGGTGCTGAGGAAACCTCACATTTGGTGGCAGTAATGTGAGTAAAAACAGCTTAGACCACCCTTTCTGTTTTTAAGCTATTATGAATAATGTTTCTATAAATATTCATGTACAAATTTTTTATATGGGCAGTTTCATTTCTCTTAGGTTTATACCCAGGAGTAAAATTGCTGGATCATATGACAACTCTTTGTTTAAGTATTTTGATGAACTGCTACCTGTTTTCCCAGACAGCTGCAACATTTTTACAACCTTTCCTATTGGCCATGATTTTGATTATAGCTATTCTAGTGATTGTGGAGTGGTAGCTCATTGAAAAAAACATTTTTTTTTGAGACAGGGCCTCATTCTGTAATTCAAACTGTCCTTGAATATATAATGTAGCCCAGGTTGACCTCAAACTCACGGCGATACTCTTGTCTTAGCTTCCTGAGTGCTGGGATTACAAGTGTGTGCCTCCATGCCTGGCTGCTCATTGAGATTTTGATTTGCATTTTCCTGGTGGTGAATGATTTTGAGCATCTTTCACTGGTCATTTGTAATTCTTTAGAGCAGTGTCTATTTAGGTCTCTATTTTTAGTTTGCTTTTTTATGACTGAATTTGTAAGAGAGGTTTTTGGGGATAGAACCCAAGGACCTCACACTGTAGTAACATCTTCAGCCCTGTTGATTGATTGATTGATTGACTGATTGACAGTCTGGCCAAGTTCCCAGCCTGGGCTCAAACTTGCAGTCCTCCTGCCTCAGCCTCCCAGAGTGCTGGCATTACAGTCAAGCACCACCATGCCAGAGTCCCTTAAATAGTCTGGACACAAGTTCCTTTTTAGATAAGTGACTTGCAAATATCTTCTCCCATTCTGTGGGTTGTCATTTTACTTTGTTGTATTCTTTGAACTACAAGAGTTTTTAATTTTGATGAAGTCCAACATACCTGCTTTTTCTTTAGTTGTGTGTGCACTTGTATTTAATAAACCATTTACTAATCTGAAGCCAGTAAGATTTATACCTGTTTAAAAAAAAAAAAAGATTTATACCTGTTTTCCTCTTAAGAGTTTAATAGTTTTAGGTCTCACCGATCCATTCTGAGGTAATTTTTATAGTATATGGTGTGAAATCAGACTCTTCATTCTTCTCCACGTGGATTCCAAGTGTCCCAGCACTGCTTGCCTCTTCTCTGGCCCAGGGAATTGTCCTGACACCCTAGTTGAAAAAGCATTTGACCCTAAGTGTAAGAGTTTATTTCTGGATTCTGACTTCTCTTCCATTGGTCTCTGTGTCTGTCCTTATACTAATGCCACTTGTTTTTTCACTTTTCTTTTGGTTTTTTTAAATAGAATCTCACTATGTAGTCTAGACTGGCCTCTAATTTTTGATCCTCCGGACTCAGCCCCCCAAGTGCTGGGATTATAGGTGTGTGCCACCATGCCCGGCTCACACTGATTTATTTGATTAATGTATTTTTATAGTAAGGTTTCAATGTGAGTCCTCCATCTTTGTTCATTCTTTCCCAGTTTGTTCTGGCTATTCTAGGGCTCTTGTATTTCCATATTCATTTTAGGATCAGATTATCAATTTCTGTAAAAAAAAATGCAAAAGAGTTTTTAATATTGATCTTGTAACCTGCAATCTTGTTTCTTTCTTTCTTCCTTTTTTTTTTTTTGGTACTGGGGATCAAACTTGGGACCTTGCACTTGTGAGGCAGGTGATGGAAACACTGAGCTAAATCCCCGGCCCCTAACCTGCAATCTTGTGAACTCATCTTTTAATTAACTGTGATGGCTTTTTAAAAACTTGTTTGGATTTTCTGTATCTCAGTCCATGTCACCTAAAAATAGAGATAGTTTTACTTCTTTCTTTCAAATCTGTGTACCATTTATTTTCTTACCTATTTAATTTCTTACTAAAATTTAGTAAAATGTTGAATTGAAATGGTGATAGCAGTCATCCTTGCTTTGATCCTGATTTTAGGGGGAAAACATTGGGACTATTATTATTATTATTATTATTATTATTATTATTATTATTATTTTGGTACCTGGGATCGAACTCAGGTCCTTGCGCTTGCGCAGCAGGCGCCGAAATCACTGAGCTAAATCCCCGGCCCGGGACTTTTATTATTAAGTAACTGGTTTTTTTGGTAGATAGCCTTCCTCAGGTTGAGGAAGTTTGATAAATTATTTTTTAATCATGTACGCTGAGTATTTTTCAATGTGATTAATACAGCATATATTAGAAATAAACATTTTTAGTGGCTTCACATTATTCAGTCATTAAAGTGTTACATATGCAGCTGGGTGTGGTAGTAAATGCTTGTAATTCCAGCACTCAAGATGCTGAGGCCGGAGATCTGTGAGTTTGAGGCTAGACTGTGCAACATGGCGAGTTCAAGGCTAGCCTGGGGTACACAGCAAAATCCTGTTTCACAAAATCACCACCACCACCAAAAAAAAAAGTCATATATGCTGTATAATGTGGTAAGAGTTGTACTCCTGAATCAGCTCTTGTTTTTTGTTTTGTTTTTTTTTTTGGTACCAGGGATCGAACTCTGGTCCTTGAGCTTCCGAGGTAGGTGGCAGAAACACTGAGCTAAATCCCCGGCCCCACCAACTCCTGTTTTGAAGCCCATTTTGTCACTTAATAAATGTAAAATGGTGAGAAAGATGCTATTTTTCTGAGCCTGTTTTCAGTTATATGAAAATGAAAATATTTGACTACTTTTCAAAATAAAGATGAGGAATAAATGAAATAATGGATAATTCTTGTAAAATATTGAGCATAGTCATACAGAGCACAATACACAATTAAGGACATTTAAAGTGTTTATTTTTATAATTAAAGCCCTTAAATCTTTGCTAATTTATTAGTTTTTTAAAAATTATTATTCCTTGGACTGAAATGACGGGGTTAAACCCTTCCTTCCTCCTCCTCCCCTCTCCTCCTTTTCCCCTCCTTTCTTTCTTGGGATTGAATTTGGGGCTTTTGCACTGAGCTACAATTCCCAGCCCTTTTTCTATTTTTTCTTTTGAGACAGGGTTTTGTGATCCTCCTGCTTCAGCCTCCCAAGTGCTGGGATTATAGTTGTGTGCCTCCATGCCTGGCCAAACCTTTTCTTTTTTTTTTTGATACTGGAGATCAAACTCAGGACCTTGCCCTTGCAAGGCAGGCACCAGAACCACTGAGCTAAATCCCCGGCCCAACCTTTTCTTTTTTGAGGATAACATCTATACTAAATTCTTTTATCCAGATAAACTCACCATATTTGAATAATCACATTGGAAATAAGAATTTTGTGGGAGATTAAGCTGAAAAGTAAATTAGAATTAAATTTTGGGAGGACATCAGTGTATCTATCCAAAAATTTTGTCCTTTGTCTTCAAGCCCAGGGGAGTCATGAGAGAGTTTAGGAGGATCAGTTTGCTATGCCCCTGAGGCCTTCCCCAACCATTCCTGATAGTTAGAACTTCCTGTGTGCTTACATGGTACCCCATACAGTGTGTCCATCCTGTGTTACAGGTCCTGAGCAGTGTGTAAATGTTGTTTTGGTACTTCTCTTCCTTCCAGGAGCGTGGCTCAAACACTGTCCTCTCACTGCCTAACAGTATCCATTGCTTATCACTTTCTTATTGGAGGAGTAAAAGAATGTTTTGTTCTCTCCTTTTTTGGAAATTAACTTGTTCCTTTTGTGTTCCCTTCATGTTTCTTCCTGGGCTCCAAGGAGGAGGCATCTCCTTATTCCTTACTTGATATCTGCTTGAGTTTCCTGACCACTCACCTTGAGAAATTCTGTTCAGCAAGGCAAGATGGAACATTGTGTCTGCAGGAACCTGGGGTATTTCCACAAGAGGTGGCTGATCGACTGCTTCAGACCATGGCATTTCATGGTAAGACATAACCAGAGGAGACAAAAATTATGTGCTATTAATTGGTAATGGATTTTGAAGTACTACTATGGCCATTTAATTATTTTCTTAGAAATAACAGAAAAGACCAGATAAACCCGATTCTAGGAAAAGGAATTTATTTATTTTTATTTATCCTGCCTCTTACTGTGTAATTTAGAATAAGCATTTTTCTTTTCTAAGCTGGACAAAAAATACCCATTTAGAAATCCTTGAGTATAAAATATCTTTGTCTTCATTTGACAGTGGGAGAATCAGTACTATCATGAAAAAACTAGTTTCTGGTTTTGATTATTAACATGGGAAACCATGGATAACTTAATACTTGTGTTTTCTAAAACAAATTCTAAATTGAGAAGTATCTGAAATGATAGTCGTGTATATTGAGTCTTTTTTTATTTTTATATGTTTTAAATACAAGAGATACACCTTTATTATATCTTACAAACTCTTAAAAGTGGGAAATACAACTTGTTCATAGCTATAAAATAGAGTGCAAGGACCCGAGTTCGATCCCCGGTACAAAAAAAAAAAAAGTAAAATAGAATGAAAATTTGGCAATAATAATAGCTATCATTTATGGATTGCCTGTGTTGTGCCAGACATTTTACAGTATAGCCATTATGAACCCCATTCATATACAGATGAAGAAACTGAGGTTCAGAGCAGTAACTTCCTGCCGGTCACAGTGCTAGTGAATAGTTCAGGTGCAGGTCTGCCTATTTATGAACATACATTCTTCCCACTGTGCCACACAGCTTCCTGCACTGCACCTACAGTTGAGCCACCCCTGCTTCTATGTGCCACTTTTGCTGTGGCTTTATATGAAAAACACTGTTAAGCATGTGTGCAGATAACGCATTCCAGGGAAGAGTAGGGGAAAATATGGCTATAATTGAGGGGGTTTTTTTTGAATAATTTAGGAAAGAAGACCTCTATACTCCTTGATTTTCACTAGTTTGCTCAAGCCTATCAGCTCTTTGAATTTTTCCAATCCTCTATAGGAACCAGGGTAAATTTCATTGAGTACTATACATGTTTAAAAGTCCCCTACAGGGCTGGGGATTTAGCTCAGTGGTTCCAGCGCCTGCCTCACAAGTGCAAGGACCCGAGTTCAATCCCCAGTACCAAAAAATAAAAAAGTCCCCTATAAAACTGCACAACAATTTAAGAGATTATGCTGGTGCTAATATTTTTTTCTAATCTGAATTTAATTATTTTGCTCAGCATATTCAATTAAAAAACTAGTAAATAAAAAAATAAGTGTTAACTAAAGTTTTAACTTTGCCAGATTGAATTATTCTTTTGAAATATATCTAATCATAGCTAATGATAGCAGCTAGCATTTATTGGATACTTATTACATTTTATGCACTGTGGCAAATGTTTTATGTGGATAAAATAATGAAAGTGACTTTTAAATAAATACAGTTAAATAATTGTCCCTCAGAATGATATTTTAGGAAGGCTACATGATTGATCAAAATATATTTTCTAACTCTTCTGTTCAAACTGCCTTCCACTGAGGAAACTGAGGGTCAAAGAGTAGTTTGCTGCCCCTACTTGTATTGCCCCAATGTGATGACCTGCTTTAGTTACCAAAACCAGTTCTGAGTTATTTTAAACATGCCAGAGTGGTACTGCTGAGAATGTACAAGAGAACAAGTTGCCAGATCTGGTTACTATTTTAAAACATTGTTTCATTAATTTTTCTGTTATTTGTAAGTTTTTCATAATAAAGTAGAAAAAGAGCCAAGCACAGTAGTGCAAGCCTACGATCCCAGTTACTTGGAAGGCTGAGGTGGGAGGATCCAAGTTTAAAGTCATCCTGGGTAACATAACAAGACTGTTTAAAAAAACAATTTTTTTAAATTTATAGAGGAAGTGTCATTTCTTTCCAACTTCTTTCAAGATTTTTGTTTTTAGAGTTCATGTTTTGGTTTGAGTATCTTTGGGTTTGTTTTGATTGTCATTCATGCATCTTATTCAATGTATAGTCTGTCTTTTGCCTTATTTGGAAATTTTTTTGACATTATTACTTCAAGTACTTCTTGAAACCCACCCTCTTTCCTTTCCTTGGGGATTCCAGTTACACAGATAGATTTGGATGTTTATTTGAGGGGGGGGAGTGTTCTAGTGTACTTTTTCCTACTGCCTAAATTTGGATATTTGTATTCTTTTATCTTTCTAGGTCACTGATTTTTTCTCCATCTGTTCCCTCAATCTGCTTTTGAGCCCAAACATTATTTGTATTTTTCAGTTGTAAAATTTTTCATGTGGTTCTTCTTTATGTTTTCTGTTTCCTTGCTGAAGTTTCCTGCTTTTCATTTGTTTCAAGCATGTTTGTAATTGCTCACTTTTTTTTTTTTTTTGGTACCGGGGATTGAACTTGGGTCCTTGTGCTTGCGAGGCAGGCGGCGGATATAATTGGTCACTTTTGAAAATGTATTTGCATTTTGATCATCATTCCTTTAAATCTTTATCAAATAATTTAAAAATTTCTGTTACCTCACTTGACATCTATTGTAATCTTTTCTTCTATTTTGGTATGGTGAGTAATTTTTGATAGAAAACTGGATGTCTTGAATACTGTGTTCTCCTATTTAAATTTGTGACTGTGACAGTGGCAGTCAGGAGCACGGCCTTGTCACTGCTGTGTAGGAGTTGGTGCTCTGGCTCCCCACTAGGATTCCAGGGACACCTCTAGCTGAGGGGTAGGTGAGTGCATCATTTCTGCTTCACCATCATGGACTCCATGTTGGGAGCAAGTGATCTCATTACTGCTAGGCCACTGTGAAAGTCCTGACTTGTCACCAGGCTTCCGGTGACATTACTCCGACCAGGAGAGTGAAGGACTTCGATACTGCTAGGTGGATATCAGTCAGGGCTGCCCAGATGGTATCCACTGACATCACAGGGGCGAAGGTAGGGATGCTGTCAGCTATCGCAGATGGTAGGGGTGAAAGTCCTGGCTCCTTAGGCTTCTCTAACGCCGCCTCCCTTGTGGGGAGGTTGGGGCGGGTAATTAACAACCTTGTGAGGGTGGAAACCTAGGCTCCCTTGGTGTCACAGTTTTTTTACCCGCTGTGGTCTTCAGCTGAAGTAGAGAACTTACTGTCCAAAAATTTCCAGTTTTGCTGGCTCCGTCTGGTACTTTGGGTAGAATGAGCAGATATTTTGGAGCTTGTCTGTGCTCATTGGTGCTTCCTGTGGTGCTAGCTTCAACTTTGGGTGTGGGATACATGGCCAGTAAAACACCCAGGATTCCGCTGTGTTTTTCTTTGGGTCCCAAGGTCCCCAGCTGTACTGTTTTATTTAACTTTCATGTAATCTATCCACAGCTCACCTTCCCAGCCTCATTTCTTATCTCCCCACTTGTGTACTAATATCCCAAGAAATGCACCACATTATCACTCATATCTGTTTTTCTTCTATTTATCAGGGAAACAGGGCTGCAGGTTTTCCTTTCCTTTGATTTCTGTCCTTATGTTCAAGCAATATAGAACTACTTACTGTTTTCTAGTTGTGTGATGTGCCTTCACATCTGTAAGGCGTTGTTCATGCTGTCTGTTCTCCCTTTGATGCTGCTTTTACTTTCTTTCTCCATCTTTGAGTTCTTTTATCATCTTTGAAGGCCTTACTCAAGCATTATCTCCTCCATCCAATCCGTCCCAGATCTCCAGCCAGAATGGATCACTTCCTTTCTTTGCCTTCTTGGTACATTGTACTTGGCACTGGTAGAGCATACATCTCATTCTGTTATGGCTGGTCATCTTTTTTTTTTATTCTGTGGAATTATAAATCGAGTATAGAAGCATATGTTTTTTTGCATCTACAATATTTAATACTGCTTGACCTACAGTAATTGTTAAAAAGTTGTTCATTGACTGGATGTGGTGGTGCAGGGCTGTAATCTCAGCACTCGGGAGGCTGAGGCAGGAGGCTCACCGAAAGTTTGAGGCCAACCTGGGCTACATAGTGAGTTCAAGGCCAGCCTGAACTACACAGTAAGACCCTGTCTGAAAAAAAAAAAAAAATTGTTGAGTAGCTAGAACCCCATCATGAAATTTACCCCCTGAGATAAAGTTTAGGTAGTTTAAAAGACTTACTCTAGAATAGCACTGTCCAATAGAAACATAGTTTTACATCTACTGTTGACTACATTAAAAAAGTAAAACAAGAGATGGTGGTATAACTTAATGGTGAAGTGCTTGCCTAGCGTGGTGAGGCCATAGGTTCCATTCCTAGCAATGCATGCACGTACACACACAAGTCCCAAACATGCATCCCTACCCAGGTAAAACAAATTTTAATAATACTTTAAACCAATATATATAAATCTGTATCATTTCAACATGTGATAGATATAAAGTTATTGAGGTATTTTACATTCCTTTTTTTGGTTGTACTATGTGTTCAAAATTACAGTATATGTATATTTTTTTTTTGAGAGAAGGTCTTGCCATATAGTTCAGGCTGAACTCACTATGTAGCCCAGGCTGGCCCCGAACTCTCGGTGATCCTCCTGCCTGGGTGCTGGGATTACAGATGTGCCACCACGCCCCACAGTATGTGTTTTACACTTAAAGCTTACCGTGACCTGGGTACAGTGGTGCATACCTGTGATCCCAGCTTTCTGGGAAGCTGAGGCAGGAGGATTGGAAGTTTAAGCCGAGCTTGGACAACTCAGCAGTTTAGCAAGACCCTGTCTCAAAATAGAGAATAAAAGAAGCAGCTGGGGATGTAGCTTAATGTGGAGGCCCTGGGTTCAGTCCCCAGTACAAGAAAGGGGGATGGGTCATACTGGCTATTCAAGTGCTCAACGGCTGTGTGGTTAGTGCTACTGTGTTAGTAAACACAGCTCTACAATATGTAGCGGGATTCTTAATATGTCATTTATTTTTGTCCATTGTGCCAGTTTTTATAAAGTTTTTTTGTCTAGCGATAATTGATAACATCCATTAGTGAAGAGTACTCCCTTTAAATAATACCTTGGTTCTGATTTGAGGGTGGCTCCCTGGCAGCCTGGTCTACATCTTTAGGATGGGCTAGCTGAGGGGCCACTTGACTTAGTCTCTTGAAATCAAGCTTTATTTATTCTGCCCCAACTGCTCATTTACCTCAGACTGTTCTTAGACTGCCTTTTATTGGCACGGCTGTTGCTTCTTTCATAGTAGATGTTATTCAGTTGATGTGATGCTGTTGAGATATGGCTCCAGAGAATGTGTAGCACTCTTGATTGGTAGGCAGGTATGTCTCTGAGGAACTTCCTAAAGAGTTTATTGTGTCTGCTTTATTTATATTCATTTAAAAGAGAGGGGCTATAACTACTAGGTCCTTTTAATAGATTTTAGATCTGGCTAGTGGTTTAAAAATGTGTTAAAGCTGGGCTGGGGATTTAGCTCAGTGGTTTTGCTGCCTGCCTCGCAAGCCCGAGTTTGATCCCCGGTACCAAAAAACCAAAAAAAAAACCAAAAAAAAAATGTGTTTAAGCACTTTATGTGTGCTGAATATAATATATATTTGTTTATATCACAATATGTTGTAGTGAATTTAAAGTCTAGGCTAGAGATGCATTAACACAAAGTTTAAACCTCACTCATGATACATAAACTCTGTAAACCCATCAAGGGTTCTGTTCCAAGGTTATCTTAGTATCCAGACTGATGGAGGCTCCACCTTCATAAAGCTGTCCTCTCTAGAGCTGAAGACTCCTGGTTCGCCATGTCCTCGTCTAACTGCAGGAAGGGCTGGGAAGTACAGCTGTCTGTGTGTCCAGTGAGATGAGGAGAACCAAATGCTAGTTGAGTTCAGTATGGTCTACTACAGTCCCGATTCTGCCTCTTGTTAGCTATATGATCTTGGAGAGCCACTTTTTAAGCCTCAGCTTACTTGCTTATAAATTATAGGTAAGAGTAATACCCTCATTTCACAGAATTACAAGTTTCAGATGAAATACAGTAGCATGGGACACGTCGGAAATGTAGAGCATGGTGGGCATTTTTGTTGTCTTTTAGCTGTTTTTTGAAGTAAAAGTGCTGCTTGTGTTTCCCCAGGTCTACTGAATGATGGAACTGTAGGTATTTTTAGGGGCAACCAGATGCGCTTAAAGCGAGCTTACATTCGCAAAGCAAAGATCTCTGCTGTTGCTTTCCGGAAAGCCTTCTGCCACCACAAGTTAGTGGAACTCGATGCCACAGGTGTGAATGCTGACATCACCATCACTGATATTATCAGTGGGCTTGGCAGTAACAAATGGATCCAGCAGAATCTCCAGTGCTTGGTGCTGAACTCATTGACTCTCTCCCTGGAGGATCCTTATGAGCGGTGCTTCAGCCGGCTTTCTGGCCTTCGAGCTCTCAGCATCACCAATGTTCTCTTTTACAATGAAGACCTGGCTGAAGTTGCGTCGCTGCCACGATTGGAGAGCCTGGATATCTCTAACACCTCAATCACAGACATCACTGCTTTGCTGGCCTGCAGAGACCGACTCAAGTCTCTAACCATGCACCACTTGAAGTGTTTAAAAATGACAACTACCCAGATCCTGGATGTTGTTCGGGAACTCAGACATCTGAATCATCTTGATATCTCAGATGATAAACAGTTTACATCAGACATAGCTCTTCGCTTACTAGAACAGAAGGACATCCTACCCAGTCTTGTCTCTCTGGATGTTTCTGGGAGAAAACATGTGACAGATAAAGCTGTTGAAGCCTTTATACAACAACGGCCCAGCATGCAGTTTGTAGGTTTGCTGGCCACTGATGCTGGTTACTCTGAATTCCTCACAGGCGAAGGACATTTAAAGGTTAGATCTTAAAAATGTGTTATTTTAGCTGGAGGTGTGGTGGCACATGCCTGTAATCCTACCACTTAGGAAGCTAAGGCAGGAAGATCTCTGAGAGTTCAAGGGCAGCCTGGGCTACATAGTGAAACCCTGTCTCAAAAAAAAAACCAAGAACAAAACAACAACAACAAAAATACTATTTTGTCAGGCTGACCAAAGTCTTAGTTGCATAGACTCTGTTAGAATGACTGTCTAGTATTTGGGAAATGTTCACAAGGCAGGGAATTGTATAGGGCAGTGATGGTGGACCTTTCAGAGCTTCCAATGATAAACAGGCTGTTGTGGCATTCATGCTATAGGTTCCCCGTACTGGTATAGGGGAAAGGCTTGCTTTAGAGTTAGAGTCCTAGGTAAAAGCCCAGCTTTTGTGCTTTCTCACTCTGAGAAAACTCTAGTGTAACTTAATTTTGAGTTTCCATTTCCTTATTTATAAAATAGACACTATTTCTACCTTGCAGAATTTTTCTGAAGATTAGTAATTATAAAGTATAGTGCAGTAGGTCCTGGTTAAACAGGGTCTTGTTATGGTACCATTTAGATATTTTGAACCATTTAAATGTATCATTTCTAATGGATCATTTCTATGAAACTAAGGATATTCCTTGTTAAATTGAATATCTAATGTTAGATCAAGCTCTTGGAGGAAATCACCTTAGAAATGGTAATAATTTTCTTTTCTTGAGATTTCTTGTGCTTAATGATTAAAATTTAGTTTAACAAACATCAATTGGACTTAATACAGTTTTGGATTCAAAGATGAAAAAGACATAAGATTGACCTTCTGAGAAGACTAATCTAATGGGTGTGGTGGTGACATGATAAAAAATCTGTTATGGATTTGTATTTATTTCCTTGTACTTTAAACTTATAGCCTAAGAATCTAGAAAGTATGTAGTACTATGTATGGAAATGTTTAGCAGAGAGATCTACTTAATTAAGGCTTTTCTGAAGGATAGATGAATGAGTAGAGATCCTAAGGGTGGGTAGGTTAATATGCACAAAGGCCTGTGTACTAGATAGGGAGGTTGGTCCTTGGGGTAGGTATTTTTATTTTTATTTATTTGGTTTTTATTTTTGAGACAGAGTCTCACTATGTAGTTCAGGCTAGCCTTGAGCTCACTATCTAGTCTTGAACTTGTGGCAGTCTTCCTGCCTCAACTTCTCAAGTGCTGGGATAACAAGCGTGTGCCACCTCACCCCTGGCATAAATACTTTTAGAAATTTCTTAGGTAAATATAATGATCAGCCAAAGTTAAGAATCATTGCTGAGGGCCGGGGATTTAGCTCAGTGGTTTTGCCACCTGCCCCACAAGCGCGAGGACCCGAGTTCGATCCCCGGTACCAAAAAAAAAAAAAA
>NW_004624859.1:381980-400613 GCF_000247695.1 Heterocephalus glaber | reverse complement strand
AATTCAGTCCTTTGGACATGTAGCATTTTCCTTATTGCTTGTGTATACTTGTGGTACATATTTCTCTGTGTTTCCTGCAAATTGCTAACTGGATTTGGAGGTTTAATGAGGCTAGTGTTTAATCCCTTTGAGGGTCCTTAAGTGTTGTGCTCTTTCACTGGGAGAGTACCTAATGTTTCTTTTTCTGTGGTGTTAGCAGTTATTGGTGCTCAGTACCTAAATCTATTTATGTTATTAGGGATTATGGTGATATTTTAATTATTTCATTTTGACTTACTAGTTGGATTAAGGAGCCACTTTCCATTGTTTATATTTGGTTATCCAGTGGTGTCTGAACCAGTTTATAATGATATTAATAATGATATTAATTTGTCTAAATGGAAAACTCATTAGATTTAATTTTGAACAGAACCTGTTAGGGAGTTTGATAAATCTGGGGAAATTAATAAATTTATTTGGTGAGTATTTAGTGCTTTTTCTGAACTAAACACAATCTTAGCTGTTGGGGTAAAATGAATGGTGAATGCGTTAGTCCATTGGTGAATGGGTTGTTACGACAACAGCCATGAAAGAGATGGTTTAAGGGACCCAATTTAGAGCAGTGGGTCAGGGAAGGCCTTGGTAAAGAAATGTTTAATTTGAGTTAGGAAAGGTAAGTAAAAATTAGTCATTTAATAAATAGAGAATGGAAGGTTTCAGTTAGAGTAGATATCATATGTAATGGCCTTTTGCTGAGAAAGATCTGGGGGAAAAAAAGACCACCATAGCTGTAACACTGTGAGCTAGGGGAAAGGGATTACCTTAAAAGACAGGTAGGAAGACTTGTCTCAAAATAAAAAGCTAAAAGGGCTGGGAATGTAGCTCAGTGCCAAGGCCCTGGGTTTAGTCCCTAGTACTGCTAAATAAATAAATAAATAAATAAATAAATAAAATAAAAATAAAATTTAAAAGGCAGGTAGGAAACTGGGTGTGGTGGCTTGTGTCTGTAATCCCAGCTGTTTTGTGGCCTGAGATGGGAAAACTGCAAGTACAAGGCCAGCTTGGGCAATTTAGCAAGACTGTGTCAAAAAAGGGCATGAGGTGGGGAGGCAAGACAAGAGCCTGATGACGTGGGAAGGCCTAATAAATAGTGTTAAATATATTGAGATTTATTTAAGTTTAGTATAGAAAATTTTACCTATAGCCTTATGCTCAGTCCTGAGCCTGTCAAACATCCTAGGGATGACTATTCTGATTGTGTTCAAAGTAATACTACCATTTATTTTATATAACGATCCTGGATGCCATCTTTATAGTTGATATTTAGATAAAGTTAGAAGGTTGAAAAGAATTCTGGAAGTTAATTTTTTGGCTGTGTTCAAAGGTATCTGGAGAAGCCAATGAAATTCAGATTGCAGAAGCATTGAAGCGGTACAGTGAGCGGGCATTTTTTGTCCGAGAAGCTCTGTTTCACCTTTTTAGCCTGACTCATGTGATGGAAAAAACAAAGCCAGAAATTTTAAAGGTAAGAATAAGAAACTGGTTATTAAAATTTTGATAATTGTATAAGAACATTTGCATTTAGTCTTTGATTTTTATTTATAATGTGAGTGACAATCTGTGATTTCAGTTATTAGCTTAAATGACAAGACAGGTGCATAGTGTTTTTGAGGTTTCAAAGTAATCTCATTAAACAATATGAATGCTTTCCAGTACATACTTAATTACCTAAAATCAGTGATCATGATATTTTATCACCAGCTAGAGTAGAAAATATGAGTATAACTGGAATCTATATATTGCAGTGTATGTTAATTCTATATTGCTTTCCACTTACAATCTTTTTAGAAATACAGTATTAGAATTCCATGCCATTTATGAAATTTCTATGCATTTGTAACTGATCCATGTTATTTCCCATTTAACCAAAATAGTTTTTTGAAGGACAATAAAGGCGATTCTTAATTTTTTTTTTTTGTACTGGGGCTCAAACTCAGGACCTTGCACTGTGAGGCAGACATGTTGCCACTGAGCTAAATCCCCAGCCCACTAAAGAGGTTTATTAGGCAGAAATTTTTTGGTGCTGGGGATGGAACCCAGGACCTTTTGCTTGTGAGGCAGGTGGCAGAACCACTGAGCTAAATCCCCATCCGTTGGCCCAGGATTCTTAATTTTGTTGATTGCTTAGGGCAGTGTTTATCATTTTGATAAACAACTAGTTTGATAAACAACAATCTAGTGATAAACCACTAGAAGTCTGATAAATTGCTTATTTTAAAGGCATATTTGTGCCACTGTAATCCCAGCTACTCAAAAAGCTGAGGCAGGATGTCTTACTTTCTCATTGCTGGGACAAAATACCCAACATCCACAAGTTAAAGGAGGTGAGGCTTATTTTGGCTCACAGTTCGTAGAAGTTTCAGTCCATAGTCAGGTAGCTTCAAGGGAGAGTGGTCTGGCAGAGAGGCATAGCCGAGGAGAAACAGTTCATGGCAGAGCATGCAAGAAGGAGAGAGATCAAGGGAGGAGTGGGGAAGAGATAGACTCACCAGGCTTTGCCTCCCAATATCATACCCAGCTACAAACCCATCAGTAGACTAATCCAGTGGTGAGTACCACACACTGTGATCCAGTCACCTCCCAAAAGCCCCAGCTACGAGTCCATGAGGTTTTGGGGGACATTTTAGATAGAAACCATAACACAGGAGAATCACAAGTTTACTACAGCCTGGATAACTTAGTGAGACCCTGTCTCAAAATAAATGAATAAAAAGGACTAGGGATGTAGTCAAGTATGCAACCCTGCGTTCAACCCCCAGTACGGTGCCCCCCCCCAAAAAATTGTGAGCCCCACTGGGGCACAGGAATCTGCATTTGAATAACTCCTAAGATCTTATGCACATTGAATTTTGAGAACCAGTGTGTATGGGACTGTATTATATTTAATACTTTATTTAGTGGGCACAACATTCTGAAGAGATAGATTTTATCTTCTGTTACACAGATTGTGAAGCTGAGAGTCTGTGTGGTTAGGTAAGAATAAGTCAGTGGCAGAGCCACAACTGATTTGACTTCCTAAATATTTTACATTTTGAGAATGGGGTGCTTGGATAGGAACCAGTAACATTTCATCCCTTAGTGTTATCCCCAGTACCTGTCCCTCTACAGAGGACCATAATATTGATTATGCCGAAAGCAGGCTATAAAGAGTTAACCCCACAATTGGCTTGTTTTAGAAGTGAGTCTGGCTGAAACCCACATGCCAGGGTCAGAGTAACTTGAGCCCAAATTCCGTTCCCACAACTAAACCTTCTGACTAGAAGGACAGTGTCCTAATTACAATCATATATTTTGTCTATTTGAGAATGCTTTGTCTTGTCCTTTCTGAACCTTATTTACATTAATTTCCATAGAAACCACACATCACCTTTACCCCAATTGATTGTCAATAAAAGTCAGTGCCTGGGACTGTCCAGCACTGGCATCAGTTGTCCTGGCACCCCACTTTCTCTTCTAGTTCTGTCTTAGTGTATTTTTTTCCTCAGGCCTGCATCATATATTGGGCAGGTGAGTACTAGAGACTTAACTGCAGGAGTCTCCGGCATCCCTCCCTCTCTATATGAAGATATTGGCATTCGTTAAACGGATTGGTTTTATTTTTGGGGGGTGGGGGGGTTCTGTGAACTGGAACAACAAAGGACTAGATCTGTAGTCCTGATCTGAAATATCTGTCCATTCAGAGAGTGATTCAGAAATTAAAGAATATAGGGCCGGGGATTTACCTCAGTGGTTCCGTTGCCTGCCTCGCAAGTGCAAGGTCCTGAGTTCAATCCCCGTACCAAAAAAAAAAAAAAGAAATTAAAGAATATAGGAGTTTTGCTGTAAGGGAAAGCAAAGAAAAAAGGTGATTGACTAAGCAAGTGGGATTAAAAGAGGGTTTTGTTTTTGTTTTTTAAGCTGGGGGGAAAACTGCTTCTTTGTATGCTGATATGAATGACCCAGTACAGAATAAAAAATTGCTGTAGGAGTTAAGGGAGAAATCTGCTGATGCCATGGAATAGACAGGAAGGGAATGATCAAGCATATAAAAGGACGGATTGGTCCTGGAGGTTTGCATTTGCCTAGCAAGCCCAGGGTCCTGAGTTCAATCTCAGCACTGTAAAAGGAGGGCAACTGTAGATAGGAGCCAAAAAAAAAAAAATCTCATTTATGGTAAGGTTCCAAGGGAGTGGCATATATTCATCTGTGTGCTGCTAGTGGTGGGTGTGTGTGGGGATACATGTGGTGTGAGAATTTAAAGTGCTTTCTTGGTTGTTTTCATTTTCTTAGTGTTGTTGAAAATGAGGTCTTCAGCTGATAGTGAGAAATGGTAAGGATTTTGGGTGGTTGAGGAAGAAACAAAGGGGAGGCCATGGTGAGGTGAATGAATTTTGTCACACTAACTTCAGCAGTGTTCTCAAGGAAAGGAAGGTTGGGAATTGAAAGTGAAATTTGCCACTAGTTTACCCTATTCAAGTCAGTGAACAATTATTATTCACTGCTTTCCACATAAAGGCACTCGGTCTTAGGAATATAAAAATGAGCACCTGCATAGAAAAGATCCATTCATTGATTTTGCTTTCCAGGAAAATGTCTAGATATGAACAACCAGATACCTGCTTTGACCAGGTAGGCAGAAACTATGAGTAACTGCCTATGTGCTAGGCTTCTTGTACACGAGGATGGAAGAGTTACTTAAGACATCTTTAAAATTATTATATATCAACAGAGTAATGTTGCTGTATGAAAATGGCTTATATTTATGAGGTGAGTTAAGACAAATTTTTTTTTTCCAGCTTGTGGTTACTGGGATGAGAAATCACCCTATGAATTTACCAGTGCAACTGGCTGCAAGTGCCTGTGTATTTAACCTAACCAAGCAGGATCTTGCTGCAGGAATGCCTGTCCGACTGCTGGCTGATGTGACCCATTTGCTGCTCAAAGCTATGGAACATTTTCCCAATCATCAGCAGGTAAGCACATGTGAATACTTATGCAAATAGTCCTTCTAGAAGCCTGGCATGATGGCGCACACCTGCAGTCCCCACACTTGGGAGACTGAGGCCAGATGATTGTTATGAGTATGAGGCCAGCCTGAACTAGTCAGTCAGTCTCTCTCTCAAAAAAAGGAGTCTTTCTAGGTTTTCCTTTTACCAGTTTCTTACCTCCACATAAAGTTAATGTTTCTTTTTTTTTTTTTGGTACCGGGGATCGAACTCGGGTCCTTGCGCTTGCGCAGCAGGCGGCAAAACCACTGAGCTAAATCCCCGGCCCTGCATAAAGTTAATAAATTAAGGCTGAGTTGGATCTGGGAGTACATACCTGTAATCCCAGCATCCTGGGATACTGAGGCAGTAGGATTGCAAATTTGAGCACAGCCTGGACAATTTAGCCATTTAGCAAGACCCTGTCTCAGTGTGTAGCTCACTGTGAAGGCCCTGGCTGCAACAATTCCCAGTACTGAAAAAAAAATTGTATACACATTAAAATTTGAGGAGTAAGTATATAAGGGATGTAGCTCAGTGGCAAAGCATATGCACAAAGCCCTGGGTTTGATCCCCAGTACTGTCCCTACCCCCAAAAGGATAGCTTGACCATCCTTTGTGCAAAAATCAAAAATCAGAGATGCTTTGAAAACTGAAAATTTTGACACCTGATTCTCAAAAAACTTTTGGATTTTGGGCTTTTCAGATTAGGGATGCTCAACTGATAAAGTCTATGCAAATGTTTCAAAATCTGAAAAACTCTGACATCGGAACTATTTTTGAGCAAGTGTTTTGGATAAAAGCTATTTAGCCTGTATGTTGGGAGCACAGGAAAAGCATTTAGAACAGCTGAAAATTAAGAAAGCTTCCTGGTTATGATTTTGCTTCATAAGACTACAGTAACCTGATCACCCTTCTGTTTTGATGATAAATTCTCTCTTTTCTTTTTGTGGTACTGGGGATTGAACCTAGGGTGTCCTTCTTCTGGCTGGCATATTTTTATTTACTCTTCTTTGATTGTACTTATCTAAAATTATTTTTCACTTCACAGTATCAGTGGAGCAGCTAATTTTACTCTTTCCTGGGACTGGTTTGCTTCTAACTAGCATACTCTGCTGATGAGGTAGCCTGCTATACTTCTTTTTTGTAATAAACTGTCACTTTAAATTTTTAAAAATTTATTTATTTATTTATTTATTTATTTATTCATTTATTTTGAGACAAGGTCTCCCTGTGTAGTTCAGGCTGGCCTTGAACTCACTATGTAGTCCAGGTTGGCCTCAAACTTGTGGCAGTCCTCCTGCCTCAGCTTCCTGAGTGCTGGGATTACAGATGCCTATCAGCACACCCAGAAACTTTCAGTTTAATTAAAAAAAGAAAAAGATTCAAGACTATCAGTCTTTATTTCAAGGCCAAAATGTAGAATACTAGCTCCTTATACTCTTAAGTTAGAGTCAGGCTATCTTCAAAGCAGGCTGGCTAAACTTCCTTGATGCTGTGTTACCAAGCAAGGAGTATATGTAGTAGTATAACACTTGCCTAAGGCCCTGGGTTCAACTCCCAGCACAAGAAAAAAAAAAGAGAACTAATATTTTATTCAGATTTTCCTCCTTCCTTTTCTTTAGTTACAGAAGAATTGCCTCCTTTCACTTTGCAGTGACCGGATCCTTCAAGATGTTCCATTCAACAGGCAAGTGGTAACTCTAAAACTTAAAATTTTAAATTTTAGAAATTTGTCTCAAGTCATTTCTTACCAGTTTTATATCCTTGATTGACTGGGTGGAGCACACACCTGTAATCCCAGTACTCAGGAATTTGAGGCAGGAGGATTGCTACAAGTTTGAGGCCAACCTGGACTACATAATGAATTCAAGGACAGCCTGATCTACATAGCAAGACCCTGTTTCAAAAGAATAAAAAACCAGTCAACCAAACCAAACCAAACAAAAAATAACCAGATATCCTTGGTGTAAGATTGCTTTAAAGGATACTAAATCTACTTTGTTAAATTTAGTGCCTTGACCTTCTTGATACCAGTTGACCCATTTTCATAGCACTTTGCTTGGTTATAGAAGTGCAGATCCTGGGCTGTGGGTCAGTTGGCTCAAAGGGCCATCGTGCCATTTTGGACTACTTGCCTTGGTCTCAGTTGCCATAGCCATGGTTGGTCCATCTCAGGGCATCCAGCCATTGTTGGAGTCTGAGAAGCAACTGCAAAGTGAAAGAACTTGAGACTGAAGCAGATCAAAGAGGCGCAGGCTGAGGTTGAACAGTACCTACCGCCTGCCTGTGGTGAAAGAGTTTCAAGGCCAAGGAAGCTGTGGCTCTGGGGTCCCATGATAGCAGCAGGACTGAAGTGGAGGAAGATACCAAGGAGAGGGTGGCCATGCTCTAGCCCTGCTTCTGGCAGACAGGGAAAAAGTCCTCTTGGTCTTTGTCCATGACTTCTGGCCAGAAATCCATGAAAACTATGGCATAAATGGGTAGGAGAAGAAATAAGTGCCTGTTCATAGATTGGCATTGGAGATACCCTAATGAAATGTGAAGCTTCAGCAAAGTTGAGTTCTAGTCTTATGAAATGCATTAAATTATTTCTGTATATTATGTAGTAGATCCCTTTGCTTTTTGAAGAGTGGCATAATTAGGTTCTGTGTACAAACTTAGTACTTATCCAAACGCTTTATATTTTACTTCATATTTCTTAGAAATATAATGAGTATATATTGTCCGTTGGTCTATGCCTTTCAGCTCCAGCAGCATATACTGTATATCAATGTTGAATTTTTCTTTCTTAGATCTAGTAGGGAAAAAAATCAATTCTTTGAAAAAGAAAAGGGTTAAATAAATTTTTGGGGGGGGATACCGGAGGTCAAACTCAGGTCCTTGCACTTTCGAGGCAGGTGGCAGAACCACTGAGCTAAATCCCCAGGCCCTAGGGTTAAATAAAATTTTTTCCCTTGTACTTTCTTAAATGCCCAGGGCTTTACCGATGGAAAAGTAACTTGTAGGAAACAGCAGCCAGTGCCTTGACAAAGGATCAAAACAGTGAATACACTGTACTAAGTATTCTTGGTTTGGTTGTGCTTAATTTATCTTAATCAAAATTACTAGATAATAGAACTCAAGAACTTGTTGTATGTTATTTGGTGTAGTGAGAATCATTTAAAAGTAAAGATTGTCATAGAAAAGAATTTATATTGGTTATAGTTTACAGAATAGCCACACTGTATTGTGTTCTGTGATCATTATCATCTCCATTCAAAAGATGAAGAAATTGCGAGATATGGTGCTGTAGACCTGTAATCCCAGCACTCAGGAGGCTGAAACAGAAGGATCATGATCAGGAGTTCAAGGCCACCCTGGGCTACATATCGAGATCCTTTCTCAAAAAAAAAACAAAACCCTAAAAGGAATGGAGTCATATAGAAATTCAGTGTCTTGATTGTGGTGTTGTGATTAATAACTGGAAAACTAGACAGACTCAAGTCTTCTATTTTTAGGTCTAGTGTTCTTTTCTTTGCAGTATACCTTTTATTATTATTTGGTGTTAAATTATGAAAGAAACTTTTAAGTGGAGGTTAAGGGAAGCCATATAGCAATTCCACTAAGTATAAAGGGTGTTCCTTGTTTTTTGAAATGTTGTAATTTGGGAACCATAAAGACGATATATTAGCTGGACATGGTGGCACATGCCTATAATCCCAGTCCTCGGGAGACTGAGGCAGGAGGATCACCTCATGTTTGAGGCCAGCCTGGGTTATACAATGAGTTAGAGGCCAGCCTGAAATACATAGTGAGACCTTGTCTTTAAAAAACAAAATTTTAAAAAGTGGTTGTTTTTTTTTTCATTTTACTGGTTTTTTGGTACCGGGGATCAAACTCAGGACTTTGAGCTTGGGAGGCAGGTGTGGTGCCACTGAGTTAAATCCCCGGCCCTCATTTTGCTGTTTTAAAATGTATTTAACAATGGCATTTTGAAAAGGAAATTTATTCTTCATGATTTATGAAAAGTATGTTTCTCAAGCAGCAACATTACTGAGATTTACCTTTCATTGGGTAAAAGAATATAGTATTATCTGGTATGGCTAAGGATTGAGGTGTTTCATTTATTATTTAAAATAAATACTTGGATAAAACATAACTACATATTTCTCATGTAGATCACTAATTTTATTTTATAAACATCAAGCCTCTGTGTTGATCATGGCAGTGAAGTCAAAAGTAAGAAAGAGGGCCAGGGTCCGGGGATTTAGCTCAGTGGTTCTGCCGCTTGCCTCTCAAGTGCAAGGTCCCAAGTTCAATCCCGGGTACCAAAAAAATAGTAGAAAAGAGATACTCATTCTCCTAGAGAAGATTATAATTTACCCCAGGGGTTGACAAACATTTTCTTAGCTGGGTCTTTTTTTTTTTTTCTTGTACTGGGGATTGAACTAAGGTCCTTGCGGTTGCAAGGCAGGCGGCAGAACCACTGAGCTAAATCCCTGGCCCAGACATTTTCTTAAAGGGCCAGATTATAAATCTTTTAGATTTGTGTCCCATGAGGTCTGTGTTGCAACTATGTAAATCACTGTACCTCAAAAGCAGCCATAAACAATATATAAACAAGTGAGTGTGAATGTTCATTGAAACTTTATAAAATAGGCAACTTGTCCACCGACTATAGTTTGTCTGCCTCTGATCTGTGCAGTGCACTGTCTTAGTTACTTTTCTCATTGCTAAGACAAAATATCCAACACCCAAAGTTAAAGGAGAAAAGGTCTATTTTGGCTCAGTTTATGGAGGTTTTAGTCGGTCAGGTGGCTCCAAGGCAGGGTGGCATGGCATAGGAGAAATAGTTCACTTCAAGCAGAAGGCAGGAAGGTAGGAAGGCAGCAAGTGGTGCAATAGAAACAGCAGCCAGCAACAAGTGACAACACTCTTTCTTCCCCTTATAACCTATCTATTTTATTTTATTTTATTTTGGTACCAGGGATCAAACTCAGTACCTTGAACTTGCATGGCAGGCGCGATGCAACTGAGCTAAATCCCTGGCCCCCTTATAATCTATGGAGACTACCCACCCTTAGAACAGGTAGCACTCACACCCAGGGTGGGGCATTCTTAATCCTAAAATCACATCATAAATCAATCCCAGCATCACATCCTTGATCACAGCATCATAAACTCTAGATCCAGTCACCTCTGAAGAGCCCCACCTATGACTAGATGAGGCTTTGGGGGAAATATCTAGATACAAATCAGAACATGCATTATGCTAGAATTGAGCATCTTTGTGGTCAGAAGCTGACTGCTTCATCTCATGGTCTCTAGTGTTTAGGTGGATATGTAGTGAATGGATGGATAAATGACTGAATGAATATAACATGAGACAGAATTTTTCATAGAATAGATAATTGACAGAATGTATTGGGCCTCTGAGCAAGGAAAACAGATCCATCTGAATGATCATTAGACTTCATATTGATGATGGCACTTGAGACAGTAACAACGAACATGTATGAAGCACTTACTATTACTGCCAGGCCCAATGCTAAAGTGTTACATGTGCTTATTCAATCATTACCACAATTCAGTGAAATTGTTATTCTTACAATCTTCATCTTACAGGTGAGGAAACAGGCACAGGCACCGAAAGGCTCAGTAACTTGCTCAAGGTAATAAGATAATAAGTTGCAGAGTCTAGATTTAAATCCAGACTGATTTCAGAGCCTTTTTCTTTCTTCTTCTTCTTCTTTTTTTTAAAAGGTGGGATCTTGCTAAATTGTCCAGGCTGACCTTGAACCTGGGATCCTCCTGCCTCAGTCTCCTGAGTACTTGGGATTATAGGTGTGAGCCCCATGCCCAACTTCAGAGCCTTTGATTTTTATATTCATACTATATTGCTTTGAAAAGGAGAGCTAGTTGAGTGGTATATTCTGGAATTGCATGAATAGCATCATAGAGGAACTCAGTAATAGTAATATTAGTAAAAATTAACTTCATTTGGCTTAGTATGGTATTGCACACATACAATTTTAGCTACTTGGAAGACTGAGGCAGGAGGATTTTAAATTTGAGACCAGCCTGGGTAAATTTAGCAAGACCCTACCTCAAAATTTAAACAAACAAGGAAGGAAGGCAGGCAGGCAGGCAGGCAGGCAGGCTGGAGATATAGCTAAGTGCTCCCTGGGTTTAGTGCCCAGTACTAAACCTTTATCAGGAATTTATTATGTGCCAATTTCTATACTGAGTCTTTTTTTTTCCTTGCGGTCCTGGGGTTGAACCTAGAGCTTTGTGTATACCAGACAAGAGTTTTGCCACTGAGCTACACCCTACCCCAGATGTAGCCACTGAGCTATACCCTAGCCCAGGTATTACCATTTAACCCTCACAGTAACCCCATGGAAGAGGCTTTTGTTACTGTTTTAGAGATAAAAATACTGAGGTCCAGAGAGACGAAGTAACTTCCCAAGATCCCAGAGTTCCTAAGCGGTAGAGCTGATATTTGAATCCAAGCTGACTCCAAAGTATATGGTGTTATTCATGACTTGACTGCATAGATGCACATGATAAAATAATTTGTTGTTATTATTATTAAGAGTAAGTAGAGGACTGGTTTAAAAAAGTAGACCTGGGGATGATGGCACGTGCCTGTAATCCCAGCACTCAGGAAGCTGAGGCAGGAGGATTGCTGTATGAGGCCATTCAAAACTTGTCTTCAAAATCTGAACCTTAATCACCAGGCTATTGTACTGAATAACTGCAGGTGTGTGTGTATGTGTGACTAATAAGCAATTCACTTCATAGTAAGCATAAGGTAGGGAAGAAAAGAGAAGATTTGAAAGTAGCAGTGCATGCTAGAGTCCTAGAATGTTGTGAGTATAGGACTGACATTATACCTAAGCCCTCTGACGGGTTATTTATTACTGATGTACAGGCACAAATCAAAGGGGAAGCAATAGAGACAGGGAAGCTGATTGGGAATCTACTATAGAAAAATGCCAGGCTAGGAATGTAGCTCAGAAATAAGAGTGCTTCTCTAGCTTGCACAGGGCCTTGTATTTGATCTCCAGTACCACCACTCCCCAAAAACCAATAATGGGCCCAATCAGAAATAGCCTTGGGAACTGGGTGTACTGGCACATGCCTATAATCCCAGCACTCTGGTGTGGTGAGGTAGGAGGATCATAAATTTGAGCCTAAACGTGGCAATTTAACAGGACTTTGTCTCAAAAATAATTTTTTTTAGAGCTAGTTGTGAATGTAGATCAATGCAAAGGCCCTGGGGTCAAGTCCCAGCTATACACACACACACACACACACACACACACGCAAAAGCCTTAGGAATAGCAACAACAAAAAGAAATGGCATTAGGAATACAAAGGAGGTGACAGTGAATTTGCAGAACAATAATCTACTTCAGTATAACCATTCAGCCAACATGTATTAAGCACTGTTTATGTGCCATTGAATACTTAGCGTAAAGGATATGGTCCCTTCCCTCAAGGACTTCATAGCCAGTGGAGATTCAGGAGAGTCTCCATATGATCACAGTTAAAAACAAGGCACTAGGAGAAGGCAACGATAAACTTGTGAAGGAAAGGTTCTTGAAGAAAGTACTGTTTGAGCTGAATCTTAAAGCATGAGCCTATGGACAAGATAATGCCGTTTTGATTTCTCTCCTACATCCAGTGCTTTGGCAGGCCCAGCTCTATCTTCAAAATATATCCAAAATTCCAACATTCCACTTCCCTTTATACCATTGGGACTAGACTAAAAGCGATTTCTCTCGTGAATTATTAGCCTTTGACCCACTCACCTACTTCTGTCCTTGCCCTCCTGAAGTTTATTCTGAGCACAATTGATAGAGTGATCCATTAAAAACATTAGCCAGAGCCCCTCAAGGTGGTGCTACACGCCTGTAATTCCAGCTACTAGGGAGGCAGAGCAGGAGGACTGCAAGTTCCTGGCCATCCTGCGCAATTTAGTGAGACTGTATTAAAATAAAATTTAAGAAAGGTCTGAGGATGTAGCTCAGAACATTTGCCTGGCATGTACAAGACACTAAGACTCAAGGCCAGGCATGCTGGTATATTCCTGTAATCCTAGCAGTTTGGGGGTTGAGGGGGGACCGAGGCAGGAGTATCACTGCCAGTTAGAGGCCAGCCTGGACTACATAGCGAGGTTGAGGCCATCCTGAACTACATAGCGAGACACTGTCTCTGAACAAAACAAAATAAAAAAAAAACCAAAGTCATTATGACCCAGTACTGCCCCTCCACCAAAAGAAAGGTTCAATGTCTTCCTTAGCTATCCTAAATAAAATTTCAACACTTCATATCCTCCCTTTCCCTTATTACCTTTCTTCTTCCCTAGAATAATAAAATCTGTATGAGAAGTAGAAATATTTTATTGTTTACTGCTCTCCACTAGGACTAGCTTAGCATACCAGAGGCCTTAGGTTCAATCTCTAGTACCAATGAGAGTTAGAGATAGAGGGAAGGAGGAAGGAAGGGAGGGGGAGGGAGGGAGGGAAGGGGAGGGGGAGAGAGGAAGGAAATATAAAATAGGTTATAATTATAGAGGATGAAATGCCGGGTTTGATCATATTTTCCAAACTATTATTTCTTTACAAAATGTCAGAATTAAGCCATCATCTCCAAACCACTGTGACTGTTATTTGCTATCAATTAAGAGGAATTTTCACTTTTCTTTTTGCCTACTTAATTTAGAGCATCAGTTCCTAGCTGGAACTTTGAAACTGTGCTTCACCCTCCAAGATTAACTCATGAAACCCTCTGCGCATTTTTAGGTTTGAAGCAGCCAAACTTGTCATGCAGTGGCTCTGCAACCATGAGGATCAAAACATGCAAAGGATGGCGGTTGCTATCATTTCTATCCTGGCTGCCAAGGTACTGGAACTTTTTTTTTTTTTTTTGGTACTGGGGATCGAACTCAGTACCTTGCACTTGCAAGGCAGGTGGCGGAACCACTGAACTAAATCCCCAGGCCAAAGGTACTGGAACTCTTGCTGAATAATTTCGTATAGGCAGTTGTTTCCCGTTACAGTTACTGTTTTCTGGGGCCGGCCATAGTGGTGCACGCCTGTAATCCCAGCACTGGGGAGGCTGAGGCAGAATTGCTATGAGTCTCAACCCCCCCCCCCAAAAAAAACCCCCTCAAAATAATTACTATTTTTCCCTGCAGTCTGTGTGCCAGAAAGATTAGTAAGCGTATCAGCCAGCCTTAGTCAAGCCGATTAGATAGTAGAGAATTTTGTGTTGATCAGATACTGTGCCCTTGGAATCTGTTACAGTGAGTGAGAGTGAGCTCACTGACTAGTTCGTGGATATTCACTTGGTCTTGTGCTTGCTTCCAGCTTTCTACAGAACAAACTGCACAGCTTGGAGCTGAACTCTTCATTGTCAGGGTAAGTTCATATCTCCTCTCTGTAGGCCACTAGATAAGAATTTATTTTTATTGTTTGCAGCCATCTGGATATGTGTGTGTGTGTGTGTGTGTGTGTGTGTGTGTGTGTGTGTGTGTATTTCTTTCCTTTTATAAAAAAAGCATATGTTAGGATTTGTTCTTGCTGGTTGTTTTTTTTTTCTGGTACCAGGGATTGAACTCAGGACCTTGGGCTTTTGAGACAGATGCGGCGCCACTGAGCTAAATCCCCAGCCGGTTATTTTGTTTTGTTTTGATTTTTGAGGCAGGGTCTCCCTATGTAGTTCAGACTAACCTCGGACTTGCAATAATCTTCCTGCCTCAGCCTCCCTGAGTGCTGGGATTACAGGCCTGCTGCACCATGCGACTTCCTTTTTTTTGCAGTGCTGGGGATTCAGGGTTTTGCATATGCTAGGCAAATACTCTACCACTGAGCTAAAATCAGACCCTACCCCACCCCCTTTGATTTTGAGACAGGGTCTTGCTATGTAGTTCAGGCTGGCATTGAACTCACTATGTAACCCAAACTGTCCTTGAACTCGTGGTGCTCCTCCTGCCTCAGTCTCCTGAGTGCTGGGATTATAGGCATGCACCCACCACGCCCAGCATCTCATTCATTCATTCATATATATATATATATATATATGATATATATATATATTGTGTGTGTGTGCGCGCCAGGAATCGAACTCAGAATCTTGCGCTTACAAGGCAAGTGTTGGAACCACTGAGCTAAATCCCCAGCCCCAGCATCCCCTATATTTTAAAAACATTTATTTTGATACTTCTAAATGGATGTATTTGATATTAGACAGCGGATCTTTTGACCCAGTGCCATAGAAATGAGACCAGGCTGAGGGGTTCAAGCATATGCAGGCCAAGCTTTTAGTTTGGAGGAAAGGAACTTCAGCTTGAAGAGAAAGGAAGTTAAAGGGGGAAGAGCACTGATTGAGAGAGAAAAGTGAGGCTGGCCTATTAACAGGAGGACAAGGGAAGTTCTTATGGGGTTGTTGGTGTGGGCGAGGGACTGGTTGATCATTATCTCAGTTCACTTCACCAGAGGGAGTGTCAACCTGGTACCGAGAGATGAGGGCTTCTGCTGAGGGGCAGCCTCAGTGGGTATCATCTCGCCTGGTGAGGGGTGCTCTCATCATGGGCTGATCTGCCTTCAGAGGTGTTGCTCTTCCTGGGATTCAGAGGATTACAGGTCAGGACAGGGACTAGAGACTTGGAGGCGTTGCTCCAGGGGGCCGGTAGTGGGATATTGTAAAAGCTGGCAATGCAACATCCCTGAAAGTCTTGAGAAATACCTTAGTCAGTCTTATCTTGGTATCCCCAGTCTTGAAGAGGGTTGAGCTAGCACAGGGGTTAAGGCTGGGTGTTTTCAGCTTTCCACACACCATTCTTTCAATGGGTGACAGGTCAGGGGCTAAGGCCTTAGATTTTTTGTCTTCAGTCCCTGTGGTGGTCCCTGTCTCATATTCTTTTTTTAATTTTTTAGTTTTTTTGGTACTGAGGTTTGAACCTAGCACCCTTATGCTGAACTATATCCTTAGCCTTTTAAATTTTGAGATAGGATGTTGCTAAATCGCTCAGGCTGGGCTGGAATTTGAACAAGTCACATTATATAGCTGTTAGGAAGATTAATTTATAATTTTTTTTTTGGTACCAGGAATTGAACTCAGGACCTTGCACTTGCCAGGCAGATGTGGCACCACTGAGCTACATCTCTGGCCCCAGAAAGATTAAATAAGAAAAAGATTAATTGTCGGAGTGTATGCTAAGTAGTTAAATACAATATGTATTAGATAAGAGAGAAATAATACTTATTTTTAATTTTTTTAGGGATGACATTTTAGTGGGGTTTTTTTGACATTTTAGTTTTTTAAGAGGCTTTTTTGCTGGGCACAGTGGTGCACACCTGTGATCCTAGCTAACTTGGGCTGCTGAAGCAGGCAGAACAAACGTTTGAGATCAGCCTAAGCAATTCAGCGAGACCCTGTCTAAAAGTAAAAAGAGCTGGGGATGTAGATCTCAGTGGTAGAGCATTTGCCTAGCATGAACAAAGCCCTGAGTTCAATCTCCAGTATTGTTAAAAACAAAAGCAAGGGCCAGGGATTTAGCTCAGTGGCGCCACACCTGCCTGGCAAGTGCAAGGTCCTGAGTTTGACCCCCAGTACCAAAAAAGCAAAAACAAAAACAAACCACAACAGCGATATACACATAATTTCTTTTTTTTTGTTATACCTGTGCTCACTAATTTTCACTGGAGGTATATTCAAGGATTTTAAGGAAGTAGGCTACGTGTATGATTTGTAGGAGCGGTAATTAAGTTTAGTTTAAGCAGGAATTAACAGTAATGGCTGTGATGATAGTGATAGTTGAGTTTTGTTTTTGTTTGGTTTATTTGGTGTTTGAGATCAAATCCAGAGCCTGGCACATGATCTACCTAACACTGAACTTCACATTCAGTCCAAGTTTGTTGTTTGTTCATTCTTTGGTTTTGCGGTACTGTGGATTGAACCCAAGACCTTCTCACTGAACTACATCTGCAGCCCTTTTTAATTTTTTATTTTGAGACAGGTCTTGCTAAATTGTCTGGGCTTGATTCAAACTTGTAATCCTCCTGCCTCGGCCTCCCAGGGTGCTAGGATTACAGCCATGTGCCACCATGCCCAGTGGTGTTTATTTTTATTCTTCAATTCTTAATTATCACCCATAAGGTATAGATGAGGAAACAGTTAAGTTAGTTAAGGTTATGTGATTAGTTGACCATATGTGTTTGTTTGTATGTATTCAAATAACTTGATTCTAGTGTTACACTTTTAGCCATTATGGTATTAAGTTAAATAATTGTATCGAGATGTTTGTGTTTCTTTTTTTGTTTGTTTGTTTTTTAGTGGGGCGGGTACCAGGGATTGAATTTGGGACCTTGTGCTTTCAAGGCAGGTGGCGGAACCACTGAGCTAAATCCCCAGCCCCTGTTTGTGTTTCTTTTAAAAATTTTCTGAATTGAGTGTAACTTTTAGTAATAGTATTCATTAATATTTTCTTGGAGTCTATTTTATCAGGGCTTCCCTTTTTCCTCCAAAAGTGTAATCTAAAAATGAAATTATAGATGCCTTATGTAGGTTTTAAACCATTTACCTTTTGAACTTAAAGTTCTTAGACTAATACTGTGGTAGAAATAGTTTATAACTAAAATTTCAAAGCTGTTATCTTGTATATAATATAAACTAATTCTTTTATAATTATATTTAGCCATCTGTCTTTTTTTCTTAAGAAAAACTTTCAGTAAGTTCACTATGGTCAAATTACTTAATATTTCTCAGATTCAGTTTTCTTCCTTGGGGAATGGAGATAGCAGTAGTACTACGATATAGGGCATTGGCGGCAAATCTATGGTACGTGTGCCGCAACAGGGACTAGAGCCCTCTGTCGGCACAGGACCCAAGTCACCCCAGCATCACCCCAGCAGTCGAGAATAGGATAACAGTTGGTTTTTCTAAGCTGAAACCTCAGTATTCAGGTTTAATTGCAGTGTTGGGACTTTGTAATAAATAAGTGGGTTTTGGGTTGCAGTTTGGGCACTTGGTCTCTAAAAGGTTCACCATCACTGGTCTAGGATATAATTTGCTGATATTTAATAAATGTTTGCTTCACTTTCCCTTCTGCCCCCCCTCCACCTTTTTTTTTTTTTTTTTTGGTACTAGGGATTGAACTCAGGACCTTGCGCTTGGCAGGCAGGTGTGGTGCCACTGAGCTAAATCCCTGGCCCTCCCTCCCCTCCACCTTTTCAGTCTCAGGTTCTGAAATATGCTCTATGCTATAACTGACTCAGATAGTTGATCCAAACCTTCAGTTATTTGTCTCTTAAATGTTATTAACAGGTGATTAAATTATAGATTGATCAGAAAGATGTAGAAATATTTATGAAAATCCTATACATTTTTCTTATTGAAGGAAAAGACTGCTCCAAGGGGCTGTGTTTATAAGATCCTTTATGGGGAATGCTTTAAGCCATGAGCTTGATCCTTAAAGTGTGTGGTTATTAATAATCACAAGTAGGAAGAAAAAGTCCAAAGGGGTAGGGGTAGTGGGAGGGGCAGGGGAAAGGAAAGAAAGGAAAGGAAAAATGATGAGAAATGGAAAAAATGGAAATAAAGTCTTTGTAAATAGGGAAGGGTGGAGGGGGTGAAGGGA
>NW_004624859.1:346264-381880 GCF_000247695.1 Heterocephalus glaber | reverse complement strand
TGAGAAATGTAAATGTGTTGTATACCTAAAATGTACCAATAAAAGAATTTAAGTAATTAAAAAAATAATAATAATCACAAGTCATAGTAACAATTCAACAGCGAAAATTTTATTCTGTTTTCCTCCTTTTAGCAACTTCTTCAAATAGTGAAGCAGAAAACCAATCAAAATTCTGTGGATACTACGTTGAAGTTTACATTGAGTGCACTTTGGAACCTCACAGATGAATCCCCAACCACTTGCAGACACTTTATTGAAAACCAAGGTTTAGAACTCTTCATGAGGGTTCTAGAGGTTAGAATGGGCACTTCGATCTACAGTTTTTTGTGTGTGTGTGTTTTTTTGGTACCGGGGATCGATCTTGGCTCCTTGCACTTGCAAGGCAGGCAGTGAAACCACTGAACTAAATCCCTGGCCCTCAATCTACAGTTTTGATATTTATTGATTTACTTATTTAAGCCTTTCCTTATTATATGTGCCTTTTTGGGGTAGTTATAGATTTCTCTTTCTTTTTTACAGTCTTTCCCAACTGAGTCATCCATTCAACAGAAAGTTCTAGGACTTTTGGTAAGATACGATCATTTCCTGTTAAATTGCAAGCTGTAATTATTTTCTGTCTGAAAGAATACAATAAAAATTGGTTCTGTATTTATGAACACTTAATGACACTGGAAAGTAACACAATATCATTATTAAATTAGAAAATAAACAGGCAATAAGAAGTTCGTCAGTAATCCCAGCTACTGGGAAGTCCACACAGGAGGATTGCAAGTTCAAGGCCAGCCTGAGCAACTTAGCAAGATACTGTCAAATAAAACAAAACAAAACACCAAACAGCAATAAAGGCTTGGCTTGGTGGCAGATACCTAAAGTCCCACCTGCTCGGGAGTCTGAGGTTGGAGGATAACTTCAGCCTGGGAGATCAAGATCAGCCTGGGCAGTAGAATGAGACCCTGTCTATTTAGAACACACACACATATACACTAAAACTATATATCAAGATTTTTGACGCTTTAAAAGGAAAAATACAAATATACATTGTATTTCACACTGAGCATATTTTTAAAAACATTTTCATCAGAAATGTCGTTAACCTACAAGTATTCTTGGATGCTGTGTTTGGTAGGTAATAATTACTACTTAAAGGAATGTTTAACAAAAATAGGTTAAGCTGAGCTCTGTAGGATTTGGGGGCAAAGACAAAGGATCGAATAGTTTATCAGCTTAAATCATTGCCACAGGCAAAGTGCCTATGTAGTAAAAGTGTTTTACACCAGGCCTGGGCTTTCAAGGAATTAGATCATAGGAGGCATAGATTAGTGAGTAAAAATATAAATTAGTGTTTATTTCCACCTGTGAGAGTATGAGCTATATTGAGTAGTGAGGAAATGAATTTTGGGGAAAGCTGAGGGCTGGAATTTAAGGAGATTCTATTTATAGTTGCTTTAGTAATATAAAATAGGAAGAGGAAAATATAAATGTCTGGTAATAGAGGAATTATTAAATAAATGACAGGATTTGATCTAATAAATTGTTTAGGACTACTGGGAATCAAACCTGGAAACTTTATGCATACTGGGTAAGCACTCTACCACTAAGCTACATCCCTAACCTTTTTATTTATTTATTTTTTGACACAAGGCCTTACTGAATTGCCCAGGCTACTTGTGACCCTCCTGCCTCAGACTCCCAAGTACCTGAGATTGCAGGTGTGTGCTGCAGTATTTGTGCTGGCCAGTATTTGATTGTTCTATTCAGGGTTCATAAGATTATTATATACAGGGCCAGAGATTTAGCTCAGTGCATCGCTCCTGCCTCAAGCGCAAGGTCCTAAGTTCAATCCCCAGTACCCCCCCAAAAAGATTATTGTATACAGAAGGTGGCTTAAGTCATATCAAGAAGAAGGGGAGGGGGGGTACAGTGCTGCATGCCTGTAATTTCTACTCTTTAGGAGGCTGAGGCAAGAGATTTGTGAGTTTAAGTCCAGCCTGGGCTATGTGGTAAGTTCAAGGCTGGCCTAGACTACACAGTGAGACCCTGTCTCAAAAAACATAAATAAAAAGGGGGAGGTAGAGCAGGAGGGGGAGGAAATTTATTTGAAGAACGGAGCTTTGAAAATGCTTTTTTGGGGTTGGAAGCATAGCTAAGCAGTAGAGCATGTGCTTAGCATGTGCACAAATCCTGGGTTCAATCCTCAGCACCTCCCAAAAAAGTGTTTTTTAAAAAATTTCAAAAAGAATGCATGTTTATTATAATTAATGAAACAGTGCAGAATGTATTTTAGAAGTTTAAGATTATGGAGAACATTTGGAAACATTTTGGGTCCAGATTACTATTTGATTCTAGAATCACAAATAAAGCCAATTAAGATCTAGAAAAAAAAGTTTATGACTGTATCCAACTTTGCATCATTTTCATCTTATGGGGTAATTAATATTACTATAACCTGGGCTAAGGGTTTAGTACTTGCTTAGCATACATGATGCCTTGAGTTTGATCCCCTACACCTCAAAAAAAGTGTATTTCTTATAGACAAAGTATACTTTGCATCTTACTTCTCTATCCAGCTTAATAACCTCCGCTTTTTAGTAGCGAGTTCTGGATTCTTTGTTTTAGTGATATTAAATACATTCATGTTTTCCACCGTTCACCACTATTTATCTCCATTATTCTTCCTCCTGTAAAACTGAAACTCTGTCCATGAAACAACAGTACCACCCACTTCACACTCTCTCAGGCTCTGGCAGCCACAGTTCTATTTTCTATCTTTGTGATTTTTTTTTTTCTATCTCTGTGATTTTTGACAACTCTAACTACCTTGTTAGCAGAATCGTACAGTATTTGTCTTTTTTGTGACAAAGAATTAATGAGGTTGAGGATCTTCTTATGTGTTTATTGGCCATTCATTGATCTTCTCTGGAGAAATATCTGTTCAACTCCTTTATCTTTTTTTTTTTTTTTACTTTTTGTTCCTTGTTTTTTGGTTTTTTTGGTACCGGGATCAAACTCATGACCTCGTGCTTAAGAGGCAGGTGCTGTGCCACTGAGCTAAATCCCTGGCTATCTTTCTCTTTTCTTGTTTTTAAGTTTTAAGAGTTCTCTGTGTATTCTGAAAATCATTCCTTTATCAGATATATGATTTACAAATATTTTCCCTCATTCTGAATGAACGTTGTTTTGTTTTTAAGACACACCCTTGCTGTGTTGCCCAGGCTGACGTCAAATTCCTGTGCTAACCCTAGTAGCTGGGACTATAGGCGTGCACTATGCCCAGTTTACTTGTTAGGGTTTTTTTTGGGTTTTTTTGGTACTGGGGATCGAACTTGGATCCTTGCACTTGTGCAGCAGGAGGCAAAACCACTGAGCTAAATCCCCGGCTTACTTGTTAGTTTTTGATTGGGTGCTAGTCATTGTGAATTTTACCTTCTTACTTGCTACATATTTTTACTTTCCTATAAATATTATTAAACTTTGTCCTGGGGTACAGTTAATTTACTTTTTGAAAGTTGGACTATTTTGGGTTATTTCTTTTTATTTTTTTAAATTTTTAAATTTATTTTTGGTTTGTTGAGACCAGGGTCTCTCTATGCAATTCAGGCTGGCCTTGAACTCATTGTGTACCCCAGGCTGACCTCCAACTTGCTGCAATCCTCCTGGCTCAGCCTCCCGAGTGCTGGGATTACAGGCATGTACTACCATGGCTGGCTTATTTTTGGGTTTTGCTGTTATGGTTTACTAGGTTCCAAGATAATGATTAAGCTAGGGCTAATTACTTTCTCTATTGAAACTATTAAAACATGACCTTTTTTTTTTCTTTTTTGAGACAGGCTCTATGTTGCCCAATGTGTCTTACTACACTCCTGGCCTCAAATGATCCTCTTATCTCAGCTGAGACTAAGGTGTGACACACCAGGCCCAGCTCCCTAATCCTTTTTTTTTCTTTTTTTAAAATAAATTTTATTTTATTTTTCCTATCCCCCCCTATATACAAAAGCTTTGTTTCCATTTTTTTTCTTGTCCCTTCCTTGTCCATAATCCTTTTTTTTTTGGTACCGGGGATCGAACTCGGGTCCTTGCACTTGCAAGGCAGGTGGCAGAACCACCGAGCTAAATCCCCGGGCCCCAGAATCCTTTTCTGATATTTCTTTTCCTGCCCTCTAGTTTTTTCAAGCTCATAGATTGCTCAGTACTCTTCGTTTACCTGGGTCCTGGGTTGCCATAGGCTCCTAGAGAGTCTTTTGAGGTTCTTGTTGTTCTGAACAAAGAATTGGACAAGATATGTGCAAGAATTAGAGGTTTTACATTTATTAAAGTTAGGAAAAGAAGTATACTCTGCAGAATGGGTCTTGGCCAGTTAAAGTGGGTAAAGAAGTATGCTTTTCAGGGTGAGAGCAGACCACTGAAGAGTTTACCGGGCAGTGAGGTTAATGGCAGCCGGTTAATGGCAGCCATCTTTTGTATCCTCAGGCTGATGTTTGATCTAGGCCGACCTATCAAAAATCTGCTTGATATTTCACCAGAATAACTGAAGATAGTATTTTCTGGTTTGTCCCAGGTACAAAACTTGGGAGCTGTTTTTCTGCAAACGTGTTCTGGATTTCTGTGCTTGACAGGTCATGCCCATTTGCCCAGCAGGCTGGCCATGCCCTAATCTTCCCCCTCACTTTTGAATAGAGAGAGGGTCCCTCTGTAGACTTCTGCACTCTCTCTTGGTGCATCTCTCTTCTTCCTGGTATTCATCCTGTAAATTGCCTTAGTATCAGTGAACTCTCAGCTCCATTTCCTCTATTCCACAAGTCCACAGAGCGCTGCTTCAGGGCTTTATCCCTCATCCACAGCCTAGCAAGTCTCAATCCTTTACTGCATAGTGTCTACTGTTTTGAAAACTGTTGTTTCATGTTTGTTTTGTTTTTAGTAGTTTGGGAACAAGTGTGATTCTGGTTGCTTTTATTTCAGCTGGGGCAGAAGCAAGAGTCCTCATCAGTCTTCCATTAACCACTGAAGAGACATAAAAATGAGAGATTCATCTTTCAATTCATATATATATATTTTGTTTTGTTATTTTAGTTTTTGGTTTTTGAGATAAAGTCCCACTATGTAGGACAGGCTGGCCTTGAACTCATGGTAATCCTCCTGCCTCAGCCTCCCAAGTGCTGGGATTACAGGTGTGTCCCACCACACCCAGTTGTATCTTTTATATTTCTCTCTTTCTCTCTATCTCTTTCTCTATCTTTATCTTTATCTCTATCTCTATCTGTATGGGGGGATTCAACGGGTAGAGCTTTGTGCATGCCAGGCAACCACTGTATCCCTGAGGTATATCCCCAGCCTCTTTTTACATTTCTTATTCTGAAGGTATGCTGGCCATGAATTTCCTCAGATTTTGTTTGTATGGAAAAGCCTTTTCTTTTCTTTTCTTTTCTTTTCTTTTCTTTTCTTTTGAGACAGGGTCTCATTATACAGTTCAGGCTGGCCTTGAACTCACTGTTTAGCCCAAGCTGGTCTCAAATTTGAGGCAATCCTCCTGCCTCAGCCTCCCAAGTGCTGAGATTGCAAGCCTGTGCCACCATGCCTGTCTTTTTTCTTTCATTTTTAAATAGATTTTTGAGTGTCTATTGAAGTCTTAAGTGAATATTTTTTTCTTTTGAATCTTTGGGTTTGTAATTTTCATCAAATTGGAAAATTTTTTTACATTATTTCTTCAGGTATCTTTTCCCATACCCTTTCTTACTGCATTCTTTCTAGAACTCCAATTATATAAATATGTTAAACTGCTTGATAATGTACTTCACATCACAAAAGTCCTTTATTAACCTTTTTCCCAGTCTTTTTTTCTTTTGTAGTTTGGTTTGGCTGTTTTCCTTTTCTTTTTTTTTTTTAAAGGTACAATTTATTTATTTATTTTTATTTATTTTTTTTTTTGCTTAAATTCTTTTATTGGTACATTTTAGATATACAGTACATTTACATTTATCATTGGGGGCTTGTACCTATACATGATGCATCTTGGTTCTTATTTTTTCCCCATTACCTGTGCACCCTTGACCCCTCCACCCTTCCCTATTTATGTAGACTTCGTTTCCATTTTTTTTTTCTTTTCTCATAATTTTTCCTTTCCATTTTTTCCTTTCCCCATCTCCTCTCACCACCCCTACCCCTTTGGACCTTTTCCTATTTCAAAGTATCAATTATTAGTTATTAATCCTTTTAATCCTTATTTACACTTTGTTTCTCACAATAAAGAAATAATTCGGTACTTACACATGTGTATCCTGTTTATTTCACTTAAGAGTATGGCCTCTATACATCCATTTAGCTATAAGTGACTCTAGTTGCTTATTCTTTATGGCTGAGTAGTACTCCATTTTATTAAAAAAACCACATCTTCTTTATCCATTTTCCAGTTGATGGGCCCTTGGGCTGTTTCCAAGCTTTAGCTATTACAAACTGTTTGGCTGTTTTCTTTTTAGTTCACTGATGATTTTTTTTTCTGCATCATCTCATCTATTTTTTTTTTTTTTTGGTATTGGGAATCGAACTCACGTCCTTGCGCTTACAAGGCAGGCAGCAGAACCACTGAGCTAAATCCCCTGGCCCTTATCTCATCTATTAACACCATCCTATATATTCTGCAATTCAAGTAATGGATTTTTTTTCCCTCTCTAGAAATTACATTTCAGGATTTTATTTTTTTGTTTGTTTTTAGATAAGGTCTATGTAGTGCAGACTGGCCTCAAACTTGAGCTCCTCCTGTTTCAGCCCCTCAAGTGCTGGTATTGTAGGTGTGCGCCATCATACTTGGCTTAGGTCTTTTTTATATCCTTACTTTTTCTCCTCATGTTTATGTTTTGTTTCATCTTGAGTCATATTTAAAATATCTGTTTTAAATATTTGCTAATTTCATTATTTCTGTAATTTCTACATCTGTTTCTATAAATTGATTTTTCTCCTGGTTATGAATCATATTTTCCTACTCCTTTGTATGCCTGATAATTTTTGATTGGATGTTAGTCATTATGAAATTTACATTGGGGATTGCTCGATTTTATTGTTTTTCTCTAAAGAGTCTTATGCTTTATTCTGGCATATAGTTAAATTATGTGGACATCAAGTTTCTTCTTTTTAAAGCTTGTTTAGTTGTTTTATTAAGTGGCTTCCGATTAGTTTCGGCCCTAGGGCTAATATAATTTAGCCCCACCTCTATTAAATACCTTATTATTTGTTCTTTTCACTCTTGCTGGTGGGAATGTGAACTGTTCCTAGGTCTTTGTGACTTTCAGATTCCTTTGTGTGCTTTCTGGTGGCTCTTTTCCTAACCTCAAAGAGTTTCACCCCCTTTCATTACTCAACCAAATATTTAAGGGGACCTCTTTTTTTTTTGGTGCCGGGGATCGAACTCAGGACCTTATACCTTCAAGGCAGGCGTGATGCTACTGAGCTAAATCCCCGGCTAGGGTGCCCTCTTATACAGTAATATTGGTGTGTGTATCTGTCTCTGTCCATCTGTCTGTGTATCTCTCCCTTCTTTTTCCAGTACTATGATCTCTACCTTCTCAACCAAACTACTAGATTCTCATTGGTTTTCATTGCAATCTGAAAACTGCCCTCATTTGAATACTTTCAATGATCCCCTTCTGGCATTGCTAGTTGATTGCTCAGTATCTGTAAACAGTTCCTTTAGCCATTTACTATACATATTACTTTAACTTTTTGATTTATTTTTATATTACTTGAATTTTTATGTTTTTTTCCCCCAGAACAATATAGCTGAAGTACAAGAATTGCATTCTGAATTAATGTGGAAGGATTTTATAGACCACATCAGTAGTCTCCTACACAGTGTTGAAGTGGAAGTGAGTTACTTTGCAGCTGGCATTATTGCCCATTTAATATCCAGAGGTGAACAAGCTTGGACATTGAGCCGTAGCCAGAGGAATTCTCTTCTCGATGATTTGGTAGGATCATTTGGTGTTTTCTGGAAGAATAAAAACCACATTCATAATGGTTAAACTATCAGAGCCTTAAGATGTAATACTGTAATGCTTAGTAAGTCTTGTAATCCTTTCTTTGTATCTTTCTTATGTCTTCTAGCATTCAGCTATTTTGAAATGGCCAACTCCGGAGTGTGAGATGGTAGCATACAGGTAATTGTTACAATAATTAATAATAACCAGTAACCTAGTCTTTTTCTTATCTCAGGCTCATTCTCATTAGATGTTACTCATCTCCCTCAATACTAACTTTAAAAGAAGCAATGTAGGGCTGGGGATTTAGCTCAGTGGCACTGCGGCTGCCTCACAAGCACATGGTCCTAAGTTCGATCCCTGGTACCAAAAAAAAGAAGCAATGTAGCTGGGTGTGATAGTACAGGCCTGTAATCCTAGCTACTTGGCAGGCTGAGGCAGGAAGATCTCAGCCTGGGTAACTCAGTGAGACCCTATCTCAAAGTGAAAAATAAAAAGGGCTGCCAAGTAGCCCAGTGGTAGAGGGCTTGCCCCAGGCATGAGAGTCTAGGGTCAATCCTGCGTATCTTAAAATAAAATAAAAGAAGCAAAGTATTTTGATTTTTTCTGACACCTATAATTCATACCATTCCTTCCTTTATTGAATACTTACTGAATATTGCTCCCAAAGATTTGTTCTGTGCTCTTGAAATTCAAACATGAAAAAATAAAAAGAAATTCAAAGATGTCCAAGACAATTAAGGTGCACACAAGAATCTTATAGTCTAAGGGCAGGTGTGGTGACACACACCTGTGGTCCCAGGCATTTAAGAGGCTGAGGCAGGAGGATCACTGCGGCTACATAATGAGACCCTGTCTGAAAAAATAAAAATAGAGTCCAGGGATTTAGCTCAGTGGTTCTGCTTCCTGCCTCACAAGTGATCTCTGGTACCAAAAAGACAAAAGAAAGAATCTTTTTTTTTTTTGGTGCCTGGATTGAACTTGTGACCTTGCACTTGCGAGGCAGGCACCGGAACCACTGAGCTAAATCCCTGGCCCCTCAAAAAAGAATCTTATAGTCTGGTAAGAGAGACCACTACACTAGATGTATGTAAAATTAAACATGAAAGCCCTTATATGTACACTGAAAAATATTAAGTTAAAAAGCTTTCAAAGAGGGCCGGGGGTTTAGCTCAGTGGTTCTGCCACCTGCCTCGAAAGCACAAGGATCTGAGTTCGATCCCTGGTACCAAAAAAAAAAAAAAAAAAAAGCTTTCAAAGAACTCATTTGTGAACTGAGTTTTTGTTTTGTTTTGTGTTTTGAGACAGGGTCTCACTATGTAGTCCAAGCTGGCCTTGAACACACAGTGATCCTCCTGCCTCAGCCCCCCAAGTTCTGGGATTACAGCCATGTGCTACCACCCCTGGCTAGTTTTTGAAAAATTAAGGTCAAGAGATTTTAGGAAGAGAAAGCAATGTATGAATACATGGAAATCTAAAAGAACATGCAGTATTGCAAGAACTAGAAGTAACACCACATCCATAAGGGAAAAAGTTTGCAGAATAATTTATCAAAGTGCATACTGGCTGCCCAACCCTCTTTATGACAATTGGGTAATTTCATAGCAAAGTTACTAATTACCCAAAGTATTCCAGGTTGCTGCTTAATTAATTTTATTCCAACTTATTTTTATTGTCTGCTTTATAAATGCTGGTTCTGCCAACATTTTTTATTTGTCCAATTTATGTGGTACCCCTTTTTGTTCAGACCAGTAGATGCAGAAAAGCTAGTTCTAGACCTTCATGTTGTTCTACTTCTTAACGGTATCACCTAACTTCTCTGTGTCTTAGTTTCTAAATCAAGGTTTGTTAGTCTGCAAAATGTGTATCTTTAAGACCAAAAAAGTGCTTTTGAAAGATGCTTTGTTTCTCTTTTAGTACTGAGTTCTAATCCCTTTTACTTTCTTTTTTGGTACCAGGGATCGAACTTGGGTCCTTGCGCTTGCAAGGCAGGCAGTCAAACCACTGAGCTAAATCCCCAGCCCCCCTTTTACTTTCTATATACCAAAACATGTTGGAATTCAGTCTTTTCAGAAATGTCTAAGACAAGATGTTCTGTAGTTCATTTATATGATGACATTTCTAAAATGAAATGTTTAGTAATTGCTGCTTTAAAAATAATGCTACAAGGGCCAGGGATTTAGCTCAGTGGTTTCACCGCCTGCTGCGCAAGCGCAAGGACCAGAGTTTGATCCCCGGTACCAAAAAAAATGCTACAAGCCAGGCGTGATGCCATATACCTCTAATTCCAGCACTAGAGAGGCTGAGGCAGGAGGATTGCTGTGGGTGGAAGGCCAGCCTGAGCTACACAGTGAGTTCAAGGCCAGCCTAAACTAGTAGCCAAGACCCTACCTCAAACAAACAACAAAAAAAGATGCTACATATCGAATGTAACTTTGACTCTTTTATTTTGTACCTTAGGTCCTTTAATCCATTTTTCCCATTACTTGGCTGTTTCACAACACCGGGAGTCCAGCTGTGGGCAGTTTGGGCGATGCAACATGTCTGCAGCAAGAATCGTATGTAGCAAAAAAAGAATTATGGTTTTTCTTTTTCAAAGGAAATTCTCTTTTCACAGGAAAGCCATTTCTTATTTGTGCTTTGGAATAATTTTTAGATACTGACTTCTAAAGATATAAGAGAATTATAGGTTATAAACTAAGTATTCTTTTAGAATAAGTTTGGCAATGTGGAATGACAGTAGTGAGATAACGGTTCTAACATGGAATTTTAAAAATTTATTTAATTATTTAGTTGGCTTATTTGTGAGACAAGGACTGCTACATAATACAGTCTTGCCTTGAACTTGTTATGTAGGTCACCATCTTGCCTCAGCCTTCTATTTTTTTGTGTTTTTGGTACTGGGGATCAAACTTGGGACCTTGTGCTTATGAGGCAGGTGGCGAAACCACTGAGCTAAATCCCCAGCCCAACCTCAGCCTTCTAAATACTGGGATTATAGATATGTGCCACCACATCTGGTTTAAACTCATAGAATTTAGTTAGTTAGTTTTATTTATTTATTTATTTGAGACAGAGTCTCACAAGGCAGTTTAGGCTGTCCTTACGACTCACTATATAGCCTAGGCTGGCTTCAAACTCACAGTGATCCTCCTGTCTCAGCTTCCTGAGTGCTGGAATTACAAGTGTGTGCCACCGTGCCTGACCTAAACTCATAAAATTTAAAGATTCAGAGCCAATAGTGATGGGCTAGGGGTGTAGCTCAGTGGTAGAGTGCTTGCCTAGCATGCCCAAAACCCTGTGTTCAATCCCCAGTCCTGGGGGAACAAAACAAAACAAAATAGTGAGGGCCAGGGATATAGCTTAGTGGTACTGGACTTGCCTAGCAAGCATGCCTGAGATTCTGGGTTTGATTCCCAGCACTGCAAAAAAATTGTTTTTTAATTATATGCAAAAGCTTGTTTTTACATGAATATTCCATTCAAACATTATTTATAATAGCTGATAACACTAAATAGAGGTCCAGCAATAGGGAAATGTAAAATAACATTGAACAATCTGTACAGTGGAATATTTGCATGTCATTTTAAGTGAAGAACATACAGTAGAGTAGGGTGTGGTGGCATACACCTGTAATTCTAGCTACTCAGGAGTGTGAGCACCCTATCTCAAAAAACAAAACAATACAAAAAATGGGCTGGGAGCTGAGTTTGGTCACCTCTAATTCCAGCACTTTGGGAGGCTGAGGCAGGAGTGTTTAAAGTTCATATTAAGAAATAAAAAAAAAGAGCTGGGGCTATAGCTCAGTGTCAAGGCCCTGGGTTCAATCCCCAGTACCAAACAAACAGTCATCTCCCCCCTCTCAGTGCAGAAAAAAGGGTACTGGGGATGTAGCTCAGTGGTTGAAGGCTTGCCTAGCATGCATTAGGCCCTGGGTGCAATACCAAGCACCACAAAGAAAAAAAAAACAAGACTAGGAAATATGCAGGAATTTGTATTTTGGTACATGATGGAAATAACAGGTATCTGACTAGCCTGCCAGCTAAATGAAAACTGGGGAGGAAATTTGAAAAAACTCTCTCTAGACCTTAGGCCAAGGCAACAAGGGGTCTGATACGTAAAGAATGGCAAGGAATGATCAGTACAGCTTACCTGGTTTTCTTCCTGAAGATACAGCTATTACTAGACCCTGATTGTCATAGTCCATTTTGTGCTGCTGTAACAGAATACTTAAGTCTAGGTAAGGTATAAAGGACAGAAACTTATTTCTCACAGTTCTGGAGGCCAGAGGTCCAAGATGAAGGAACCTTAGCCTGAGGCAGAATAGCAGGCCAGCATGCCATCCAGCTGCTGTGTGAAGCCTCTTTTATAAGGATATCTGTCTTAGTAATGAGAACAAAGCCCTTGTGACCTAATCACAAATTATTGGCCTTGCTTCGTAATATTGACATATTGGCAACACCTGAGTTTGGAAAGGAACTATTCAAACCATAGTCCTGGCCTAGGGTGGAAGAATCAAGCACAATAAAACAATTTCATTGAGCTGAGGGGAAAGAGCAGAGACTGTGGTGCCTGAGATTATGGTGCAGTGTAAGGCAGAGGCAGCAGCTACAGTTACCAGGAACTCCTGGCTGGGAGTGTAACTCTGGTACAGCATGTGCTTAGTACTTAGTACATGCAAGGCTCAGGGTCTGATCCTCAGCACTACACACATAAAACTACAGAAATCTTTATGAGGATTGCTTGAGTCTTTGAATATCACTCCTGTTGCATGCTTATGGTAAGACTTCTAGCCTGAGAAAGAACAAATACCAAATTACTGATAATTGAACAATATTTGGAGCTCATGTATCACTGGAAAATATTTGAGTTCCAAACAGAGTAGCAAGAATTTGCCAGGTGTGGGTTCAGGCCAGCCTGACCTACATAGTGAGTTCAAGGCCAGCCTGAATTACATAGTGAGACACTGTCTCAAAAAAACAAAAACAAAACAATTTTTTTTTAAAAAAGGCTGGGAATGTAGCTCAGGACAAAGGCCCTGGATTCAGTTTCCAGTATTGGATAAAAAGAGCTTAATGCCTGAGGCAGTAGAAACACCAGAAAAAATTAAGCTAGCCCTATAATATTAGCTACTTTAGAAAAATCCTAAAAAATTTGAACAAATCTTGAAATGATCAAAAATAAATATACTGCTAGTTAATAACTAAGAAATTTTTTAAAAAGACAACAGGTAGACCAGGCATGGTGGTACATGCCTATCATTACCAGTACTCTGGACGGCTGAGGCAGGAGGATTATAAATATGAGCCCAAATTGGGCATTTTAGCAAGACCTTGTCTCAAAGTGGGAGGGGGGCTCATTGTGAAGGTCACACAAACACTTTCTTTTTGTTTTTTCTTTCACATCCAAACATTTATTTACTTGACAAAAGTACAAAGTGATATTATCATAAGCAGAGAAAGAACCCTGGTTAGTGAAATCTAAGGCATGTACACTTTTTTGTTTTGGTTTTTTCTTTTGTTTTTTGAGACAGGGTCTTGCTATTAGTTCAGGCTAGGCTTGAACTTACTATGTAGTGCAGGCTGGCCTTGAACTCACTATGTGACTCATGTTGGCCTCAAACTCACAGCGATCCTCCTGCCTCAGCCTCCTGAAGGCTAGAATTACAGGTCTATGCCACCATACCTGGCTTTAAAGCATGTACACTTTTAAAAGTTGTCAAATTGTGAAATACTTCAAATATCACCAAATGAAAAAATAAAATCACAGGGTTATGGTTAATAAACCAAGAATTCCTCTAGGGAACTTTTTTTTATTATCTGTCTTTTATTTTGCTCCTTGTTTATACATGCAAGCTGGGTGCAGTGGTATTGAAGACCCCTGCAGAGGATCCCAGTCTCCTGTTCAGTGCGCAATGCCTGGTGAGAAGAAGGACTCAGAGACAGAATTAAAGAGAGAGACAGGGAACTGGGATAGTCAAGGCTAAGCAAGCAGCAAAGACCCTGAATAGCCAGAACCGCTGATATTTATTGGTGACACAATTATTCGTTAAGTTGGAGTGAGGGGCTACATGTGATTGCTAGGGATACATTGCTGATCCAGGCAAGGCTTGTAAGAGAAGATACAAAAGCATTCATGTGTTAGGAACAGAACAGACCAGATATAGGTTGTGGTTAACAATTAACCTTGTCTTTTTAGTCAAGAAGATTTTAATTTTGGGAATGGATTTTGGGTGTGAGTCACCCTAACCTTGGCCATGTTATGTCATCTTAAGCTCCACAGCTTCATCTGCCGTTTCTCTGCTCTCTGCTGTGGCTATTGGCAGAGAAATTGTGCTAACCTGCATGGCATCTCCAGTGCTCTTATGAGTCATGTGGGCTTTGGTCAGACTCACTTCTTAAAGCAAGCCAATTGTGGGGTTAACTCTTTGTAGCCGGCACTACTTGGAGCCTGCTTTGGGCATAATCAACAGGGCAGTCTCCCATATGGTGACACGTGCTTGTAATCCCAGCACTAAGTAGGCTGAGCCAGGAGTATTGCTAAGAGTTCAAGACCAGCCTGAACTACATAGTGAGACGCTGTCTCAAAAAAAACCAAAAAAACCCCTGAAAAAACAGAGAGAGAGAGAGAGAGAGAGAGAGAGAGAGAAACCATACAATATTTAAACTTGTGTCTATTTCACTTAATATTATGGTCTCAAAGTACATCCATTTTCCTACAAAAGACTGAAGTTTATCCTCTTTTATACCGGAGTAGTACTCCATTGTGTATAAATACCATTTTTTTAGCCATCCATCTGTTCATGAGTGTACAGGTCACTTCTAAGATTTAGCTATTATAAATTATGCTGCTTTAAACATAGGTGTGCATGTATCACTGTGAGATGATGTCTTCAACTCTTTGGGGAAGATACGTATAAGGGGAACAGCTAGGTCAAATGGAATTTCTAGTTTTAGTTTTTTGAGGAATCTTCATACTGATCTCTATAGTGGTTGTATTAGTTTACATTCCTACCAACAATTTAGAAGGGTTCCTTTTTACCTGCAGCCTCATCAGCATTTGTTATTATTTGATTTCTTGATGTAGCCTTTCTTTCTAGAGTTAGATGGAATCTCACTGTTGTTTTAATTTATGTTTCTCTAATGGCCAGAAATGTTGAACATTTTTATATGTATTTATTGAGCATTACTTCTGAGAAATGTGTAGTCATTTCAGTTGCCTATTTTTTTGATTGGATCTTTTGCTTTGGGCAGGTCTAATATTTTTGAGTTGTTTATATATTCTACATTCTGTAGGTTGGCTCTTCACTCTGTCGTCCTTTGTTGCACAGAAGCTTTAAAATTTTTTTTCAGAAGCTTTTAAATTTGATGTGATCCATTTGTTGATTCTTGGTACTATTTCTTATGCAGTGGAGTTCTGTTAAAAAAAAAAAAGTGCTTGCCTGTGCCTCTGACTTCAATAGTTTTTCCTGTTTTATTTTCCAGCAGATAAAGGAAAATCTGTTTTCTGTTTTCACATTTAGATCTTTGATCCATTTGCATTTTAGTTTAGTACATGATGAGAGATACAGGTCCAGATTCAATCTTCTGCATGTAGATAGCTAGTTTTCCCAGAACCAGTTGTTAAAGAGGCTGTCTTTCTTCTTCCAGAAATGTTTGGGTCCCTTGTCAAAGACCATCTAGCTGAGTGTGCCTGGAGTTGTTCTGCATCCTCTATTCTGTTACATTGATCCACGTCTTTTTTCCCCCCAATACCATGTAGTCTTTATCACTGTAGCCTTGCAGTGTAGCTTAAAGTCCATGTTTATGATGCCTCTTGCCTTGCCTTTGTTACCCAGAATTGCTTTTGCTATAGTCTCTTCTGGTTCCATATGAATTTTAAGATTGCTTCCTCTAGTTCTTGTGAGGAGTGCTGTTGGTATTTTGATTGGGATTGCATTAAATTTGTGTATCAGTTTTGGAAGTATGACCATTTTGACTATATTGGTTCTGCCTATGCAGAAACGGGATATCTTTCCGTTTTCTAATGTCCTCTTTGATCTTCCTTTTCAGAGTGCTGTAGCTTTCACTGTAGAGGTCTTTCCTTTCTTGGTTAGGTTAATTCCTAAGTATTTAATTTTTCTTGAAGCTATTGGGAAAAGTATTATTTCCCTAATTTCTTTCTCAGTGAGTTTATTTTTGGTGTATAGGAATGCTATTAATTTTTATGTATTGATTATGTATCTTGATATGTTACTGAATTTGGTTATTAATTCTAGGAATCTTTTAATGGAATTTTTGAGTCATATATGTAGAGGATTATGTCATCTTTGAATAATGATGATTTGACTTATTTCTTTCATATATATCCATATATATATATGGATATATATATGGATATATATATCCATATATATATATATCCCTTTTTATTTCTTTTTGCTGGATTGTTCTGGCTGATGTTTCAAGAACTGTATTAAATAGGAGTGGTGATAGCAGATATTCCTGTCTCGTTCTTGACTTTAGAGAGAAAGCTTTCAGCTTCTCTCCATTTAATATGATGTTGGCCATTGTTTTGTAATAAATGGTTTTTATCAGATTGTTTCTCTTGTTTTCTTTCAGCTTCAAGGTATTGCAGCATGCTGATTGAAGAAGGAGGACTGCAACATTTATATAACATCAAAGAACATGAACAGACCGATCCCCATGTCCAACAGATTGCTGTGGCCATTCTGGACAGCTTAGAAAAACATATTGTGCGCCATGGGAGGCCACCTCCCTGTAAGAAGCAGGCCCAGGCTAGACTAAATTGATAGCTATAGGTAATTGGATAATTGAGTCACTAGGATCCTTTTTGTGATTGGTCCACTTGGAATATCTTACCCTCTGTGGTGTTTTGGATTCTATGACAAGAGTCATAAGATCAGTTTGGGATTAATAATGTACAGTACTGCCCATGTGAACAGTCTAATATGTCTTGTGATTTTTAACTTATGAGGCAAGAAAGGTCTCTTTATCATTCCCTTTCAGAAAATTTTCCACATCTTTCAGTGTTTGAATTTACCTGTGCTTGAGATTCTACAGTTTTCTGATAAAGTTTGCACGAACCCTTAGGCCAGACTTTTCTGATCTCAAAGTCCCTTCCAATCATTTTGTGGCCTCGGATTTCTGGCACTGCTTCAGTTGTAAAGTTTCTACTGCTTCTGTATAAAATGCCTTTATCCTCTGTGTATCTCTTAGAAGACACCCTTCTTAGTGTGAAAGAATGGAAACCTGCATTGTCTCCCCATGGAAGTTACACACTCTGTGGAACCCGGGTGGCTGGCAGAAAAATGTATTGGGAAGAAAAACAATGAGGAAGAATAGAGTTTAGGAAATGAGAATTGCTTTCATGGTGTAGTTTCTAAAATGGGACAGGATGCCCTTCTGGAGCCCACCTCTTTGGAGACAGTGAGCAGAACCTTGTTCCTGTATTTATGGCTGGAAACGTGGACTGGTACTTCCTATATAGACTGCGGGTTGCTCTCTAGAAATATTTCCCAGGCATCACACCATAAACTATTACAGCACTCTGGGTTAAAGCCTAATTGATTCTCTGTATGTCATATTGTTCTAAAAATGTAAATTTTTAAAAACTTGTCTCTGGTTAAAAGTAGCTGTTCTTTTCCTGCTATTTTAAAGCCATTTTTGTTCAGTGGGATAGAGACTACTCATGGTATTAACCTGCTCAGTTAAAACACAGTTGACAGCAGTAAACTTTGCCACAAAAAGTTAAATTTGGGTTGGGGTGTAGCTCAGAAGTTGAGTGCATGCTTAGCATGTACAGCCCTGAGTTCAATACTCAGCACCAAAAAAAAAAAAAGAAAGAAAAAGCTGAATTTTTTCCAAATACGTATATCTTCTTAATTTGTTCATGTTATAAAAAGATGCCCACATTTTACTGCCAAAAATGCAAGAGAAGAATAAGACCATTGTTGAATGACTAAATGTAATGATTTTAATTACAGTGGATAAGAGGAAATATTTTTGATGAATTATTTTTTGAACAATTGCCTTTCCTTTAAGATACTTGATAAAGTATATTAAACAATAAAATATCATTATATCAATAATTGCACTTGAGAGGCAACAAATCTCCAAGAAACTTAATTTTCATTTAAAATTTATTTTATTAATAAGGTTAATCTGCAATCTCAGATGATTGCATTTTTCATAGCCAAATTATTTTCATTAGAGTTTTTTCGGGGGGGAGTACTGGAGATCAAACTCGGGTCCTTGCACTTGCAAGGCAGGCGGTGAAACCACTGAGCTAAATCTCTGGCCCCTTCATTAGAGATTTTAAATAGGATGTTAAAATGATAGTCAGAAGCGCCTTCAGAAAGGAGCTGGTGTACTAGTGCACTGACAGCATTTTTGACACTATCACAATAAATGGACTTGAATTTTGTGGTATTCCTTTATAGGGACAAAAACTGAGTTAAACTAAAAGAAAGCAGATATGTAAAATCATTAAAAGATGTGTTAAATTATGGCTTAATAGGGCCGGGGATTTAGCTCAGTGGGTCTGGTGCCTGCCTCAAAAGCGCAAGGTTCTGAGTTCGATCTCCAGTACCAAAAAAACATGGCTTAATTCTGATTCAGTTGGCTTAAGGAACTTTTTATAATATACATTTTCACAGATTATGCTTATTTCAGAGGAAGTGCAAAATTCTTTTTAAAGTTTAAAAAAAATGTTTTTTTGCCTTTTTTCTTAATTTTAATGTCTAAGGCAAAATTCAGAAAATAGGATGGTCTGAGATAGCTTGAAAGTTGCTAGTGAGGCTGACCATTTTCAGGTCTTTCTAGTACAGTTAAGGGAAAGTCTGAGAAGTTTTTATTTTATACCATTCAAAGCAAAAATGTATCTTTATACACTACTGCTAGATTCTTGTCTTTTAAAAGTTCTTAGAAATGGCTAAAAATGTACAGAAAACAGCTGACACCTTTATTTGGAGTAACTTCTTGATAGATGAAGACTCAAAATGTTTAAATTTAAATTTACTACTTTGAGCATCAGTAGCAGCCAGATACTTCTGAGTCTTAAAAAGCAAAATAATTGACCATATCCGAAATATGTAGGTTTTAGTGCCTTTGTGGTTGGGATGCTTCTTAAAATTGTATATATAATTAAGGCACAGATTTGTCTGTAAAGTCTTGAATTTGGCTAAAAATATAATGGATGAATATATTCAAATTATGAGGTATAATTGGACAGTCTCTACAGTTAGAATCTGTAACCCTCTTGAAATTGTAGACTAGAATGTAACATACTTGGTGCCTTCAAAGGTTACCTTTCAGTGACTTAGAGGTGCCAAGAACAGTTCAGACTAAGGTTATGCCACTCATTGCTCAAATCATTGGTGTTCTCAGATATTTGGATACCATTTAAAAAAAAAAATCAATAGATCAGTCCATAAGCAATAGCAAGTTATGGATGTATTAAGGGAAATGGATGCACAAAGTCCTAGGCTTGGTCCCTAGCACTACACACTAGCTCCCCACACACATGAAAGAAAAGAAAAGAAAGACATGTTTTAGATTGTAAGGCTGTGTGTTGTTATTGAGTAAAACAAAGTAGAGCAAACATAATTAAGGCAATTTATTATTTGCAGCAAGTAAGTTTTGTTTGTTTTTTTTGAGACAGGGTCTCACTGTGTAGTTCAGATTGGCCTTGAGTTCATTATGTATGTAGCTCAGGCTGGTGGCCTTGAACTCGCAGTGATCCTCCTGCCTCAGCCTCCTGAGTGGTGGGATTAAAGGCATGGGTCACCATGCCCGGCTTCTTTTTCTTTTTTCAGTTAAAAAAGAAACATAAATCAAGTAGTAATTGGGGTTAGTTGACCATTTAGCCAAGGTTTTAGTTGAGGTTTTCTGTTTTTGTGGAACAGGATCTTGCTATGTTCCAGATTGGCCTTAAAACTTGCTATGTAGCACAAACTAACCTTGAATTCATGATCCTCCCGCCTCAGCCTCCCTGAGTGCTGAGATTATATTAGTTTGCCACTATACCCATCTTTCTTAGTTGCAGACTTTTTTTACTCCCTCAGGTACTGGAATTAAACCCAGAGCCTTTGCACAGAGCTGTACCCTTAACCCTCTGTCAAAATTTATTTTTATTTTGAGACAGGGTCTCGCCATGTCACTAAGTTGCCCAGGGATGATCATCATGCCTCAGTCTCCTGTAGTGCCTGAGGCACCACTATACCCAGCTCTTCTTGGTTGAAGATTTTTGAAAACTTTATCAGACCCACAGTTCATCATAAATATTTCTGCGTACTTCAGGACAGGAAAGCAGTTTAGTAGCACTAATAAACTTCAGGATGAGTGTGATGAGTGAAAGACTGCTATAGGAATTTGCCTTCATGGTGTCTTTTATTTGCAAACTTCTAAAAAATTAAATATTTATGTTTAATACCATACATACCCAGTTTAGGAAGTTGCTCTTACATATCTTTTTATGCTGGCCTCTTTTTCTCCCTAGCCACTTTAATTTGGCTGTACTTTTAATTGTGCCATGTGTCAAGATAACATTAGGTCATTTTCTATCACCTTTGAGCACATTTTAATGAAAATACTTTGTGTGCCAAATTAGGGTAAATTAGATGAATGAACTATAAATTTGATTTAGTGTTCTAAAATGCATTATCCCCCCAAAAGAAAATGAATTAAGTAAAATGCATTAGCCCCATATGGAAAAATGTATAGCAGTATGAAGGTTGAACAGAGGTAGCAAAAAGGTACTGTTTCTTGTATGATGAGATGTACCTCTCTCCTGCCCTCTAATAGTATGTTTAAATTATTGGTTATTGTATAGCTTTAACCATAGTATATACAGTATTATTAAACTGAAGGCGCATGTTAAAAGCAGTGTCACACTGTCAACTGATGTGGACTTTTCCAAACTTATCTGTATTTTATTTATTTGGGGACTTTGTACCCCAAGAGCTGCAGAACACTGCTCTGAGCTTTCAGAGAGGTTTATAAACTTTGGATTTCCCTCTGAAATCCACTGCAGCAGTTTCAGATGCATTTGTGTATATTATGTTTGTGTATATTTGTTGACACATTTTAAATTTTCAGTGTTAATTTAACAAACTGTTTACTTTAGGAATAATGCCAAATTAACCTTTGTCCAGTGATGAGAATAGCAGTATGATTGGAAAATTTGCTGATTGGGCTTTAAATGAGTGATTGTTTTCTCTTTAGTATTTCATAGACTTTGTATGATACAGTACACTCCTAATAATGCATTCTTTGGTTTCCAAATCCTAACATAAGACACTATGTTAATTGGTAGCAGAAGAGCTTTTTACCCTGTTTCCCCCACATATACACACTTTTTTTTTTACATGAATTATGCAACTATAAATGGTGTTTTTCATTACTTTGAATGAGGTAAAGCGTCTTTTAAACAGAACAGCCTAACTTTATGACCATTAAAAATAATTTCCTCCGAGCCAGGTGTGGGGGTGCCCTCCTGTAATCCCAGCATTTGGGAAGTTGAGGCAGGAGGATCCCCTTGAGCTGGAGGCCAGCCTGGGCTACATAGTAAGTTCAAGGCTACCCTGAACTGCAGAGCAAGAACCCTTCTCTAAAAAAATTTCACCCTATGTCTGAGGCACGATGATTACAGCCTATGTGCAACTTAGACCCTGTCTCAAAAATAAAAATGGTAGGGGATGTAGCTCAGTACTCCCTAGGTTCAATCTCCAGTAAACACCCCCACCCCACCCCTGGAATATTTCAGAGCTGGGCTGCTACTACTTCCCTGTAGACTGCAGTCCCAGCTACTCTGGGAGGCTGAGGCAGGAGGTGTACATGAGCTCAAGAGTTTGAGACCAGCCTGGGCAACATAAGATTCTGTCTCAAAAAAACAAGCCACAAAAAGTATTTTAAAAATCCAAATTCAGGGCCAGGGATTTAGCTCAGTGGTTTCACCACCTGCTGCACAAGCACAAAGACCTGAGTTCGATCCCTGAGTTCAATCCCCCCAAAAATAAAATCCAAATTTATCAAAATTATTTACTAGAAATCATAAATCTAGTTTACCAATAGTAGGTGCTTAATACGGGGCTTACTTTGGGGCAAACTTTAAATTGGTCCTCTTAATCTTATTTTAATCAGCTTTAAAGTAAATTTAGCTAGTAAAAGCTGAAGACACTTTTATAAAAGCAAATCTTTGAGAGCATTTTTTTCCTCCAAAAATGAGAGGATGTGTATCAAGATTTGTACTCAGATATCTGCAAGTATAAAAAAATTTTAAATCCCTGATGTTTGTAGGTTTCTCTCTGTAAATTCTGAGTGGTGAGTGTGAGAAAAGCTATCTTTTTGCTTGAATTGTGATGGAAGAGTTGAACACCTTTCAAAGAATATGAAAAATTCATTGGAAAGTGTAATGTACGTTCATTTTAAAGACTCTCAGTTACCTGGACGGAAGGCACTGTTCTCACACCGGCCAGATAATGGGAGTATTCTGTACCTGAATCATGCTATATTTTAAATCAGGACGTCACTTAAGTATTAATGTTGTGTGTACAGAATTTTGTTTTGGAATTTTTTGGGTTTTGCCTAAATAAATGGTATAAATTTTATGTAAAGTGTGTCTTGTTTACTTTTATTCTAGACATTTGGTTTAAAGCTTAATATCAGTGTAAGCTTCAGATTCCTTAGTGATCACCTTGCAACAATATGCTTTCTGAAAAAGGCCATTGTTTTACTTTACAAGTTTCTAGTACTGGAACAGCATTCATTCATTTCATGAAGTACCTGTGCTAGGTACTATGGAAGTGGTGGAATTTACTTAATTTACAAATCCTTCAAGGAATTTGTAAATTGGAAAAGAATCAGTGTTCAATAAACAGATAAATATTAGTTAACTGTGTTGCAGACCAGTCCACTGTGCTTGTTACAGAGGCCCAGAGCCCATACCTGTCAGACCCCCACCCAGGCAGAAGAGAAAAACTTCCCAGGCAATGTGGGCACAAAGGATAACAGGAAGCCAAGGCCTGGGTTTAACATAAACAGCCCGCCCCACGCAGCAACCCCTGTGGGTCCAGATACCCCTGGAGACCACCAGACTTCCTCTCCACCAGAACAAAAGACTTCCTCCACTCCAAGACAAAAATTTCCTCCTGCCACTACCCCTCCCCTACCCAAACTGCCCTACAAAGTTTCCCCTCACCCTAGCCCCCAGGGTCAACCGCTGTGTCGCCCTTGACTGCCCTGCCCCCAGGCTGAAAATAAAACCTCACTTGTTGCTTCAGTGTTGCATACTCTGGTGGTCTCCGTCATGCCTCGGTTTATCCTAACAATACCTAACCCAGGCTGCACACCTAGGAGGCAGTTCAGGAAGAGTTCTTCGAGCAAATAATATCTGGGTTGACACTCATTCACACAAATAGATAATTAATTGGTGTAATGTATGTTATTTAAACGCATTTAGGGATTGCCTAAATCCCTAAATATAAATCCCATACAGGGATTGTGATTTTAGTTCCAGAACTTTCATTTTACAGTTAAAGAAAATAGGGCTTGGGTAAGATGAGTGCTCACGTCACACAGCAATTCAGTGACAGACTGCACTACAATTCTTAGCTCTGTGTTTCCAATACAACAGGCCCCAACCCACCACTTTCAAGCATGATAGCTCAAGATTTTTTAGATCTCCGGCAGTGTATGATTAACAAACGAGTGCTGCCAGAAAGAATGTACAGCAGCATTACTGTGTAGATGCTAGAGACCTGTTAATAAATGCTGGGCATGGTGGTGCAGGCCTGTAACCCCAGCACTTGGTAACCCCAGCACTTGGTGCTCCCAGCACTTGAGAGGCTGAGACAGGAGCTTTGGGAGTTCAAAGCCACAGAATGACTTTAATATTGGCCTTGACTGAATAGGAGACCTGTCTCAAAAACCAAAAACAAAGTCACTACAAACACTACTGCTTCACTAATAAAAATACTGTATTACATCTGTTAGGGTGGCTGTAAGGTTTCTAAATGTAATTTTTATTATAATTTTTATAATTATTTTTCTTAATTTTATATTACCTGTATAGTAAAGCACTTAATGTAATGTTATTATGGACCATAAACGGGGAGGAAGATGAGTTTCTTTGGCTAACACTTCACCAATTTGTTGAGCTGTGTTATGTAGAACGTCACTTAAAAAAAATAGAAGGGCTGAGAGGGATGCCCTAGCCTGCTCAAGGCCCTAAAATTCAAAGCCCAGCACCCCCTCCCCCCAAAAATTCAGTCTTTCTTCATTGTCCCCTTTCTGCTTGTAGTTTTTGTTATGTTGATCGACTTAGTGTTTCAGAGGACTTCCTTTCTTCTCCTTTACTCTTTTTATCTCCTATTCCAATCTTCAATATGCATCATAAAAGTCTAATGCACTGGGCTATCCCATAACTTCTCCATCTGTGAAGACAAAGAAAATGGTGGAAACTATTATTTGCTGTTCATTTTAATCATTTTTAATCCCAGCACTCTGGGAGGCTGAAGCAGGATTGAAAGTTCACAGCCAGCCTAGGCAATGTAGCGATTTAGCAAGATCCTGGTTTGTTTTGCTTTGTTTTGTTTTGTTTTTTGGTACCGGGGATCAAACTCCAGTCCTTGCACTTGCGCAGCAGGCCGAGAAACCACTGAGCTAAATCCCTGGCCTGATCCTGTTTTAAAAAGGAAAAAAAAAAAGCTGGGGATATAGCTCAGTGGGAAAGCTCTGGGTTCAATCCCTAGTACCGCAAATAAGTAAATGAATTAATAAATTGATCCATGGGAACAGATCAACTATAGGATTTGTAATCAATTCTTATCTTGTCCCTGAAAGACCCTAGTTAGCAAGACAGACTCCATATTGCTGCTTGACCCACCTGCCTGCCCTTTAGATGAACTCAGTAGGAAGCTTAAAAACCTCCTCCCCTTAGAAAGTCTCTTTAGCAATAACAATTAATAAACTATTCTTTTACAAATGTTCTAACAGCAGGACATTCCACTTCTGTAACTTTTGCTTGCTTTACTAGTTCTATCCCATAGGGGGGCCTAGAAACTGTTGGCCTCAAAGGTGTATAAAACATGTTTGTCTTTCCCCAGTCGGGGCTCGACTCCAATGCTCAGCTCGGGTCCGGGCTGGTAATAAACTCCTGTGTGACTTTAATATTGGTCTCTGGTTGGTTCTTTCTCACTGGGTACAACAGTCCCAAGTACTATTGTAAGAGGTCTATAATTTCAAATGCTATTAGCTACTCAATAAATTCCAGTGATGACTTCAAATTCCAATGTTGCCCCAAAATACATCAAGGCAAGATTTTTCTTTGTATTTAGTCAGCTAAGCTTTGCAAAGACTTTGTAAAGAAGCTAAACACTAGCTGTGCATGATGGCACACTATAATCCCAGCATTCTGGGAGGATAGCAAGTTCGAGGCCAGCCTGCGTGATTTAGGGAGACTCTATCTTTTGGCGGGGGGACCCTATCTTTAGAAAAAGATAGGCTGGATAGACAAGTATTCAAGCACCAGGTCCTGGGGTGTACAAATGTTTGAAGTCTGGGTAATGAGGAATCAAGAGGACGAGAGGGGGACACACTGTAATCGCAGCTCCTTAGGGGTCTGAGGCAGGAAGTCCTCAAATTCAGGGTCAGCGGGACAATTTGGTGAGATCCTGCTTTCAGGATGAAGAAATAAAATGGGCTGACGGTGTAGCTCAGTGGTAGAACCGTTGCCTACCACATGTGAGGTCCTGGGTTCAATTCCCAGTGCAGGAATTTTTAAAAGACGTTTGGGGATGGGGGTGTGGGCGGGTGGGGGTGGGGGGTGGAGTTCGGGAGTGGGTGTGGGTGGGGGAAGGGTGGAGTTTGGGGCGGGGGTGGGGGTAGGGGTAGGGTGGCAGAGGGAAGAGGCAGATGTGTCCTGGAAGCCGAGGAATATTTCAGGGAAAAACAAATGATGACCTTGGTCAAATGCTCCTGAACAGCCAAATAAAATGAATGATAAGTGACCATTGGATTTAACAACTTGGAAGTTGAGAACGGTTTAGCCAAATGACACAGGTGAACAAACCAGTAGCAGAAGAGGAGATAGCGAGTACAAGTCACATTTTGTAGAAGTTTCACTGCAAATGTGAGAAAAGAAAGCTAAAAGGTATTTTTTTTCCCTTTGGTACCGGGGATAAAATTTGGGTCCTTGCACTTGCTTGGCAGGCAGTGGAACCCCTGAGGTAAATCCCTAGCCCTAAAAAGTTATTTTTTATCTCTCAGAAAAAATGTTTAAGTCCTAAAAAAAAAAAAATATATATATATATATATATATATATATTTTAGTAAAGAAACAAATAGGAATCCCAGCACTCTGAAGGCTGTGCCAGGAGGGTCCCGAGTTCAAGTCCTAACCGAGCAATTTAGCAGAGACCCTATCTCAAAAGAGAAAACAAACCAAAACATACGGATGTACCTCAATGGTAGAACACCCTTGGGTTCCATTGAGAGTACCACAAATAAATAATACAATGAAAATATTTTTAATTAGGGAAAAGTGTCAGCAGGTTTATATGCTGGTGGGAATGAGCTGAGAAAGGGGAAAATTGATAATGCAGAAGAAAGGCCCTTGGTGGATGTTGCCTTTTGCAAACAGAGAGGGGACGGAATTTAGGGCACAAACGTAGGGATCAGCCTTAGACCAGACGAGAGCATAAATGGTTTAGAATAAAGAGGGAAAGACAGAGAGGGACCACAGGTGAAGACTACATGCGTTAGTGGGAACTTAAGATGTTTTTGAAAGAGATGAGTGAAGCTGGGCGTGGGTAGTCCACCCGTGTAATCTCAGCACTCAGGAGGCTGATGAAGGAGGATCGCCTCAAATTTGAGGTCAGTCTGGGGTACATAGTGAGTTCAAGGGCAGCCAGCACTACACAGCCAGACCTTGTCTCAAAAAATAAAAAACAAACCCGCAAAACAAAAAGATCACAAGTTTGAGACTAGCTCGAGCAATTTAGCAAATCTTTGTCTCAAAATTAAAAAAAAAAAATTTAAAGAAGTATTTAAAATATATATTCAATTCTGCAAAGCCATAGTCCTTGGAAATGTTCCTGCGGGGCAACAGGAATATACTCTCTGGATTCCATGCAGTGTGGGTTCGAGCGCAGCTGGCTTCCAGGGGTGAGCAGGAGTTGGGGAGCAGCTGGAGGAGCGAAAGGTTAACTCCGGGAGGCGGGGTTCAGGTGGGGCCTGAGTGGGCCCGTGGGGGCGGGGCCTACGGCTGCCGGCCCAGAGCGCCTGCGCGCAGTCTCGCCGGGCGTTTCAAAAGACCTGCTGTTGAGCGGTCCGTTCGCACCCCGGCCGTCGTGGATCTCCGCAGCTCTGGCCGGTTCCACCCCCCGCTCCACGCTGGCTCTTCGCTCCTAGCTCTCCGCCTCATCGGGGGTCGACATGGTCCACTTCTTGCACCCGTCGCGGGTGCCCCGAAGCCTCGTGCCTCCCGACGCCCGGAAGGACGCCCAGGGCTGGCGCGTGGTGCAGGTGAGGGGCGCGCGCGAGGGGCAGGCGGGCTCGGGAGCGGAGCCCACGCCGGCCGGGGCACCCGGCACAGCTGGGCGAAGCGAGCCGAGGCCTGCGTGACTCAGGCGCGCCCGTCTGGTTCCCCTCCGGCCGGCCCTCACTAGACGGTAGCCCAGGTTGCCACGGTGGACCCGAGGGCCTCCAGCCTTGGCCGTTTCCCCGTGTAGGTTGCGGGCTCGGAGTTCCCCTGGGGCTGAAGGCTGAGGTTCTGGGCTCCACGCTGGGCCCTTCCCCCTCCCCGGGGCGCAAATGCAAACCGCAGGAGATGCGCTCGGCGCTTGCGGGAGATGAAGCCGCGCGTTTCCTAGGCAACGAGTGTCTCCCATCCTCCGTGGGCGTTTCGCATCCCACTTCCCTGATGTAGGAAGATGGAAACCCTGAAGCTGAGTTGATTGGCTTTGTACCTCACAAGTTCTGAGGTCGGAATCTAGTCAACTACACTCAGGAACCACCCTTTAAGAAATCAGAATCTAGGGAGGATCAACCTAGAATTAGTACAGAGGGAAGGAAGTAGAGTATTCTGAATTTAGCTACACCTTCACCCCCGGAAATATGTTTTAAAGTTCAAACAGATTTGTGTTATATGTAAACAAGTTTATATATACATAAAATTGAGTTTTTAAATTTTGATTTTGTATCCACCAGTCTTGCCAAAGTTTTATTTTCTCTAGTTTTTGTAGGTGTTTGATTTTCTTTTCTTTTTTTTTTTTTCCTCCGGGTACCGGGGATTGAATTTAGGCACTTGCGCTTGCCAGGCAGGCTCGGCGCCACTGGGCTAAATCCCCGGCCCTAGGTGTTTGTTTTTCTATAATCACGTCATCTGCAAATAAAGCAGTTCTACTTTTACCATTCTAGTCTATACTTTTAATGTCTTTTAAGTTTGCATTTTCCAAGACTTTCTATAACATTAAGGAAAAGTGGTGAAAGATCATCTTTCTGATGTTCTAGATCTTTCCTTTTTTTTTTTTTGGTACCAGGGGTCGAACTCGGGTTCTTGTGCTTGCGCAGCAGGCGGTGAAACCACTGAGCTAAATCCCCGGCCCTAGAGCTTTCCTTTTAATTTTTATTTATTCGTACTGTTACATCAACAGTCTTAATTATTTATTAATTAATGATGTATTGAGCAACATCAGCTTTTTTATTTTGAGGTAGTCTAAGTTGCCCACGCAGGGATTGAAGTTAAGCTGTCTTTTATTTATTTATTTATTTATTGGTACCGGGGATCGAACTCGGGTCCCTTTTGCTTGCGAGGCAGGCGGTGGAACCACTGAGCTAAATCCCCGGCCCCATGACTGAGCTTTTTTTTAAGTATGATGTTGACTGTAGGTAGTTTGATAGAAGCCCTTTGTGAGATACATTCTGTTCCTGGTTTGCTAAGAGTTTAAAATCATGAACACATATTAAATTTTTCCGAATGCTTTTTTGGGGGGTCATTTATAATAAAGAACATAGCTTTTTTTCTGTTAATGTTTTATTTTGAATTTCATTAATTGTGAATTTAACTTTCTATTCTAGGAGTAAACTCCATTTTTGTCCTGATGTATCATTGTTGTATAGCACAGGATTATATTTGCTAAGTTTTTTTCTTTTTTGCCACACTGAGGATTGAATCCAGCAGTCTACCATTGAGCTACATCCCCAACCGTTTTTTGTCTTTATTTTTGGTTTTTTTTGAGACAATGTCTTGTCATCATCCTGCTTCAGACTCCAGATTATATGCTTGCATCCCACTCACAAAGCTGGCCTGCAATTCTTTTCATTCAGTTTTGCTTGTAAATTTTACTGAATTTTTCATTGTTACCCTTTGTCAGAACTTTGGAGATTTTTGATATGTTTACTTCTCAAAAGTAGAATGTATCTCACAATTATTTCTTAGAATTAATGTTAGCAACTGTAGACTGCTTCCTAAGTCACAATGCAGCACTGTCATTTCGTTGGAAATAGGTACATTCAGGGTTGTCTTAAGAGTCACCTACTTAAAGGCAAAACATTAATGGGCAAACCTGGGGGTTGAGAGCAGAGTACTAAGACAGTGCCATCTTTTTTTTTTTTTTTAGTACTGGGGATCGAACTGAGGACTGTTCACACTAAGCTAAATCCCCAGCCCAACAGTACTGTCTTTTAAGGCAGACCTAACTTTCTTTGGTACTGTTACTAGAGAAGCAATTTCTCTCTAAAAATGTTCGTAGTACTTTTTTTTTTTTTTTGGTACCAGGGATCAAACTCTGATCCTTGTACTTTCAAGGCAGGAGGCAGATGTAATACTTTTTATGTTTGGAATACATAATAAGTACATTCATTGTGGGGAATTGGTACATGCCACATCTTGATCCTTTTTATCTCAAACAGTTTCTGTGAGACCACAGGTGGCTGTATTAGCCATCTGTTTTATATTTCCTTTTCTAAAGGGTGACAGACTTTACCAGTTAAATTGTGTACCCCAAATAAACAGACACCATTAAACTACAATATATTTTAACTGCTTGAAATAAATTATTTTCAACCAGGTGTAGTGGCTCACACCTGTACTCCCAATACTTGGCAGGCTGAGGCAGGAGGATCACTGCAATTTCAAGGCCAGCCTGGGGTATATAGTGAATTCAAGGCAGCCTGAACTACACAGTGAGACTATCTTAAAAAACTAAAACAAAACAAAATGAAACAAATTATTTGCGTTTTTTTTTGTTGTTTTTTGGGTTTTTTTGGTACTGGGACTCTAACTTGGGTCCTTGTGCTTGCGCAGCAGGTGGCGAAACCACTGAGCTAAATCCCCGGCCCAGATTACTTTCTTAATTGGTTTAGCAGCTTTATATCTGCAAAAGCAGCAAAACCCACATGTTCCAAAATCAGAATGCTGGCTCAGGCTGCCTGTAAGATACATTGCTGTCTTTTATTTCTAGTCAGCTGTGAAGGTGGAACTCTGTAAGTAATAAGTACAAAAACAACCCCATCTATCAACACATACTCTTGCAGAAAAGCATACTTATAAGGTAGGGTTTGGCTTGTTTAAAAAGAAGGGCATATATCTTAGCTAAAATAACAGAAAAGTGTCTGATAAACCCGTAGAGATGATTCTGGTTTGCCTTTAAGTTTTCTTAAACTGTGACTGTGAATGATCAGGAATTTTCTTAACATAATGTCCATTTTTTATAAATTGACTTGTTCCTAGTTTCTTAACAAATCTATTTCCTTGGATTTATCTACCGTATCTTTACTGGACTGCCATTAATTTCTGCCAGCCTGCCTATGAATATAGCCTGTCTGCAGGAATACACCAGATGCACTAAACAGAAGTATCTCGTAGTAGAATTCTGTACTTGAAAGCAGCAGAGGAGAACCCATGACTAGTCTGCCAGTGCAAATACTGTACCTGTCATTCGACATTGTCACAGAAACAGTGCAGTGTGTTAACTATTCCTTCCATATAGGATAATCAATAGCTGTAAAAAAATTTTTTTGCAGTTCTAGGGATTGAACCCAGGGCCTCAAGCCTATCAGGCAAGTGCTCTACCACTGAGCTAACCCATTACTTTTGGTTTTGAGATAGGTTCTCCCTACATTACCCAGGCTGACCTCCAGTTTGTGACTTGTGATCCTCCTGCCACAGCCTCCTGAGTAGCTGAGATTATAGATGTGTGCCACCATGCTGAACAGCATTTTTGTCCAGTTTCAAAGCATTTCAGTACTAATTCTAAAGATCCAAATATCATGTATTTGTATCATTTTGGGAATAAGCCCTTTCTGGAGAGAAGCTGTGTTTAGGATGAATTGAGTTGATCATACTTTTGAAATTTGCCAGAAAATGTGAGACTATGTATATTTAAGGTCCAAGTAACAGGAACAGGGAAGAAAGAAATGCTTGGTAAGAAAATACAAAGCAAACCAACTGCCAGTGCACATGTCAGCCATGTACCTGTGGTTTGTTACACAGGTACCTGGATTCACCTTACAGAAGGCAACTCAAAGTTGAAATCCTCCCGCCTCAGCCTCCTGAGGAGCTGGGATTACAGGATTGTGCCGCCTGCCGGCATTAGAGATTTTAACTTATTTAAAGGAAGGTTATTGTATCTATTTCTCTGAGAGAAGAATTTAATTATGTAGAACTATTTATATACTTTGATATAAAAGGGTTAGTGCATCAAGGAACAACGTTATGCCATGTGTGGTGGCACACGGTTTTGATTCTATCTGAGGTGGGAGGATCCTGAGTTTGAGAGAGAGCGGGAGGGAAGGAAAGAAAAAGTTGAGTTGGTAATATGTCTTTCCAGGAATTTGGCCATTTTATCCAAGTAATCAAATTTACTGGAATAGGATTGTTCATAGGATTCCTTTATAATCCATTCAATGTATCATTCTGTGATGCTATTTCTTGTTTGTTCGCGATATTGGTAATTTTATGTTTTTCTCCTCCCCCTCTATTGATCATTGCACCTATGTATTGTCCTTTTAATGGTATGATAATAGCATTAAAACTTTACTTTTTCTTTTTTTTGTGTGTGTGGTACTGGGGATCGAACTTGGGACTTTGGGCTTGCAAGGCAGGCGGTGTCACCACTGAGCTAAATCCCCAGCCCCTACTTTTTCTTATTATGCCTTCATTTTTGTGGTTCTGGGGATTGAACCCAAGGGCTTTCTACCACTGAGTTACATTCCCAACCCATTTTTATTTTTTATTTTGAGACAGAGTCTTGCTGAGTTGCCCAAGCTGGGCTCCAGCTTGAGATCCTCCTGCGTCAGCCTCCCAGAGTTCTGGGATTACAGATGTGTGTACCACAATGCCTGGCTGCATTACATCTTTTCAAAGAACAAACTTCTTTTTTTGATCATAAACATGGTGCATGTTTCCCATTTTATTGATTTCTGCTCATGTCTTTATAATCTCCTTCTGTTTATTTGGTGTTTACTTTTGTTTTTATCACTTTAAGGCAGAAAGATAATTTTTATGCCTTTCCTAGTATCTAATATAAACATTTGAGTTATCTATTTCCTATAACACTAATACGTTGTTCAAAATATCTTTTTCTTGGGCAGGGTAAGCAAGTGCTGTACTACTGAACCACATCCCCCAGTCTTGATCATTGAGGAGTGTATTTTTGGGGGGGGGTACCGGGGATCGAACTCAGGACCTTGCGCTTGTGAGGCAGGCGCCAGAACCACTGAGCTAAATCCCCGGCCCGAGGAGTGTATTTTTTATACACATATATTTGGGAATGGTATATTATTGGGGGCTTATGAGATCCCCAGTCGCCTGGGTGAGGGTATGATGAAAGGATAAAAGAGACAGGCAGTAATTTAGAATGCAAGGGGTCCCGAGGGAGCTATGCTTCTAGTGGACACTCAACAATCTCTAGGTTGACCCACTTTTATTAGAAAGCCGAAAGCACAGGGGGACGGGGTTGTGCATCATTTGCGGAACAATCTTTGCCAGTAGATGTCAGTAAATGCATAACAGGGAACAAGATTAATAGGGAACAGATCCTTCCTTCTACCCAGATGCCTATGTTCTCTGCATCGTCCTCAGCAGAAGGAATCTTGCCCAGGAGTGCTGTGCCTGTGAGTTTTCCCACACAGCCAGAAGGCCTGTGGTTTTTTATTAACTTTTCTGTTCCTGAAGCAAGTTGTATTGGCTTTGGGCTCTAAGGGACCCAAGTCATGTAGCCTGGTCCCCAATAGTACCTATCATTTTTCTTTTTTTTTTGTCTGACTCTTTTTTTTCCCCCCTTTTTGTGGTACTGAGGATAGAACCTAGGGCCTTGTTGCTAGCAAGGCAAGCACTCTGCTGCTGAGCCACACCCCCAGCCTGCTTTTTAAATGCAGTAATGAGCACTGTTGGCTTAAGTCTGTTGTGATGCTGCTTGTGTTTTATTTGTCATTGTTGTTTCTCCCTTCTTTTGAATTGAGTATTTCAAAATATGGGCCCAGGACCTGCAGGGTCCCTGAGATTTTATTATCATCTGTGAAGCCACACTTTTGTGACATTTGCAGAAATGTAAAAGAGTGCTGCTATTCTCACTAAGTCTCTTTTTAATCTATATTGGAAAATACAGCTATTTTAAAAATGTTCTCAATGTTAGTATAGTGTGAGGTTGTTTTGTTTTGTTTTGGACATGTGTCTTACTATATCCCAGGCTATCCTCAATCTCGTGGGCTCAAGCAATCCTGCTTCAGCTTCATGAGTAGCTGGGACTCTGGAGGTACATCTGGGTTTAAAAATTATTTGGTTTGGCTTTAAAATTATTTCTGAATGAATTAATATATATTTTAAGGATTTCTCTGTTTTAATTTCTAATGCAGTGAATGTTATAGATAGAATTCTTTTTCGTTATGTGTATGGGGGGATTGCTGAGGATTGAACCCAGGATTTCATGGAAGCTGGGCAAATGTTTCCTATTGATATAAGAAATGACATAGGACCTCCAAATGATACAGGGGAAAAATTACAACTCCCAACCTGCTAGATGTCCAGCGTGCCAGTTCATGTTCCCCCAAATTAAAGAATGAATTCTAAGGAACAACAGAGGTGTTACAAATGGCACAGGAGAGGCCACTCGGACACAGGTCTTGTAAGACCAAAGGCTTTATTCCTGTCTGGTTGTGACTAGAGACTGAAATCGGGAGAGATTACAGTAGTGAGATGGGAGGGAAATTAGGTTTATACAGGGGTTTTTTTTGTTTTTGTTTTTTTTGGTACTGGGGATTGAATTTAGGACCACTGAGCTAAATCCCTGGCCCTATGTAGGTTTTTAGAAGGGCCTAAGAAATCTGGAGTGGAATGTTTATGATTGAGGGTCCAAAGATGGTCAGTGCAGGTGTGCGTATAATACTGGACTCTTAGGCACCAGGGAGATCTGTTCTGTTTACTGAGAGTGGCCTGTTGTTTGCTGAGGATTGTGTGTGTTTGCTCAGAGGATCTCCTTCAGGCTAGGCATGACAGGTGGTTAAGAGTAGGACATTTATTGAGGGGAAAGCTACAGCTCCTGAGAGGTGAGAGACAACCTAAAATTGGGTTGCCAAGGACCCCATTTCTCAAGGGAATTTTTTTTTTTTTTTTTGGTTTTTGAGGTAGGGTCTCCCTTTGTAGTTCAGGCTGGCCCTGAACTCGAAGTGATCCTCCTGCCTCAGCCTCCCAAGTGCTGGAATTACAGGCATGCGTCACCACGCCCATCTCTTCAGGGGAAGTTTTATAGAGCACAACCACATAGGTACAACGTAGTTACAGCTATGATCAACCAATAAAGATTATAAGTATAGTTGCTTAGGTAACATTGATCCAATGGGGAAGCAAGTCACATAGCAAATGTACGTGGAAGGAACAAAGAACTTTTTAGGAAGGGATGAGTCTGAGGGTCTTGGTCATTCCACTGAGGATCTTGGTCACCCACCGAGGTGACTGATATCTATCTAGACTTCAGTAGATCAGGTGTCACCACTTATCTTAGGCCTGGTCATTTCATCTTTTTCTTGAGGCCTGGCTTCCAATAGATGTGCCTCTTGGCACAGTTGTAATGTGTTTTTACCTTTGTCTTGACTCGAGGGCCTAGCCCTATCTGACTGCCTATAATATTTCTACCTAGCTGAGCTGTTTATAATACTACCAGTTGTGTTTACTTCGGCAGGACATACACTAAAATACTACCACTTTTGAGACAAGGTCTCACGAAGTTGCCCAGGCTGAACTTGAACTTGAGATCCTCTTCCTTCGGCCTCCCTGAGAACTAGGATTGCAGGCCTGTGCCATCTCTCCTGTCAGAACCCAGTTTTTTGAGTTTTTTTTAAGAGTATGAATAGATTGTTCTAAGACAAAAAGTTTGAGAGCCATAGCCCTGGGGCATATGTGCCTCTAGTCTTAACTACTCAGGAGGCTAAGGCAGGAGGATGGCTGAAGTCCTGGAGTTCAAGGCTAGCTTGGGCAACATAGTGAGACCCTATTGGATGGATGGCTGTATTCTTTGGCTTGTCACAGTCCCCTTTAAACATACTACTTTGTTTTATGACAGTATTCTCTTAGTTTTCCTGCTCTTTTCCTTTGTGTTTTTTTGTGGTTGTGGTACTGTTGCTGCTGGAGACTGAACCCAGGGAGCACTGAGCTA
>NW_004624859.1:261394-318558 GCF_000247695.1 Heterocephalus glaber | reverse complement strand
GTACCGGGGATCAGACTCAGGTCCTTGTGCTTGCACAGCAGGCAGCGAAACCACTGAGCTAAATCCCCGGCCCTGTCCTATATATTTTTATAAATTTCTATTTTCCCCAGTTCCCAATAAATTGAAATCATGGATTTCAATCAGTATCATTTACATTAAGATCCTGGGAACACTGCTTACTAACAAATGTGCATCATTGTTTTATTTTGGATTTCTCTTAATTTGGAGGAATTTGAGCCACCTTTTAAAATTTCTTTTCAGTGCTGGGGATTGAACCCAGGGGCCCCATGAATGCTAAGCATATGGCCTACGACTGAGCTACATGAGCTACGTCCCTGGGCCTTTTTTCTTCTCTCCCTTCCCTTCCCTTCTTCGTAGGGTCTTGGCTGTGCTGCCCAAGCTGACCTAAATTCTGGATCCTCCTGCCTCCCAAATAGCTGAGATTACAGGCATGTAAAGTCATTACAGGCTTTTAAAGTAGTTTATTTTCTTTCTTTTTTTGGGTACCGGGGATTGAACTGGGGACCTTGCGCTTGCAAGGCAGGCGGCAGAACCACTGTGCTAAATCCCCGGCCCTAAAGTAAAGTAGTTTGTATTTCACGTTAACTGTGTATTCATGGTCTTTATACAGTTTCTTTTGGGTTCTTGTCCTTTTTCTGATGTATAGGATTTTTCACATATTAAGGAAATGAGCTTTTCACTTTTTATTTTTTGCAGTGCTGGAACCCTAACCCAGAGACTTCGACTTGGTAGGCAGGCACTCTATTGCTACCATTTAGCTGTTTCCCCAGTCCTGCTTTTGACTATTTTTGATGTAGTTTTCCTCAGTTTGCTGTTTATCTGTTTTCACTTTGTTTGTAGCATGTTTGGCCATGTCATTTGTGTGTGTGTGTGTGTGTGTGTGTGTGGTTGAATTTTTTTTTTTATGTTTCTGGGATCAATGGCACACTTGGAAAGTATTTTCCTGTTTTGTGAAGTATTTTTTTTTTTTTTAAGTTTCTTATTTTTTTATCTATGGCTTCTTTCTTCCTTTTGGGGAGTGTGCTGAGGATTGAACCTAGCGCCTGCCGCATGCTAGGCAAGTGCTCTGCCACTGAGCTACATCCCTAACCCTCTTTGTTTTTTTTTAATGTGTAAGTATTTATTTGGATTTGTTTTTTTCTTTTTGAGATCTAGGGGTCTGAGAGGATTTCTTTAGTTTGTTTGCCCATGTTCCAGTCTTTTAGAAACACCCTCACTGCTCCCTAGGCATTCTGCAGTCCATGTTTAACTTTTCTTCTCTGTGTGTTTCTACTTGCCTCTGTACCCTGTGCCGAACAGCTTTCTTCTCTCCACTGTTAGGCTGTCCTGCCTTTATCATTTTTTAAATTTCCTTATACATTTGCATCTGTTTCTGAACTTTATTCTGTTCCATTAAGTTATGACTACTTTCTATAAACTTTTTTTTTTTTTTGGTTCTGGGGATCGAACTCAGAACCTTGCACTTGCAAGGCAGGCGGTGGAAACACTGAGCTAAATCCCTGGCCCCTATGACTACTTTCTAATTTTATAAATGCTTCAATATGTAAAATTTGTTCTTTAGTTTCTTTCACTTACCTGTTTTATTTGTCCAACAACTAGAACTGGCTTGTCTAGCTCTAAGGAAAAAAATCTGTTTTCATTCTGTTGTGTTAAATTTGTAGATTGACTTCAGAAAATTAACATCCAACGATACTGATTTTTCTCTAAGAATAGGGCATGTTATTCCATTTATTTAAGTCTCTTATGTCCCCTATAAGAATGTGGAATTTTTCTTCACATTTCTATTTTATATTTGTAACATTTATTCCAAGACTTTTTTGCATTGCTCTTAGGAGTGGAATCCTTTGAGTATTTGGTATTCAGCCAGTAAGTTTATTCTATTCCCTTAGTTTGTATATCTGTTTTATAACAGGGCTAAAGTTGAGGCTAAAAATGGGTGTAGAAACCAAGAATGATTTTGGACATGTTAATTTCTGAGGTGTTTGAGATGACAAGAAGGCAGTTTGATATGTGGAATGAAGACTGTTGAATTTGCCAAGATAGGAGTTGTGTCCTTAGACATTTTGCTTATGTGATTTTAGTATTATGGAGGGCCAAAATCTGATTGGAGAAGGATGATGGGTAAATGGGAAACTTTAAATATATTTTAATGAGAAGATATGCAAAGAAATATATGTAGTTGTTTTGTTTTGTTTTTGTTTTTTTTGGTAAGATGGATTGCATTAAGACTTTTTTGGTGGTACTGAGGAGTGAACTTAGGACATTCACACTGAGCTACACCACCAGGCCTTTTTTATTTTAATTAATTAATTAATTAATTAAATTTATTAAATTCTTCTATTGTTACATTGTAAGTATACAACACAATTACATTTCTCATTGGGAATTGTACCTTTACATAATGCATCTTGGTTCTTATTTTTTCCCCATTCCCCTATCCTCCCTTCGCCCCCTCCACCCTTCCCTATTTACAAAGACTTTATTTCCATTTTTTCCATTTCTCATCATTTTTCCTTTCCCTTCTTTCCTTTCCCCTGCCCCTCCCACTACCCCTACCCCTTTGGACCTTTTCTTCCTATTTTGCATTATTGATTATTCATTCTAATCATTGGTACATTTTAGGTATACAATATAATGACATTCATCATTGGAAATTTGCACCTTTACATAGTCTCTCTTGGTTCTTATTTTTCACCCTTGCCCAGCCCTCCCTTCAACCCCTCCAGTCCTCCCTAGTTACAAAGATTTTGTTCCTATTTTTCCATTTTCTCATATTAATCCCATTCCCTTCTATCCTTTCCCCTAGCCCTCCCACTTCCTTCCCCTTTGCCCCTTTTCTTCCTATTTCACATTACCTATTATACATTTAGTCCTTATTTACACTTTCAGTTTCTCACACCAGAGAAACTATTCGGTATTTATACATGTGTGTCCTATTTATTTCACTTAAAAGAGTATTGGCTCCGTGTGCATCCACTTAGCTATAAATATCTCTGATTTCTCACTTTATGGCTGAGTAGTACTCCATTTTATAAAAAAACCCACATTTTCTTTATCCAGTCTCCAGTTGATGGACATTTGGGCTGTTTCCAAGTTTTAGCTATCACAAACTGTGCTGCTATGAACATGGGCGCACATATATCACTGTGGTATGATTCTTTTAATTCTTTGGGGAAGATCCCCAGCCGTGGAATAGCGGGGTCAAATGGGACTTCCAGTCCTAGTTCTTTGAGGTATCTCCATACTGATTTCCACAGTGGTTGCACCAGTCTACACTCCCACCAGCAGTGGAGCAGGATTCCTCTTTCCCCACAGCCCCACCAGCATGTGTTATTGGTTGATTTCATGATACCAGCCATTCTTTCTGGAGTGAAGTGGAATCTCAGCATTGTTTTCATTTGCATCTCTCAAATGACCAGTGATGTTGAACATTTTTTCATGTATTTATTTGCTATTTCTACTTCTTTGTGAGAAATGTCTGTTCATTTCAGATGCCCATTTTTGGATTGGGTCTTTAAATTTGGGAGGTCTGATCTTTTTAAGTTCTTTATAGATTCGAGATAGTAGACCTTTGTCTGAGGAAAAGCAGGTGAAGATTTTTTCCCACATTGTGGGTTGTCTCTTCACACTGCTGGTGGTTTCTCTTGCTGTGCAGAAGCCTTTTAATAAGAAGAGATCCCACTTGTTGAATTTTATTTTATTTTTGCTACCAGGGATCAAATTCTGGACCTTGCACTTGACGAGGGCAGGCGCCAGAACCACTGAGCTAAATCCCTGACCCCAACAGCCCTTTTTTATATTTATAACGAGCTCTCTGATTGGGCAGAATATATGAGGGGATCTCATTCTTTTTGATAATAAGCATATTCTGGTATTTGGTTCTGTTTTATTTTCTATATCTTTTCAGGAGCCTGTTAAGTGAAAATGACTGTCTTTTTCCCTCTCACACGTCAGTGTTTATATGCCTGAAAGAAACCATAAATACTAACTTTTAACTTGTCTAGAAGTAGTGTCATCTAAAATGGCAGGTTTCAAATTCTAATTATGTAAGCCAGAGGTTTCTCCCAGGTGTGAGGCCATATGGCTGGACTACTGGTGTTGTGGCCTAGAGCAGCACATGTGTTCTTCCCCCAGAACTGCCTGGTGTTGTGCTTCAGTCACCTCTGCCTTGTTGCCCATTCATTACCTGGCTAGTGTATTGCTTTCCTTCTGGTTTCAATTTATAGTTTACATATTACCTTTATATACAGACTTCCCTCTCCCACCCTCTAAATCCTTAAGCTCTTACGTATTTCCCTTAGTACATTTGGCAAAACTTAAATTCTTTCATTTAGTTGTGAAAAGCCAACTTTTTTGGTTATTGTTTTCTTCCTTACATGAATGAGTACCTGACTTGCAGATAGTATTGACTGATTGTTTCCAATAAAAAATGGAAGAGCTAATAAGCTTTAATAAGCTGCTAATAAGCTTTGTTACCAATCCAGAATTGAGCTAAGTGTTCACTAAACTTCAAATCTGTTTTTGTTTTTTTTTATTCTGCATTGCCGGAAATTGAAACCAGGGCCTCCTTGTATATACACTAGACAAATGCTGTACTGCTGAGCTACACTGTGCCCCAAAACCAAATTTTTGTTTTTTGTTTTTTCAAATAAGCATAAAAACTATGAGTAAGTATAATTCATTTTATAGAAAGAAAATAAGTTACAGAGTATTAAGTGATAGAACTTGGGTTTCTAAAGCTCTTCTTAACTTTGCTTTCCTTAAAGTGGAAGTTAGTATGTCATGAGAACATCTAATTCCCTATCTCTTTGGTTTTTAGGAACTTCTAGCAATAGTAAAACAAAAGACTACTGAGAATATAGATGATCCCACCCTCTTGTTTTCTTTGAAAGCACTTTGGAATCTTACAGATGAGTCTCCAGCTACCTGCAAGCACTTTATGGAAAATCAAGGACTGGCAATCTGTATCCAAGTCTTAGAGGTGGGAATATGGGATTGAGTTCATATGTAAAATTGTTTCCTTTATGAAAAAGTAACCTGTATATTCTTTTGACAGACTTTTTCAGAGTCCACAATACAAAGGAAAATACTTGGTCTTTTGGTAAGGTGAATTCTTTCGAATTAATTTTAATTACGTACAGAAAACTAACAGTTATGTAACGTACTATGTGCTAGGCACTGTTGGAAGCAATTTACATGTATATACTTATTTAATCTTCACATTATCTCCATAAGTACCACTGTATATCAATCAGTGGTATATCAGATAAATCAGTTATCTATTTCTGTGAATAAACTACAGCTTAGTGGCTTAAAACAGTAGCCTTTTTATTTACTTAAGACTCTGAATCAGCAGTTTGAGTTCACCTCTACTCCACAGTTTTGCTGGTCTCATGTAGGGAGACTCCTGTGGCTGCAGTCATCTGATGCTTCAGCAGGGACCGAATATTCTGAGGTGGCCTGACTGCTGTGTGAGTGCTGGTGGTCAGCTAGGCCTTGTGGCTCCGTGAACTTCCTCCTGTAGCAGTCTTAGGACAGCTAGAGGGCAACTACAAGTGCTTTTCCAACCTCTGCTTATGTCACGTTTCCTAACATCTCATTGGCCAAAGCAGGTTACACGGTTCAGCCCAGATTAAGGCCATCCTTGATGGGAGGAACAGCAAAGTCAAATTGCTAAGAGCCGTATGCACAGGGATATGAAAAATTGTGTTATGATTGCCCCACATTGTTGTCCACATTCCATAGACATGGAACTGAAGGCATAGAGTACTAGTTATCCTAAATCATCTAGTAAGAGACAGAATCAGAGTTCAAACTCAGGCAGTCTGGCCCAGGCCCTCTGATGTTAGCCACTTCACTATACTTTCTCTTTGTCAAGGTGCAGTCAGTGTTTTAGAAATTTCTTTTTCATAATTCTATACTGCCTTTCAATCAGAGTATTACCTAATTGGGAAATTTATTTTCTAAAGATAAAGATTTTTAAAAAAAATAATGAAAACTACTATAAGCACCTTCATTGTGCCATGCTGGGTGCACTGGGAGACACAGATACATGACATAGGTCAAGCTGATGGTGCTTGTAACTTGGGCCAGGCAGTGTTAGACTGCTATATAGGTAGCTAAGATTGTACCTGGTATGTGTTATAGGAGGCCAAGTCCAGTGGGAGCTTTCTAGAATGAAGCCTCATGTGTCTTATACAATACAATATCTACTCTTTAATTTTAGGCTTTTTGTTTTTTTGGGGTGCAGGATATTGAACCCAGGGCCCTTGCACTGAGCTATATAGCCAGACCTTTTTTATTTATTTGAGACATGATCTCACTAAGTTGCCTGGACTAGATTTCTGGGCTTGAACTTGTGATCCTTTTGCCTTAGCCTCCCAGAGTGGTGGGATTACAGGTGTACACCACTGCACTCAGTTTTAAAGGTCTACTTTTTATGCTGGGGGTGTAGCTCAGTGGAAGAGCACTTGCCTAGCATGCACAAGGTCCTGGATTTGATCCAGCGCCACACACATGATTTGTCCATTTATCTTTTTGGGAGCCTCTTAGACTGCTAAATGTTTGGGGGGGGGACAGGGATTGAACTCGGGACCTTGCACTTGGGAGACAGGCGGTGGCACCATTGAGCTAAATCCTGGCCCTAGACTGCTAAATGTTTACAGGAGAAATCTTTTTTTTTTTGCCACTTGGGATCAAAGTTGGGACCTTGTGCTTACGAGGCAGGAGGCAGGAGGCAGGCACCGGAACCACTGAGCTCAATCCCGGGCCCTACAGGAGAAATCTTGAGCCTCAAGTGAAGTGTCTCTCTACTTGTGCTAAGTGCGCTACCATCTTGTCTCTCCTTGTTTGGAGCTCTCTGGTACACTTAACCCTGAAATCATGCCATTTAACAAGAGAGAATGGACTGGGGCTGGGAGGATCTTAAAGACAGTCCAATTTCTGCTTCGGTCTTTACTGTCCTACACTCTTGTCAACGTATTAGTATCTATGATGTGCTTTTTTGAAAGCTGCTGAAGCAGCAGCACAAGTGTTAACAATAACTTAAACAGCCCAGGATGTAGCTCAGTGGTGCCATCCCTGCCTGTGTGCAAGGTCCTGAGTTCAATCCCCAGTACTGAAAAAAACCAAAACAATAACTTAAACAAACTGCTCCATTTACTTTGACTGTCGCACCTCTTCAAACCTTTGACTTTTCTTGGGTGAAAAGACCTTAAGGTGACCCACAAGATTCCAATCTCCTGGGGTTTGTGTCTTTTTGTGCTCCCCTCTGCTTAGATGTGAGCAGAACCTGTTAACCATCTAACCAACAGAATATGGCAAAGATGATAGGGTATCACTTCATGATTATTTTACGAAGTATGTATGAAACCATCTTTGCTAGCCCACTGTTCCCCACTGGGTCAAAAGGAATAAACTTGTGAATGAAGTGGTTGGAGAAGGGAGGTATCCACATTTCAAGGACATTAGGGCACCTTTAGGAGCTCAAGGTCACCTCCAGCAAGAAACCAAGTCTCTCAGTTTTGCAGCCATAGGAAATGATTTCTGCCAGCAATCTGAGTGAAGTGGGAAGTGGATTCTCCCTTGTGGAGCCTCCAGATAAGGATGCAGTCTTATGGGACTTCAGAGTAGAGGACCTAGCAAAGTTGTGACCAGACTTCTGTCTCACAGAAACTTTGAGGTAGTAAATGCATGCTTTTTAAGCCACTGAGTTTGTAACAATTTGTGACACAATAGAAGACTAATGCAGTATATAAAATAAGGAAAATACTCCCTGCCTTTCATTGTTATTGTTAAACTTCAGAATAAGGTAACATTGAGTAGGCCCCTAGTAAAGTTAAATGTTTGGCTTGGACCTGGATTTGTATTCTAATTCAGCGGGTATTAGCAAGGCGAACCTGGCAAGTTAGTCTTGCTGCAAGAAGTCAAGTTTCTCTGTAGGATTATTTTAAAGATAAAATGAGAGATAAAGGAGATAAAAGAAATTTTTATTTACTACTGTGCCTGGCACTTAGTAAGTGCTTACTCAGAAATTTGTTATTAGTGGTCATGATCATCTCGAAGGGGTGGGATTTGGGTGTTAGGCTAAGGGGCGGTGGGAATAAATATTGGGAATGTATCTGAGCTGAGTAGTTGGAAAGGGAGAAGAGCAAGTTTTCGATTCTTTCTTCCCACTTGACCCTGATGCTCTCATATCCATCTGATCTGTAGAGCAACGTAGCTGAAGTCAGAGAGCTCTCCGCCAAGCTGATGACTGAAGATGTCGTGAAGCACATCAGCACTTTACTCCACAGCGAGCAAATAGAAGTGAGCTATTTTGCTGCGGGTATAATAGCCCACCTGACATATGACAAACAGTCCTGGCTGCTGTGTGACCTGCAGAGGAGTGCTCTTCTCCAGGACTTGGTACAGGAGCCATTCTTCTTCTCAAAGCCTATCTTCTTGAAGATAATCTATTTATCCAGATCACAAGAGTTCTAGGGGCCAGGGATTTAGCTCAGTGGCACCACGCCTGCCTCGAAGGCACAAGGTCCTGAGTTCGATCCCCAGTACCACACACACACACAAAAAGTTCTAGATAGCATGTGATCATTTTAAAAATGAGGACCCTGAAGAAGAAAATTATAATTTACTCTGCCACCTGAAGCTAATCTTTGTTAACGTTCTGTTGTGTTCCCTCTTGTGTATGGCATATTCTAATTCTTATTCCCACTTTCAACTCTTTCTAAAACTGTTTCTTTTGGTGTTTACTTCCATATCTCTAAATAACATTGTGTTTTTATTCTTGACTGTAACTTTAGGCATTATCAGTTAATTTTTCCACACTGGGGTTTTTCCCTCTGTGTACCTTTCCTGTGCTCCAGCTGTAAATGTGTTAGTACATTCAAATGTACTCTGCTGTACATTCTCAGAGTTTTCTTTCCCTGAGCCTTCAGTGTTTCTCCCATTGGTTTGCCTGTTTGTTGTGTGTATCTGCTATGCCTCTGTCATTATCATTCCAGGATATCCCTTCCTCACCATTCTGAGGATGCCCTTGCCCCCCTCTGAGGTCAGATTCCCTACTTCCTGGATTGTGTGCCTTCTATATCTTGGTTTTTCCTTCATGTTTCTAAGTCTTGTCCTCCTGTTGCTTCCTAAGAAGAAGTACGTGAGAGTAAGAACTTAGTTGGTCAAAAGCCTAGGTATCAAATTTTAGCTTTGAAATACCTCTCCAACACAATTTTTAAGTCTGTGCTCTATTCTTTTGTGTCTCAGTATTGCTGTTGAGAAGTCACTCAGGTTTTTTTTTTGAAGGTTTAAGATCTTTGTCCATAGTGTGTAGAAATCACAGTGATGTGTCTTCATATGGGTTTATTTTCATATATTGTATTGAGTACTTATGATTGTATAAGCTTATTTCCCTCTATTTTGTTTTGTTTTGTTTTTGGTATGTACCAGGGATTGAACCCACAGCCTTGCACATGCTAGACAAGTGCTCTACCATTGAGCTGCATCCTTGGCCTGAAATTTCTATTATTTATTTATTTAGAGATAGAATCTCCCTATGTAGTTCAGGCTGGCCTCAAACTCACTATATAGCCCAGGCTGTCCTTAAACTCATGGCAATCCTCTTGCCTCAGCCTCCCAGGTGCTGGGATTACAAGTGTGCACCACCACACCTGGCTTCTTTATTTTAAATCCCTTTCTTTGCTTTGTATTTTGGTACCTGGGAACTCAGGATCTTGCACTTGCAAGGCAAGGTGCAGCATTTTTGCTGTTATAAGAACTCCTTTTTCTTCGAGTGCTTTTCTTTTCTTGCCTTTCTTTCTTACCTTCCACTCCTCTCCTCTCCCCTTCTCTTCCCTTTTCTTTGCTATTATAAATGAAATGAGGGCTGGGCAAGTTATGCCTCACTAGCCATATTGAAATTGTATGCAACTTTATTTTTTATTTGAGATTAATCCCAGGACCTTATCATGCACACTAATCAAGTATTCTACCACTCAGCTATATCTTCAGCCGCTTTCTGAGTGCTTTTAAAAATATACTATCTTATTTTTGTTTTATGGTTGCTATATGTTTTCATTTATCTCTTTCAAAGGTATTAACGATAGTTTTTAGTTTTTTTAAAGTTTTCTTCTAAGGTCTCTTTTTTGCAGGTGTCTCTTTTTTCATACTTTATTCTGTTCCTTTATGTTAGAGATATTCTTCTGTCAGTCATAGTCCATTAATACCCAAGAGGAGAACTATTTGGAAGCTGTGTACAAATGAGTGGACCTTTTCAATTGTGGGAATCACTATAGAGTGATATGGATTAAGTGTCCTTCAGTGTCAGTATCTGTAGATCTTTTGTTCCTAAACTTTTTGGAACTTATCTAGAAAAGTCTTCTGTTTTCTGGCATGTAAACTGTAAGCTTGATTGCCATTCATCCGTAAGCCCACTGTGTTAGTCACTCTCCCATGGCTAGAACAAAATACTTGACTCCTGCAACTTAGGGACAAGGGGTTTATTTGGCTCATGGTTTCAGTCCACAGTTGGCTGGCTCCAAGGCAGAAACAGCATGGTGGAAGGGGATGGGCGAGGAAAGCTGCTCAGCCTATGGCAGGAGAAATCAGAGAAGCAGGAGCCAGGGACAAAAATTCACTCTTCTGGGTCTCAACTCCAGTGACCTACTTCCTCCCGACTAGGCCCCACCAACTCATCAGTGAATTAATCCACTAATGAGTATTGTACACCTATGATCAAGTCACCTTTCAAAAGCCCTACCTGTGAACACATGAGACTTTGGGGGGGACATTTTAAATCTAAACAATATACTAACTAAAGAGAGTTGGGTTCAGGAGAAACTCAACATTTGGTATGTAGAGTTTCGGTCCAGCCCCTTCTTTTTTAGCATGGTGTTCCCACTCTTGTTCCTAGAGTTGTCCAGTCCAGAAGTTTTTGTTAAGGCTAGGAGAAGAGATAATAGAGGTTTTTATCCTTTAATCCTCTTAACTAACCTCCTGTTTAGTTGAAAAGTTATCTGGTATGGTAAATTTTTAATCCTCTTAGAGGTTCTGTTCTTTGTGTTCTGCATGTTTGCTTTCTTTTTGAAATCATTTTACTACAGTATTCTGTTATAGGATATAAGGAAGGAGTACAGATAAATGCATGCTCAGTTTACCACCTTTAAAAAAGCCACCTTGTTTGCATTTTTCTACTTTGTATATTCTACATATATAATGGATAACTATATATAATTGATAACTTGGCAAGAAGGTATATCTAAATTTGTTTAGTCATTCCCATATTTTGAAAAGTTATGTTGTTTGGAATATGTTTGGTTATAAGTGCCATGAAGTAGTCTACCATGAGCTTTTTTTAAATGGTGGAATATAATAACCAGCCTCTTGGTTTCTTCTCCTTTTTGTCTTTTGGGTATAGCATGCATCCATCCAGAAGTGGCCGAGTTCAAGATGTAAGATGTCGGCATTGGTGACCTACAGGTAATTTTATTATGATGTAGTGCTTTTCTTAAAGCTTGTCCTTGGTGTACTTGATACAATAAGTATTAGGTATCATTTAGCCTCGTATTCACGTCCCATTTTCTGTGATGTTATGAAAATCATTTTTAGAGAAGCCATGAGACTCAGTTTTCCTCATCTATGAAGTGACGCTGAGAATGTCCAAGACTGAGGATGAAATGAGATATTGGTTAGGTAGAGAGTCTGACACAGAATGCAGTTTCTTAAATGATAGCTTCCACTCTTAGCTGTATAATATATCTGTCTTGGTGAGGAATTAACCCTGTGGGGGAAATGCTGAAAACTATTTTTCTATTCCTGAGTTCTGAATTAACATCTTTTTACTTTTTTAGATCCTTCAAGACATTTTTCCCACTCCTTGGCAACTTCTCTCAACCAGCAGCTCAGCTCTGGGCACTGTGGGCTGTGTATCACGTCTGCAGTAAAAACCGTATGTGTTCAATATGTACTCAGAATAGTAATTTTCAAGCTATTTTTCTGAATAATGAATGAGTTCAAGATGGATTTAAAAAATTGTCTCCTTATGTCCTTCAAATATCGCTTTTTCTTATACAGTTGGTGAATTTAGCTCTTTTTAGAAAGAAAGTGAACATTATTTTATTAGTTTTAAAAATGCTGTAAAAGTAGTAATATATTGGGTGTGGATATCTAGCAATATAGAGAGTAAAAATTTGTTTTGACTCCTATTTCCTCCAGGTAAACAGCATTAATAATTTGATAACTATCCAGGATAATTGATAATTATCCCTCCAGTTTCTTTTCTATACATGCTATATTTAGTATATGCTGTTTATATACCTTATATGAAATCTTATAGCTATGATTTTTATACTAGAAAATCCAAGAGACAACTTTAAGAACCAGAGGCTTATTAAGCATGTTGACTATATATAGAGTATAAAAAGTTTTTTTTTTTTTGAGACAGGGCCTCACGCTGAAGTCCATGCTGGCCTTAAACTCACTATGTAGCCCAGGCTGGCTTCAAACTCACAGTGATCCTTCTACTCCAGCTTCCCAAGTGGTGGGATTACAAGTGTGTGTCACCATACCCAGCCCCACTAGTTTTTAATATCAGCAAAAGCTGAAAATTAAGGGAAAAGATGCAATTCACATTATCAACAAAATATAAAATATCTAAAATCGACTTTAACAAGTAATAAGAAATTGGGCATTCCTGGGAATCTGAGGCAGGGGGATCACAAGTTCAAGGCCAGCCTGAACAACTTAGTGAAATACTGTCCTAACATAAAATTTAAAAGGGTAGCGGTGGGCTGGGGATTTAGCTCAGTGGTTCCACCGCCTGCCTCACAAGCACAAGGTCCCAAGTTCAATCCCTGGTACCAAAAAAAAAAAAAAAGAACAAAAAGGGTAGGGGTATATCTCTGTGGTAGAGTGCTTGCCTAGCATGCATAAAGCCCTGGGTCAGTCCCTAGACCATTAAAAACAAGTAATAAGACCTATGTAATTTATAAAGAATTTATAAGAGATCACTTAAAACTGACATACTTAAGAGGTAGATATACCATGCCCCAAAGAAGGAAAGACATACTAAGATACAGATGTCAATTTTTAAAAATTTTTATGGATATAGTACAATTCAAGTGAATGGGTAAGAGATACAGGGGATTGAAAATTATTCTAAAGTTCATCTCACAGAATAAACAGGAGAAAAACTAACAAAGGAAACTGGCTTTTAGAAGTTTGTACTTCTGTTAACATGATAATTTTTACTGAGAATGGCACAGACATGAATAGAGTGATCAGAATGATTCTGAAACAGAGTAGTTTCTCCCCTCCCTTCTCCTTTCTTTCCTTTTTCGGTGTGGTGCAGGAAATTTGAATACATGCTAGGCAAGTGCTCTGCCCCTGAGGTACATCCCAGCCCTGGCATTTTCAGTTATATCGGTGGTAACAACTAGAACTTCGTTGAATATTCACTGTGTTCCAGGTATTGGAAGCACTTGAATAGCTCATTTAGAGGGGGGAAGCATCATTATTATTGTCATCAACCATCTATCACAGATGAGAAAACAAGCACAGGGAAGTAACTTGCCCAAGGTTAAAACGGCTAGCAATGGCCAGAGACAAGGCCTAAACCCAGTGAGCCACAGTCGGCACTGTTCATTAGCTCAGGGTTTTTTCACTACATATGAGTAGATTAATTTATGGAATGTGTTTCCAGTCTTTAAAAAATAACACATGTAACTAGAAAAAAAAGATAGACATGTCTAGTAGTGTGGTAACTTAAGAGGACTGACCCCAGAACCAGATGACCTGTGCTGTACCTCCCAGGTTCTGTCATTTATTAATTGTGTACCTTGAGCAGATGACTTAACCTTGCTGTACTTCCATTTCCTTAGGTATAAAATGGAGATAACAGTACTTACTTCATAAGGGTTTTACGACCAGTTGGTTGATATTTGTAGAGAATATGCTAGTACTAATATTATGCTATATATAAATACTATCATATTAGCACTAGCATGGTGCATAACTTTTGTTAAATAAGATAGATGATTTTGTAGTCATGTGAGTTAATCTGCAAAATCCTTGGAAAATGGCTGAGTCAAAGTTATAAACCTTTAATTTAGTTAGGTATTGTTATTGTTAAATTGTCCTCCATAAAGGTGATTACCAATATAAATTCCTGTTACTAACATACAAGGACACCCCCCACCCCCACCCCGCCATTCTGGGGCTCTAACCCAGGGTTTTGTGCATGCTGTGCATGCTCTCTACCACTGAGTGGTATCCCAGCCTTTTAGGGTTGTGAGACAGGGTAACTAAGTGCCAAGGCTGGTCTTGAACTTGTGATGCTTGTGCCTCACCCCCCTGCATAGCTGGGATTACAGATGTGCATCAGTTTTTCATGGGTTATTGATAAAATCTCTAACTGAATGTAAGTCCCTCCCTCCTTTCTTACTACTAAATAATAGCATAGCTGGACATAACATTCTAGAATAAGTTATTTTCTGTTAGCACTTGGGAGCAAAAAGTATTTCCATTGTTTTCTGTTGCTATTGAGCTCTGCTGTCAACCTAATTATCATTCCTCGATAGATAATTATTCCCTTTGTTTCCTTTATATGCCGCCTTATATTTTTGCTGATCTGTAGCTTAACTGTAGCTTGCCTTAATATGGATATATTTTTATTCTACTTCCTACTTCTGATTCCTGAATGTTACCTTTCATTCATTTTTCTGTTCTTTTCTTGGGGAACTTCTATCAGATATGTATCTTCTTTGCTTCTTTTTCAAATCTGCCTATCCTTAGCTGAGTGCAGTAGGGTGTGCCTGTAATCCCAGCACTGACCAAGGCTGAGGCAGGAGGATTGTAAATTTGAGTCCCACCTGGGCAGTTTAGACCCTGTCTCAGAAAAGGGCTGGGAATGTAGCTTTATTGTTAGTGTACCCCTGGCTTCAATTCCAGTACCGCAAAAAAAACAAAATAAGAAAACACAAAGTCCTGTCCTTTATTTCTTAAAAATATTATTTTGCTGTGGTGGTGCACACCCACCAGCACTTACAAGGCTGAGGCAGGAGGAGCACTGTGAGTTCAAGGCCAGCCCGTACTACATAAGAAGACCTTGTCTCAAAACAAAACAAAAAACAATGAAGTAATTGTTTGTTGTCTTTATCAGACCTGATTGTGTTTGCATGTTGAGGGAGGTGATTCTAATCTGTCATCCTTCCATCCCCCTGCCCCCCCCATTCCACCACTGAGGATTTACCCAGGGGTTCTTTTACATCCGCAGCTCTTTTTAAAATTTGATTTTGACACAGTCTCATTAGGTTGCTGAGGCCAGCTTCGAATTTTCAATTCTTCTGCCTTGGCCTCTCAAGTAACTGGGGTTATAGGTGTGTGTCACCAGGCCTGGCTCTCATCTATTTATTTTTGCTTATATTGCATTTTCAGTTGTTTGTAATTTTTTTTGATTGTGACCTCCCCTTTAACAGGGCTTGTTTTTCTGTGAGAATCCGTTTTAGACTGAATTGACATCCATTTTAAACTGAATTTAGGCCCTGCAGCATAATTTTGTATTTGCTTCTGTGAAGTACTCCAGAGGGTTGGGCTCATTTTTATATGAATTTCTTTCATTTACTTATTCTTATGGTACTTGGGGTTGAACCCAGGGCCTTCAAACTGAACTGCCTCCCCAGCTCTTCCTTTTTCGTAACGGGGATCGAACCACTTGCGAGACAGGCAGCAGCACCACTGAGCTAAATCCCCAGCCCTTTTTTTTTATTTTTTGAGATGGAATCTTGCCAAATTCCTAGGGTAGGCTTGAATTTGTGATCCTCCTGCCTTGGTGTTCTAGAGTGTGTGGCACTACAAGCGTGTGCCACCAAGCCCAGCCTTATATTCATTTCTATCCCGAAAAATTCTTTCTGTACATTGTTATTCATTTCAGGTTATTTCTTCCAACATACTGCCTGAACTTGACAGGTACATATATTTTGAAGTAAAGGAAGTTTGTTTCTTTTATAAAAGCTAGGATTAAAGATGGCTGAAGTAGGGCCGGGGATTTAGCTCAGTGGTTTTGCCGCCTGCTATGCAAGCACAAAGACCCGAGTTCAATCCCCGCTACCAAAAAAAAAAGATGGCTGAGGTAGCTCAGTGGCAGAGCCCTTGCCTGATGTCCACAAGGCCCTGGGTTTGAAGTTAAGAGTTGTCTGGAAGTAAACATATTTAAATCATCATCTATTTTCTCACCCTACAAGCCAAGCATTACTTAAGTTTTGACAAATTTCTCTGGAATTGACTGATTTTATTTGTTAATTCCTCGGTCAAAGAGCTTAAGCTTTTGTAGTTTTTCTTCATAAAGGTATATACGGTGACGTGGGAATATTCAAAACACCAGTTGTCTTTGTTTGATTTTTCTTTCAGCCAGCGTGTACTGCAAAATGTTAGCTGAAGAAGGAGGATTGCAGCTTTTGTGTGATATCCAGGTGGATGGTCAGGCAAACCCACAAGCACAGCAGATTGCAGTTTCCATTCTAGAGGACTTCAGGATGCATTTCACAAGCTACCGGAGATTCCCTCTGTGTTGAGTGCTCTTTATGCGCCCAAGGCGCAGTGGAGATGCGCTCTGTTTTGCAGCAGCAGGCTTTCTGCCCTGTGTGTAATTCAGTGTTGAAGCCAGTTGTTGGAACTAATGAGTTGACTGTCTCATTGACCTTTTCTTGTTGAGTTTTTGTTTTTTGGGTTTTTTGGTACCAGGGATCGAATTCTGGTCCTTGCACTTGCAAGGCAGGCAGCAGAACAACTGAGCTAAATCCCCGGCCTTCTTGTTGAGCTTTTGTAAGTTAAATTATAAAAGGATTGGATTTGTGTGTTACCCATAATCCCAGATCGAGGTGGAATCCTTTTGGGGACACTCCGTCAGCAGCAGTTTGGAGAAAATCAAACCACAGTCTCCAGGAGGACCTGGGAGCTCGTGTTTAAAGAGCTGGGCCATTCCCCATGCGGGAGCTTGTCAGTTGAACAGGACTTGCGTACCCAGAAGAGAAATCAAAGACCTACAAGGGAAATCTTGATGGTTATGTTAAATTTCCTCAATTGTTGTTCTGGTCATATGAAACTACCAGAAAAGAAGTATATGAAGAACAGATCAGAAAATATGCTCATAGATTTTGTTTAGAAGGCAAAACCTCTGTTGGAGAATAAAAGAACTTATTTTTTACAGATACCAAATATTTTCCATTTGAGAGGTATAGAGGAAAATGTTTAATACAACCTTGACATTCTATCTGTGCCCTTTCTTCTGCAGCTTGAGTAATTAGACCAAGTGAATGTGACATTCTGAGCCCAGGCGATGAGGATAGGGTGGCCACAGCAGGTCAGGCCCTGGCCTGAGAACAGCAGAGGAAAGATTATACAGAGATTGTAAGTCTCATTGCTTCAGTTTGCTGTAACTGGGAGTAAACGGATGGGCCCAGAAGGCTGCCAAACATTTCAAGGGGTGCTCTTACTCAGTATGGAGAAAAAGGTATAACTTCTTTGAGAACTAATCTCAGCTACAAGATAAACTATCAGAGGCTTTAAGGACCAGAAGTAAAGCCCAGATTATTAGCGTGTTGAGGGACTAGTCCTGTGGTTTTTTTGTTTGTTTGGTTTTTTTTGGTACCAGGGATCAAACTTGGGACCTTGCACTTGCCAGGAAGGGGGTGGAACCACTGAGCTAAATCCCCAGCCCCTGTGCTTTTATTTTTTTCTCAGTACCAAGAATCAAATTCAGGACTTCGCACTTGCCAGGCAGGGGCGGCACCACTGAGCTACATCCCAACCCTAGTCTTGTGCTTTTAGCTGGCTTGGTCCAGACCTTTTATTTATTTTGAGAGAAAGTGTCACTCTGTAACCCAGCCTGGCCTCAGATTTATAAACCTCCTGCCGCAGCCTCCCAAATGCTGGGATTATGGGGATGGCACACCACACCAGACTGGTCCGGACTCTTAACTGGAGTATCATGTGCCGTCTTTGGGAATAAGTTGCAGAAGAAACTCATCCTTAGTTACTCCAAACCATGTTCTGAACTATTCCTTTCAAGTGTCCTCCTTAGATAAGCAGAATTTGTAACCAAGTCTTTCCATGGTCCCTAAACTGAACTGTATTTTTTCACACTCATTCACACTGATTCTAAAAGGGGTCTCTCAGTTTCCTGATCTGGATTCCAGAACGTAGGAACAGTGCAGATCCTAACTTGTGCTGATGTGAGGATGTGTGGTAGGGCTCAGTGTCTGCTGTGGCCTTGCTCTGTACCAGGTATCCCTTCAAATTTTGTCTCATTCACAACAGTCCTCTGAGGTCTTATTCTCCCCACTTAACAGGTGAGAAAAAGAAAGTCCAATACGGTTGACTTTCTAGAGTGATCACTGCAGTGAGGATGCTCTGTGATTCTAAGACCTGGACTCCTCTCTTACTCTCCCCTCCAGGATACAATGTAATCCTGGCAAACTTATATTTAGCAAGTCATCATTACTGTTATGTGTCCATGGTTATGTTCAGGGCGCTCAGCCAGAGCTCATATCCAGCTAAATGACCACAGCAGAGCCTTGGTAAAGAGGAGGCGGCAAGTCTTGAGACTAGGGTGGATGTGTGAATACCAGGCCTCCCCTGTTCCTGTTACTAAGTACATCATCCCCTTGTTCACCTTTGCTTATGCTGTTCCCATCAACCTTCATCTTTTGCTAATCCTCCAGGCTGAGATTCCAGCATTGCCTGCTCATTTCCCGAACCTCCCTTCTCTCCATTACAATTAATCACATTCAACCGAGTGTGGTGGTGCACACCTGTAATCCCAAGTACTTAGGAGACTTAGGTAGGATTATAGCTTCAAGCCCAGCCTGGGCCACTTACTTAGACTGTGTCTCAAAAAAGGCTGGGAGTGTAGCTCAATGCAAAGGCCCTGGGTTCATTACCTGGTACTGGAAAAAAAAAAATGCTCTCTTAGTGCTCCTGAAGCCCAGTGAAGATCTTCCTGCCATCTTACAGTTTACAAAAGGTTTTCACTGTGATTTCACTTGATCCCGTAGTACCCTGGAGGTAAGCATCTGTAACTTGGTTTATTGAACATAAGGGTTTAAAAAAATCTTCACATTCATTTCACAGATAACAAAGGTGAAGCCTAAAAGTTTTTCCAAAGTTATGCAGCAGGTAACTGGACTCTGCAGTTTGAGTCCTGACACAGGCTCAACCAGTACTAGGATTGAGTCTCTCTTGTCCAAAGGAAGAAACATGGGGTTTTGTACAACCTTTTGCTGTCTCTGGTAGAAGCACCTTGGTGAAGAGGCAGAGACCAGGCCCCGAGAGTCACCAATACAGCGACAGAAGGGTCCGTTTTAATCTGTGCTTTGTCACATGAGTAGGGAGAGCCAAGCATTCTCCAAAGCAAACCAACACCAGTGATTATCTACGTAGGGTGAGAAGAAAGGAAGGCAGCTTAGGTGGAGTGGTGTGAGCTCCTTCCGGGTGCATCTCCCATGCACGAGCTCACTTGCCAATAAACTTTGGGGGCCGCTTCTCCCTGAAGGCTGCCATGCCCTCCAGCCGGTCCTGGGTTGGGATGTTCTGCAAAATGCACAGAATACAAGTTAGGAGGGAGCAGGGAGAGGATAAAAACCAGGCTACTCAAGCTTATCAAGCCCACAACAAAGCCAGGTCCCAGGTGTCTCTGGGTCTAGTCTGGGGCCAGGCAGAGCTGTGAGCCTATCTCCTGGGGAAGGCAGGCCACCCTCTGGCATCTGTGCCCCACCAACCCTGGCCTCTCCTTGCACCCTGCTTTGCCTCCAGAGAGCTCATGTCCTCCTGCAGCAGTCTGATAGGAGCCTGCTCAGTAGAGGTCAGACTGCAGCAAGAAATTGAGCTTTGCATCCAGCAATATGGTTGGTTCTCACTAGGTCTACCAGTTCCAAGACCCTTTTGTTAGGAGTGTGTTAGATATTTATTATCCTTGAGATTAGTATTCTTTTTACTCAACTGAGAATTGAGTCAGCCCCAGGTTTTCAGTCCTTCCATTGTGTACAGCCTGTAGCTTGTACCCAGGCCTTGACATCCTGCCTGCTGCCCACCCCCTACCGTGTTGTCTGGCAGGGACAGCAGACGCTGTTCTCTGTCAGGTGCTTGTGCAGTTTCCTGTGAATATGGTCACTAATAGGGAAGGTTGAACCACCACTTGGTAGTAAGAAAGTTTCAGGGAGGAGTCACATGTTCCCCTCAGCCACTAAAGGTTAATTACGAGGAGGAGGGGCTGGCACAAAGTCAAACTTCGGATTGAAAGCCTTCCCAATATGTCATGTACTACTAACAAGTGCGCAGGGACTGGCAGCAGTCACATACCTGGGCATAGCACATCCCTTCAATGGCCATCCCGGATGCAATGTCCACCTGCAAGGAAATACTCCCTGGTTCAGCCGGACTTTGTGTAGCTGTTCCCATACTGGGAGCCACTTGCCCTCCTCCCTGTGCCCATCTGTGAGCAGAGATGACTTGACAAGCAGCCTCCCAACTGGAGAGGGACACCATTCACAACAGTGATGAGACAGTGCTGGGAAAACTGGGGAGGGTTGCTCGGCCGTGGGTAGAGCTGCTGGTTTGTTTCTCCAGACAGGAAGGGGAGTGAACAGTGCAGGCTCAAGCCTGTGTCCCTCCTTTCCCACTGGCTCCTCACAACACCCTCTGCTATCCCCAGGGGTTAGCTGCAGGCCTTGGGGCCCTGGCACTTTCTCCAGCCTCTGCTGCCCCATACTCGCTGCTGCCAGCACCTGTAAATACTGTGGATAGGAACTCAATTTCATGGTGAGGATTGAGAGCTCTGTTACATGGCTGAGAAACCCACTTGCAGCCACAATGAAGAGCAACTCTCTTGAGCCTGTGCCTCAGTCCTGGCAGGCTGCCTGCTCACATACCTTGGTGTCTTTGCTCTGACTTTGGCTTTTCTCTGGAATTCTTACCTTTCCCAAGGCCCAGACCTGGGAAACATTTAAGCCAGCACTTCTCCATGTGGTAGCCCCATGCCACAGGTAAAGGGAAAGCTGAATATTCTTTTTTTTTTTTTTTTTTGGTACCGGGGATCGAACTCGGATCCTTCTGCTTGCAAGGCAGGCAGCGGAACCACTGAGCTAAATCCCCAGCCCCAAGCTGAATATTCTTAATGCACTTTTTACCAAGTTTAACAGCTGCCTGCAGCCTTCATGGGCAGCTCAGCTCTCACTGCTGAGGTGTCTGCTTGGCATCCTTAGCCTCCTGCTAGTATTTGTGTGTGTCTCCTTGCCCACTGTGAGGGCACCTCTGTCCCTGTTCCCTGCACTGGTCCAGCTTGAGTGTGGGAAGAGTGAGTTGATCTCCACAGATAGATGAGCTGCACTGCCATCACCCCAAGCCCTGTGCTTGAGCCCAGCACAAAGCCATAGAGCTCGGACTGGGAGCCACACAACCTGGGTTCTTCCTGTTTGCATCCTCTGTGACTATGGGCAAGCCATTTGCTCTTTCTGAACCTGTTTCTCCTCTCCAAGGAGCAGAGAAGAGGATAAAATGTCATCAGGAATATCTGGCCACATTTACCACTTTGTAGATGAGTAAACTAAGGGGTCAGATTTGAAGCCTGCAGATGAGGTGTTTCTGAGTTTTTCCATCTGTGCTGTCAGTCTTAAGAGCCAGGGAAACACAGCCACTGCTGCCTCTAGTGTGGACCTAGGTCCTGTGCCAGTGGAATCTCACCTCCATTCCTCGGTCGATGGCCACTTTGCCCAGCCGCACAGCAATGGGGGCCTGGGGAAAAGCAAACCGGTCCTTGGTTAAGAGTGGCTCAACCCAGGATTGAGCTGGAGAGAGTCACAGCTTTGCTGGGCCTAGTTCCAATACCAGCTGTTTTGGTACACTGTATTTCCTAAGCTCTAATCTTCCTGCCTCTTAGGTCAAGCTTCTTTTTCTGTAGTAAAGGAAGGAGACTGATCCTGACCTTCCTGGTCCTCACCAGCTGGGTTCTTGTCATTCACCCCATCCTTGCAGTGCTTACCACATCTTAAGGCTCCCAGAGCACTTCCTTACCAGCAGGCTCACTGAATGGTCTACTCGCTTTCCAGGGTTCTCAGATTGAAACAGCTCGGGGAGGTAAAGAATTGACTGTTGCCTGTCATCTTTACTACTGCCGCTCTCTTCTTTTTGCCTCACCTCATCAGCAAATGGAAGCCTCTTGTTGTTTTTTTTTTTACTGTGTCATTCTTACTCTGTTCTATTTGATCTACTTGCCATGGATATATATTGTTATTTAAGTAACTACCCAAATAAACTGATTTTTTTTCATGAAAGTGAACTGTGTGAACATATGTATCTGTGTGGATATATGTATATATTTTTTAAATTATTAGAAATATTCACATTTTGATAAGAGACTATGGCTCACACTGTGGCCAGAGTATGTTGCATTCCTTCGGTGTTCAAATAGAAAACACAGTCAAATCCTTTCAGTTGCTAATGTATATTTACTATTTAAAGGGGAAATCTGAGTTAATATATGGACCTCTCATACCCACATACTACTGGTAGCTTTTTTTCTAGCCTGAGTAAACTTTCCAGCCATTCGGCTCCCTCCTTAGTGCCTTGTCCCCTAGATGGCGGCCCCTGTCACATGGAGCTAACCTGGGAAGCCTTTTATTCACAATCCCCAGTAACAGCAGGAAGTTGGTTGCAGGTTTGTTCAGGCTACACCAGAAGGTCCCAGCTGTGAAGATTAGTAACTGTAGTTCCTAATTTTCAACAGGCTGATGTTTTGGTATATAGAGCTCCTTTTAAATATTGAAATAACACATACTGTAATTGTATTAGTTGAATGCCATCACCTGGAATATTTGGAAACAAATCATCTTGAGATCCTGTTACCCCGTTTATACCGAAAGGCAAACCATACCCCGTCTCCAGGTGCAGCTAGACAGCTCCCTGGGGAAGCTGCAGCCCGCCACTCCTTTCAGTCATCCCTGGCTTCTGTGTGCATTCAGAGACTCCAAACACATAAACCTAAAGGCTTCAAGACTGCCCTGGCAAGGGCAGTGAGCCTCCTCCCACCCTACCCTGAAAGAACATCTCAGTTATAAAGACTTAGCACTCCGTATTATTATGTAGTACTAGGGATTGAACCCCAGGAGTGCTGAGCTACATGCCCAATGCTTGTTTTAATTTTTTTCTTTTTAGAAGGATGCCCCTAAATTGCCTGGCTGGCTTTAACTTGCCATTTTCTCTCAGCCTCCCAAGAGGCTGCAATCACAGGCATTTGCCACTGCGCCCAGATACTTATTTTGATGGTTATTTCAGATCCAATCTTAAGGACACTGTGTTCTCTGTTGCATGGATGGCCCACCTTTGGGCTGTAGGGTGTACTTTTCCTTTTACTTGGTCAAAACTTGCAACACAGAACCTGTTTCTTTTCTTACCTTTAGTAAAACTTTGCTATCATTTGTGCTTATCTTCACCAATTCTTCGTTCAGGACAGAAAGAACCTAGAAACCACCTCCAGAAGGAGACCCCAGCACTCCAAAACTTGGTAACACTTCCTCTTCTGTAGTAGACACCTCTGCCCAGTATTATTAACAGGCTACAGTGGCACAAGCTGCTTGCCCCTCCATGATTTGGCTGTGTTACATTAAAAGTAGCAGAGCTTGGCTGAGTTCACTCCCAGTTAAGGTCAACTGACTCCAACTAAATTTTCCCCTCTGAATTAACTGTTCTTTTCAACAAAGATATGCTTGTGCCCTCATTCTACAGTCCCGCCTGCTTGATACTTGTTATCAGCAGGTGTCCCAAGACCTGCCCAGCTTGCCTTCTTCCCACACTTGTGGACTATATGTTCTGGAAGTCTTTTGTCTTTGCTGCCCAGCGCAGCTTAGATCAACCCAAGACTCAGTTTCTCTCAAGTCTCTGTGTGCTTTTAACTCCCACTTTCATATCTTTCAGACATTGTACTAGCTTGCAAGAGACCAGGACCATTGCAGGGGTCTCTGGTAACGTCCCTTACCTTTCCCCTGTACTCTGATGGCTCCCTGCTTCTCCTCTGCCATGCCCATCTGCATGGCACCCTGCCTTGGAGCCAGACAACTGGACTGAAACCTCTACAAACTGAGCCAAAACCTCTCCTTAAAAAAAAAATACAAGCAATGCTAAAGCGTCATATGGTTTCCAATTTTATAGACTTACATTTTAACAGTTTTTAACATGTTTGTAAAATTTTTTAGGATCTAAAATGTTTTATAAATCAAGTGCACAGGCACATGCCTGTAATCCTACCACTCTGGGGGGCCAAAGCAGGAGGATTAAAAGTTCAAGCCTAGAACTGGGCAATTTGGTAATTTGGGGAGACCCTTGTCTCAAGAAAAAAGGCTGGGGTTGTAGCTCAGTTTGAAGGCCCTAGGTTCAGTTCCCAGTACTTGAAAGTATTATTTGGTTTCAAAGTTTTAAACATTTTTAATGAAGTATAGTGGTGTACACCTGTAATTCCAGCACACAGGAGACTGAGGCATGATGACAGATGTGAGTTCAAGGCCAGCCTAAACTACATAGCAAGACCCTGTATCAAAACAAAAAATTAAAAAAATTTGTACCTATTCTGCACTCTTAAAAATAGCAGTTTCGGGGCCAGGGATTTAGCTCAGTGGTTTTGCCGCCTGCTGCACAAGCACAAGGACCTGAATTCAATCCCCAGTACCCCCCCCAAATAGTTTCTACATTGCACTCTCTGTTGTGCAAGATAAACCCCCAAATACCAGTGTTATCTGTTACTCTGTCTGATGTTGCAATAACTTTGTGACCTTGATAAACAAGTTCCTTAACTTTTCTGGGTCTATCTTCTCACAAATAAAATGAAGATCTTCAGCTCAGCTGCCTTGTGCTAGGAACTGTGTCTCACACACAAGAGGTACCTGGTATGGGCTGGAGTCAAGATTTATTATATATCAGTCAGTGCTAACTTTATTACTTTATGGAAACTTGAGACCTCCCCATCCCTCATCCCTTCTTGCTGTCCCTTAGTGAAAAGCCAGCAAAGCTCCTCAGGCCCTTGGAAAAGATCCTGGTATCACACTGGGTCTTTGGGCCCTGCAGCTGATAGGGTTGCTCCTGGGCAGTCTCCTAAATCTGTTCCCTAGGGAACAACCCCCTCCCCCATACATACAAGTCTCACTCTAGTCCAGCTGGCCTTGAACTCATATGTAACCCAGGCTGGCTGGAAAATTGGGTCCCTCCTGCCTCAGCTTCCTGAGTGCTAGGATTATAGGCATGTGTCACCATGCCTGCTAGCCATAGAGACTAATTCTAAAACTTTAGGGAAACTATCTGACTTAAAGCTGTTTTGTTGATGCTGTTTTGGGTGGTGCTTTTGCGGCTCTCCGCTATGAATTCTCACCCAAACTCTGCAAGTTAGATGCTTGTAACCTGCTGGTGAGGAGCAGATTGGGCTAAGGTCTGACCTAGTATTTCAGGGCCTGGCCATTTGGCCAGTTCCTTCTTGACACACATTGTGAAGACAGAAGCTATATTTATGCCTGGAGCTATACATTTTTCAGTGTGGTTTTGGGGGTAACAATGAAAGCATGGGGAGCCAGCACCCCAATGGCACTCAGAATGTCAGCCACGAAGAAGGGCTCCCAGGCACCGAGCCAGTGACCTTGAAAGGTGATCAGTTACCTTCATTTCTTCCCTCAAGGCTCAATTGCAGAACAAGCAGCGCCAGCCTTGGCTGGTGCCTGTGAACTGGGGAGCAAAGGTCCCTCCCAGGTCCATCTACAGCTCACTGGCTCGCCTTTGTTCAGTCCCAGTAAGTCATCTGACTTGGCCAGAACCGGAGGCGGATCATGGACCTCTGGCCCTGACTCTCTCTCCCTGGCCTTTTGGCATCCTGTCAAGTGTCACTGTGGGCTGGATTCAATTTTCATTGTAATTCAAAATTAAAATTCGCTTTGGTTTTGTTCACTAGATAGCTGAATAGATGCCTCCCACAGTCCCTCCCTCCTGTGCCTGACTGGCACCCACCTGAGGCAGGATCTCCTGGGCCAGGGCTCGCGCTTGGTGGTAGGCAGCATTGCCCTCCTCATTCTGGTCCACTGCGTGGTTCACCAGCCCCAGTGCATGGGCCTCTACCCCAGTCAGTCGCCGGCCAGTGAAGATAAGCTCTTTTGCCAGGGCCACCCCTAGGCAGCGTGGCAGCCTCTGAGTCCCTCCTGCCAGGATGGACGGGTGAGGGTGTTAAGTCAGGCTCTCTGAGAAGGCTGAGACTGGGCATGGCCAGGGCTTCTCAGAGCTGCAGGCTGAGTCAGGATGGGAGGGCAGAGCCCAGCATGGAGCCAAAAAACAAAGTTGGGAAGGACTTGGATGGAGTGGAACTGGGCAGATAGAGAAGAGCAGGACTGTGGGTCACTTACCTGCCCCTGGGAGCAGCCCTCGAGTGGTCTCGATCAGCCCCATGACAGCTGTGGAAGCTGTTTAAACAGGAACAGGTTGAATTCCTCCATGTCCCACCCCTTGTACACCACTTTTTATCCCTGGGGGAAGAGACACCCGCCTCTAGTCTCCGCTTCTCCCCAGCCACTCCCCTCATGGTCTGCCCACAGCCAGACCTCTCCAGATTCTGGCTCTGTTGGAGCCCCAGCTGGCAGTCAGGAGGCTCAGGCCTGGGCTCCCCCACCCCCACTGCTGGAGTTTGGGCATCATTAGCAGTCTCTCCCTTCTGAGTCTCAAGGGTAGAAGAGCATGTTAGGCCCTCTTCTGCACGCAGTGTCGAAAGATCAAATGGGCTGATGGTGCTTGAACAAGGGCCTCCTAAAAGGCTCCTGATACCTGTTTATGGGTTAATGGATTCTGTCTCATGTACCCTTATTTCTGGCCTGGCCTTGAGTGTCTGTAGCTCCTGTTCCCCTCACGATAATACCTCTGGGCTTCTTTTCCCTGCCTGAAATTTCCTGATGGTTTCAGTCTACATCTACCTTTTCCTTGTCCTCCTCAGTTCTGCTTCCTCAGAAGGTTTCCTTGATTGACTACTCACAGGCCTCTCTCCTGAGTTTCCTCAGTATAGGCCACCTGACCTGTGTGGTGTGGGCAAAGAAGTGACCGTGCTACTGCTCCTGCAGCTCTCAACTCTTACCCAGACTCTGCAAGTTAGATGCCTGAAACAGGGCTGCAGTGACCATTCCGAAGGTGGAAGCTGTTCTGGTAGGTGGTGGGCACCGAAGCAGTTGGTGGCAAACCTGCCTTGCCTGCGTTCCCTCTGTGTCCCCTACCCTACCTCAGTTTACCTTTTGGCTGGAAGGCCAAGAGCAGTGGCTGACTTTGCAGAGCCTCTCGACTCTGTGCTTCACTCACCCTCCCCTCCTCACCCCACCTCACACACTTTGGTACCTGCCACTCGGAGGTCACAGGCCAGGGCAAGCTCCAAGCCTCCGCCCAAGGCAAACCCATCCATAGCCGCAATGGTGGGCGCAGGGAAGGCTGCTGTGGGATGAAGAGGGGCTCAGTTTTGTGTGGTCCTGGCAGGATCAGGGCACAGACCCCAGTTGGCAGAACAGAGGGTCCCCGGTTGGGGCCCTTACTGGTGCCTAAGCCAGATTATCTGAGAAGTTGGTTTCCCCACCAGGGAAGGTTCTGGGACCTCTGGGGAAGGGGAGTGGAGTGTAGGCTGGGTGATCCTTCCTCTGGCCCATTCTCCCACCGGCCTCCCTGGGACCTGCCTATGTGTGCACCAAGCCCCATCCTGGTGCTGGGAACACAGACCTGAATCAAATGTGACCCCTGCTCCCATGGGGCTTGGGCTAATGGAGAAGGCAAATGTGCAGTCAGGCAATAACTCGGGAACTTAGTGCTCCCATAAAAGGAAGCTTGGAGGGTGGGCTGGGAGGGCTTCCTGGAGGGGGCACTGGCGGTACTGAAGGATGAGTGAAAGCTCAGATAGCCAAGACGGGGTGTTCTGGACAAAGGGAACAGTAACTGTTCAAGCTTGAAAGCATGCTCAGTGAGCCTGACTCCTGGAATAGCTGAGATGGAACCGTGGGGTGGGGCAGGGTCATTGCAGTGGGGCTCAAGGCTAAGCAGCCAGGGTCCTCTCTGGTACAAACGCTCTCTGCTTCCTCTTGTCCCCTCTTCCTTGTGGAATTCCTTGTGCCCATCCCATCTGTCTCCCCACAGGGGTCAAAACAAAAAGCAGGCCAGGCATGGTGACGCATGCCTGTAATTCTAGCACTGGGGAGGCTGAGGCAGGAGGAGCGCCATGAGTTCGAGGTCAGCCTGAGAAACAGTGAATTCAAGGCCAGCCTGAATGACACAGTGGGAAGCTGTCTCAATAAAACAAAACCAGAGCTCTCTTCAAAGTAGAGGATGGTGTGGGTGAGGAGGGGCTGGACAGCAGGGACCACCCCCAATCCTCTACCCTCCTCCCGGACCCTCACCGATCTCACTCATCAGGCCTCGGAGTCGCTGGACGAAGGCCCCCACCTCTGCCGCACTCATCTGCTCCCGCTCCTTCAGGTCCGCACCTGCAGATGGTCAGGGATTGGTGCCTGCATCTGGGGAATGGCCTAGTCTGGAATCCCCAGTGGTTAGAGATCTAGCAAAGGAGACTAGACGAGAAGTAGCCAGAGAGGAGGAGAAACTCCAGGAGATGCAGTCACGGGAGCCAGAGAAAACAAAACAAACTCCTACAAGTCAACAAGGAAACAATTCAAAGTAGGCAAACTACGTGAAAAGATATTTTTCCAGAGAAACTATACAGATGGCCAATACGCATACAAAAAGATGCTCAACATCACTGGTCTGCAAGAAAATGCAAATCAAAACCACAGTGAGATACCATGAATCACTGGGATGGTTATTACTTAAAACATAAAGGGGCTGGGTACAGCTCAGTGGTAGGGTGTTCCTGTGTTCAATCCCCAGTACTAGAAATCAAAAAGTGGCAGCATGGAAGTGGAGAAAGTGGAATCCCAGACAATTGCTGGTGAGAATGTTATGGAAAACAGTATGATGGAAAAGGGTTTGGTGGTTCTTCCATGAGTTCAACAAAACTACGACAGGAGTCCAGGCCTGAGTATATACCCAAAAGAATTGGCAACAGGAACTCAGAAACTTGCATAGTAATGCACAGGGCATTACTCAGAATGACCAAAGATGAAGACAGCCCATGGTCTATGAACAGATGAGTGAGTGAACACCGGGCCCTGGCCCTGCTGCCCCTCCCCAAGGACACCTCCTGAGTCAGTTCTCAGCCTAGCTGTGGTCCTTGACTTGCTCTTCCTTCTGGGCCTGGGGTACATTTTTCTCCTGCCTTGAAGCAGAAGTTCATGATGCCTGCCTTGTATGAGGACCAGATAGCACAGGTGTGGTTGAGTTCCAGCCACAGGGACTGATTCTATGGGTGGACAAAGGGCACAAAGTCCCACCTTGGCAAATGACCTTGTGCCTGGAGTCAGTTCTCTCATCTCTTCAGTGAAGGATTGGAACAAACCGTGGAGTAGCAGAAAGTTGGTGTGTGGGGTCAGAGGGGCCAACATCAAAATGAATTCTAGGGCCAGGGATTTAGCTCAGTGGTTCCACCGCCTGCCCTGCAAGCGCAAGGACCCGAGTTCAATCCTTGGTAACAAAAGAAAAATTCTATTTGATTCTTCACTAGTGTAGGGTACTAGGCAAGGAATTTTACCACCCTGAGTTCACATCTGTAAAATGGGAATAATGCATCCCACGCTGGAGCTGACCTACTCCCCTCTGCCAGAGCCCTGGGGTGGGGACCCACCTGCACAGAACACCCCCTTCACGCTACTTCTGAAGAGCAGGACACGCACTTGCTGGTCCTCACGCAGCCTGGCCAGAGCTTCCTGCAGCTGTGGAGGACACCCTGTCAGACACCCCATACCCCAGCCCCATGGGGCCCCACCCAGGCACCCCCTTTCCTACCTCACTCACAAAGACGTTCCCCAGGGCATTGCGGGCTCGAGGTCTGTTCATCAGAATCTCCGTGATTCCTGCAGGGGATCAGCCTGGGGTCAGCCTGGGATGAGGGGCTGGCCCTGCTCACCCCAGATGGGGGACAGGGGGTAGGAGCCCAGGGCTCGGGAACCTCTGCCCTTGATGAATAGTGTGACTGGCAGTCGCACACCAGGGCCTCAGTTTTTCCAACTGTGACATGGAAAGAATAACTGTTCCTCTTACTACTTCACAGAGGAAGCAGAAGAGCTTGTAAAGCATGGAGCAAAGTGGAAAAAGGAGCAAGAATGATCTTCTCAATAGCCCCTGCCTGCTTCATTAGACACACGCGTGTGTGTGCACACACACACACACACGCAGGTGCAGGGACACATCTTCCATCTCGCGGCTTCTATATTATCATTCCCTTCACAACTGACACTCTTCCTCTAGAGCTGATGCTAGGATAAGGGAAATACCCACCGAGAGCCACAAAATGGAGCCATGCCAATAGGACCCCGCCTCAGAAACCCACCGCATGCCCTGTGCCATCACATCTCCTCCTTTCTCCCAGAGTAGCTCTTCCAACTTTTGTGTAATCACTTCCATGTACTTCTTTTTTCCCCCCAGTACAGTGCTGGGGTCAGATCCCAGGGGCTTCTACCACTGAGCTACATCCCTACCCTTTCTTATTTTTTATTTTATTTATTTATTGGTACTGGGGATTGAACTCAGGTACTTGTGCTTGAGAGGCAGGCGGTGAAACCACTGAGCTAAATCCCCGGCCCTCTTATATTTTATTTTGAGACATGGTCTTCCTATGTTGATAAGTTGCCCAGCCTGAGCTTGACCTTGCATCCCTCCAGCCTCAGCCTCTCAGGGTACTGGGATTACTGCACCAGGCTTTCCATGTATTACTTTGTCATTTTATCACTCAAGTGTGCACCATTAGACATCATACTTTCTAGTTTTTGGTTTTTTTGTACTGGGGATTGAACTCAGGACCTTGCGCTTGCACGGCAGGCGTGGCGCCACTGAGCTAAATCCCCGGCCCCAGACTTTCTAGTTTTAAAAAATTTTTTGTGTCTATTAAAAGCCTGTTAAAACCTCCAGAATCTTCCTTGGGCCCTGTCTTTCCCTCAAAAGTAGTCGCCTGTTGAGGACCCAGGAGCATTTCTCAAAGTCTAGATGTTACTGATTCACTCATGAGGGCAAAACAGCCTGCTTCTCTGTCACAAGAAACAAACAATTAAACCCTGAAGCTTGATTGTTGTTGTGTCTGTCTCTGTTGGTATCCCCTGCCTGTCTGGGTGAGTTTTCCACTCATTTAGTCACATTCATAAGATCACTCCCTTAAACCTTCTCTAACCTGGGCCCCACCCAAGGCCACCAGCATAACCACATTACCCAGAAAATGTGCTCAGTCACAAAGCTGGCAGTCCAAACTAAACAGATCTCAAGTCCCCAGTGCAGACCCACTGCACAGCCACTAGCTGGGGCTTTCCTTTAGTTCTTGTCTCCCAACCAGGCCTCTTGTCCTTCACTTTGCTCTCTCCCACATACATACATGCCTCCTTCTGGGACAGAGTTCTCTTTCTAACTACGTCTCTCCCTTTCCTCCCCCTTAAAAAAAAAAAGTCCAATTTCTTAGTACCACACACAAAGGTCCCCATGATCTGTCCTCGTACCCTGCTTCGGTGTGAACTCATCTGCACCATGTGCAGGGTGTGGGGAAGACAGATGGCTCTGGGAAGGGGCTCAAACACTCCTATCACCCCCCCGCCAGGCTGTGTCTCTCTTATAAAATGTCAGGATGGCTAAAGCTTGTTCCAATTCTTTGGCCTTTACAGCCTCTTCTTTTTTTTTTTGGCACCGGGGATTGAACTCGGGTCCTTGTGCTTGCGCAGCAGGTGGCGAAACCACTGAGCTAAATAGCGGGCCCTACAGCCCCTTCTTACTGTCTCCTGAGCCCCTCAGCATGCAGAACAGCAGTATCCATTTGGCTGGCAAAAATGAGTCGACCTGAGGCACAGAGGGCCAGGGCAAGCTTTGCACCAGCAAGGGGCAGTTACGCAGCAGGAGTTACAGAATTATGCTCAGGGCAGAAGACCATGATGTTCAGGCAAGTAAGGCTTCTTAGCCTCCCGGGAAACCTATAGCAAGCTCTAAGAGCCCAGCAGGCTGGAGGTCTGCAGATTGCTCAGATGGCCCTATGGCCCTTCCTAGCTCTGGTGCCTCAGAAGAGAAAAGGATGCAACTCTGGGGAGAGCAACCATGGTGGACACAAATGAGATCAGAGGCACAGAGAGACTCACGTCTCATAAACTTTGCAACAGTCTAGATACAAGGTCAGTGTGTCAGATGCTGGGCCACTTAATCACACTCTCAACAAGTCCTTCCCCTGAGCAGATGGGGCCTGAAAACTGCTTCTAACCAATTTAAAGCAGCATAGGTCATAAAATGTCACTTTGACATCGGGTTAAGCTGTATGCAAAGGCAACAAGATGTGACTTTGTGATCAGGCTGTGATATACGCCAGGCTCTTGTCTAGTCAGACTCCAGGGCCTACACAGACAGGGACATGTGGCAAGTTTCTAAGAGCTGAGGGGGACTCTTGACCAAAAATCTGCAAGAAAATGGGACGTCAGTCCCACAGCCAAGAGGAGGTGAATTCCGTCAACTGCTGGAGGACCTGGAAGTAGATCCCACTCCCGTAAAGCCTCCAATGAGACCAGAGCTCCAGCCAACTCCACATCTGTATCCTGGTTAACAACTGACACAGAAAACTCAGCTAAGCTTCTCCTGGACTTGTGACTTACAATAACTATGGGAGAATAAGTGTATGTTGTTTTAAGCAACGGAGTTTGTGGTCGTTTGTTATATGGAAACAGAAGACAAATACAATCATGATGGCCTTGGGCTGGGGATTTAGCTCAGTGGTTCCACTGCCTGCCTCACAAGCGCAAGGTCCAGAGTTCGATCCCTGGTACCAAAAAACAAAACAAGCAATCATGATGGCCTGAGACTGAGACACTTTCCCCTCTCCTCTTTGCTTTCCTGTTCTGTCCTTTCTCTCTGCCTAACTCTCATTTTTTTTTTTTTTTTTTTGGATGGTGCTGGGAATTGAGCGTGGTAAACCACAGCTCTGCCACTGAGCTGTATCTCTGGCCCCTCCTCTCATCTTCTGTCTTCATTTTCTCTCTCCACCTGTATATCCTCCTCAGAATTCTGATTGGCAGGTCTTACAATCCTTGATTTAAGCCACAGGTCAGATAACCAGCTCTAGGGCCTTAGTTAAGTGTCTTTACCCTCTGGCCTTTAATTTCCTGATCTGTAAAGAGAAACAAGTAAAAGGTCGATCTGAGGAGTAAAAAGAGATCAAATGTACCAAAGTGTCTGGCCGCAGTTTGAGTGTGTGGTAAGCAGGGCAAAATGAGCAGGGACTTAGGCAACTCTAGGTCCTAAGGAGACTGCAGCCCAGGCCAGGAGTCCTGAGGCAGGGTGTCTCTGGCTTTTATTTACCCACCTGATGATAACAACGTGCATATCCCCATGCCAGGTTCTGGAGAACCAGAGGACCTAGCGCTGGTCCCTGCCTTCTCAGTCTGTCTCAGATTCTGGGAGCATAGCCCGTTCTGACCCTACCAGTGCAGCTGGGTCTGCACTGCACCCTTCCCCCTCTCACCAAGCACAATGCGCCTTTCCTGAGCAGCTGGCTGAGGTCATTTCTGTCTGGATGGTCAAGCAGTGGTGGCAAATCTATGGCACGCGTGCCACAGCAGCCTGTTTGTATCACTGAAAGCTCTAAAGCTTTGCCATCACTGGTCTAGAGCAAGGCTAGGTGGTAGGGTGGGGTCAACAGAGGCTGCTGGAAAGCAGAGTGGAGAACAAATGGCTTAAAAACCCCTCACTCCAAACCAGGGGAACAAGTAATATGGAAAAGCAGCTCTTTAAAACTTAGTGTCATTTATATGCACCAACTTCCTACAAGGCTTGGATTCAGTACGTACAACAAACATGTACTAATAAAAAAGTGTCAGGGCATAAACGGCAAGAAATACAGTCAAATATACAACGCAACACAACTCACAAGAATAACCCGTCGTTAAAAAAAAAAGAATAACCCGACATCAAACGCCCGGGAAAGGAAATGGGACTAGGGGGTTGGAAAGACAAGGGTCTCACCCCGGTGGTTCTCCACAGCGGACTAGGGAGCCCGATGGGCGCCGTCGAACGCACCTTAAGTGCAAAAACAACACCCTCACCCCACCCCCGGCCAACACGAGGAGCGATCAAAGGCGTTATCTGCCCGCAACCTCTGAACTTCCCCGGGGAGCCAGCGCGCGGGGTACAGGCGGCCGTCCGGCTCCCCGCTCCCGAGTCCCCGCACGTCCCGCAGGATTGGCTCCGCCGCTTCCGCTCCAGAGCCGCGCCAGGACCCTGGGGGCGGGGGGTAGCAGCTGGCACTTTATCGCTCATGACCCGGAGCTCCTGGAACCCAGTGCCAGCCCTGCGCTACGCCTCTCTCCTTCCACACACCCGAGGTCACCAAATGGGAGGTGGAGGAGACGGAGTCTGACCAAGTCCCACCGCGGTTAGGCAGCCGCTTCTTGGGCCTTGGGCGGCTCGGGAATCCTAGCTTGGGAGGAGGCGATCTGGTTCCAGTCCTCAGTGGCGCTCGGAGACTCGCCTCGCCCACGGCCTCAGCCTCTCCAGGGCGCGTGGGCCGAGCTCGAAGCCTTGCAGAAGCTCAGAGTGCTGGGCCTGCCCTCAGCCCGCCGGGTCCCGACCCACCCCGTGACGGCCTTTTACCTTGGTCGGGACCGGCCAGGGCACGCACTTGGATCTCGCGGCCCCCAGAGGTCCCGTGGGAGGTGCAGCCGCGGACCCCCAGGGGCCTCCAGGGGTGCAGGAGGAGCAGGGCGCGCAGCATAGGGGCGCGGGCCGGGAAGGTGCGGATCGGACCCATCCCAGCCTCTGCTCCGCTGAAAACTTAGTTCCGGCGGCGAGCGAGGCCTCCACAATTGCTCCACCTATGGGCCGAGAGGTCGCTGCGCCGCTTGGAGACCGGGAGACGAGCCCGTAAAGCCCATCTTCTCCATGGAATTTGGTGCAAGGTTTCAGCCTCTCCGAGAGTTAGTCTGAAGAGCAGGGAGAATAACAGCGACTGCCTCGTGGTGGTGACGTGACGACTGAATATAGTATGTGAATTTTGCTCACACGTATGCTCAATAAATGTCATTTCAGTTAAAATGTGGCATTTTATCAGTCACTCCGGCATTGCCTACATTCACTGACCCCTCTGTCTCACCTCCATTTGTGCCTCAAACAGAATGGGAGGCGAGGCAGTGAGGTTACTGCTTCACCTCCTATTAAATGTAATGCTTAGCCCAATTTAAGGCTCAATAAGTTGTCCCACAAAAATATTTATGAATGTGAATTGCTAGTTTCTGCTCCCCTCTGTCCATCCACGCTGCCTTTGCAGAGGCCTTGTTTGGTTCTTTCCACGTTGATCAATCAAGAGTATCAGTGTACGCTCTCCCTGCTCCCCAAATTCTTACTCTTCCTATTTGAATATCTCAAGCCATTAACAGATCTGGCCCTGGACTTATGGCTAGCTAAACTGTTAGATTCTCTCTTTCAATACACTAGTATTTTTGGTCTCTTTGTTACTGATTAATATAATCTCTTTGACAAAAATAGGACCACTGACAGCCAGGGAGATCTGGGGTACAAGTAAAGGAAAGCCACCTAAACCAGCTTGGGTAAGACAGGTTTGTTACAAGGCAGGATGAGTAACATAGGCAGTGGGAATGGCTTAGTGTGGGAAGCTGTAACAAACACACTGTGGGCAGCTGGGCATGGTCCTTGAGGCAGTGAGCAGAAAGGGGTGAGCTCACATTCAGAATCTGTCTCTCTTGTATGCTTTTGTGTTTTTTTTTTAATTGGTACATTTTATTGGTACATTTTAGGTATACAATTTGTTTACATTTATCATTGGTTGTTTGTACCTGAACATGATGTATCTTAGTTCTTATTTTTTTCCCCATTACCTAAGCGCCCTTCACCCCTCCACCCTTCCCTATTTACATAGACTTTGTTTCCATTTTTTTTTCTTTCTCATAATTTTTCCTTTCCCTTCTTCCCTTTCCCCTTGCCCTCCCACCACCCCTACACCTTTGGACCTTTTCCTATTTCAAATTATCAGTTATTCGTTTTAATCATTTTCGTCCTTATTTACACTTTCAGTTTCTCACACTAGAGAAACTATTCAGTATTTACACATGTGTATCCTATTTATTTCACTTAAGAGTATGGCCTCAATATGCATCCATTTATCTATAAATGACTCTAGTTTCTCGTTCTTTATGGCTGAGTAGTACTCCATTTTATAAAAAACCCACATCTTCTTTATCCAGTTTCCAGTTGATGGGCACTTGGGCTATTTCCAAACCTTAGCTGTTACAGACTGTGCGCTATGAACATGGGTGCACGTATATCGCTGTGGTATGATGCTTTTCATTCTCTGGGGAAGATACCCAGCGGGGGGATCTTGCATGCTTTTGATCTCCCTCCCCCTCTCCCTCTCTCCTCCCCTCTCTCCTCTGCACCAGGGATTGAACCCAGGACCTTCACATTGAGCTACATCCCCAGCACATTTTTACTTTGAGACAGGGTCTAAGTCATTAAATTGCCCAGGCTGGGCTGGAACTTTTGATCATCCTGCTTCAGCCTCCCGAGGGTGCTGCGATCACAGTGTGCACCACCACACCCAGCTTCTCCCCCCACCACCCCGTCTTGGTAGCGGGGATTGAACTCAGGATCTTTTTTTTTTTTTTTTTTTTTTTTTAAGATTTTGCCATACAATTTAGTTACAAAAATAAAAATAGCCCAAACTACATATGCATGACCCTAGTTAAACTACAGAGATGTATTAGTTAAACCACACAAATTTCTGGTTTAGGGAGAATATGTGGATTAGCAATTAGAAAATTTAAATGAGTTTTGAATCTTTACAAACATTTTCATACAAACATTGCCTTCCCCTTTTATCTGTAAAGTTAAAAATAAAAACACAACTAAAACCACACAATTAATCAGTCACCTAATGTCCAAAATGACTTGCAAAGTATCTCTGTAATTGCACATTAAGAAGTTGACTATACAACAAATGCTTCAAGTACGGTTCATGCCAATCATCATAAAGAGTCATAACATTCTTGGAAAAGCACACTTGTCCTCTGGGAGGACACTTCAGAGAAGTAAATTACAAGGAGCATGGCTGTATTATAATTTTTTAAAGGAAAAAAATAGTTTCTTTGGATAGAAAGAAACAGTGTAAAAAAATCCCCTTTTTAAAATGCAGAAATCACTTCATTATCAATCTGCATTTACATTACTGCCCCAAAGAACGGGTGGGTCTGGAAAGATGTTTTCTGCATGGACACTAGTTAACCTCTGCGTGAGGGGCCAGCGCCTGGCATGGAACACTCGAGGGAGGCACTGGCCATGAGCTCAGAGACGTTAAGGCCGATCCTGTGACGGACACTTGGATCCAGAAGTACTTCTTCATTTCTTTTCTTTCCAGTTGAGTTCCTAAAAAACCTTGGAAGATAGCTGTTCTCACTTTTCATTTCACTTCTCATTGAATGGAGAGGGTAGAATAATGACACCAAAGTACTTTGGTTATCTTTTTTCTTTTAAAAATAATTTGCTTTGTCTTGCATGCCACAGGACAGATTTCTAGTGTCAAACCAAGGGTACAATAAGGACAAAAATCGTCCTCCCTCCCCAATCATCTTTACTTTCACCAATACAGGAAGTCCTTCTGGAAACATTAGCAAGTGTCTAACAGGTATCGAACCACCAATCTATAAGTTAAAACATAGTCTGTGATGGCAGAATAAACAAGAATTATCCCCAAAGGAGGATTTTAATTTCTTGAATACAAAAGTTTAAGAGAATCATATTTAAGCAAACAAAAGCCTCTGGTTCCTGGTTTAAGGTAAAGATGAGTCCCACACTGGCAGCTGCAGAGATCTGAAACGCTTATTAATAAATAGATCTGAATTAATTTCTACTGTATTTAGAAAATAGGACTTGAATTCCTTTTTTAAAATGATGATCCTGTGGAATGCTTTTACTTCCATATTTACCTAATATTATAACAGTAAAACAGACACAAGACTGTTGATGACAGCTTAACAATGCTGGATTCAGGACATTTACAGGTACACTTTTGTTAGAAGTCCTACAGGTTTATTGACTAAGGCTAGACAGCAATTCATATGATCCTATTTGGTGCATTTTCTACCATGGTCCAAGATCATTACATGGAGACAGCCAAGGACTGGGCCCCAACTTTCAGGAGAAAAAGACCACAAAGAAGAAGAAAATCAAGGTGCCTATTTGGTCCCCCCTCCTCCCGTTTGTTATTTTTTTTCTTGGCCTTGGAAAACCGGAGGTTGGAAATTCCGGCTTTTGCCCCGTTCAGGGCTTTTTAGGAGTTTGGGGGGGGTTGGCCTGTTTTGGGTTAGGTCACTGGGCGTGGGACGGCGAGGGTGCTGCATTGATAGAGCATCCACGTGACCAAGTATTTTGACGTCTGGTGGTGTCATTCCCTCAAAGACTTTAAAATATCTGTATGCGATAATAGATAGATCAGTTACATAATAAGGCAGTGTGTTGAATATGCATTCGTCCTGTGGAATGAACTATACCAGAGAGAGAGACACATGATCCCGTACACATTCTCTAAGTGTTCCTGTGTTTTGTCTGCTTTGTTTTCAAGGCTATCCAGGCTAACTCTTCCCAGGATTTCCTTGGAGAGAAGAGTGGTCCGCTGAGGCTGGTTTGCTTACCCTCTCCTTTATCAAGAGATGATGACTGGCTTTGAAGAAAAATAAAGCTGAGGGTTGTTTGATTTTTACTTTTTCTCTTTTGGTTGCATCATTCTGAGTGTTTTCATATAAACAACAAAAAACCACAACCCCCCCCCCAAAAAAAAACCAAACCAAAAACAATAGTTTTTGATGCATCCAGTTGTTGTATCCTCAGGATGTTCCAGATGTTTCCAGGTAACTCTGTAGTTTACGGACTGTAGTTTCGTCCAGTGAGCAAAGATCTAAATCAAATGTTGTGTTTGTGATATGAAAGTGTCCAGTTTCTTCTATAAGGTTCACAATCTGCTGCAGAATGTGTCTTTCCCTTAGCGTCATTAACCTTCTGTGAAGCTCGACCAGCTCATCTACGTATGCCTTGTCACATTCACCATTCTTTATTTCCTTATCTGATTTGCTTTGCTTTATTGGACTTTTCACTTCAAGAATCTGACTGTTGTTGGTTTTTAATAATGGTGGTGGAGGTTCATGATGTAGGAGTGAAGAAGCAGAACTGCTTTCACTATCACTGCCATCACTCAAGCTAACTCTGCGACTTCGGCTGCCTCCTCTATTTACAGGCCTTTCCATCTCAGAGTCATTGTCATTACCCTCTGCTTCATCCGATTCCTCCTCATTGTCATCAGAATGCAGATCTTTCATTATAGACCGTAAGGGACCTTGTTGCCTGGTCTGGGACGGTGCAAAGCTGGAACTGGAGCTGGAGCTGGAGCTGGCAGGGCTGGGCTGCTCGGAATCGGATTTAGAGGACATATTCTCCTCCACATCTGAATCGTTAGGATCCACGATATCATCAAAAGGTGGCAAAGTTGGTTTCTTCTTTGATACCTCCCCTTCGATTTTGACCCTTCCCATCTTGACATGAGATTTATCTTTTATCTGCTTTTTATCAGCAGAACAAGTATCAGTGGTGTCGTGCTAGAAAAACTTTTAAATAAAGCCTCTGAGCTACTCTTTTTCCTTTTTTTTGGCTGAGAGTTCATCAGAATCTGAAATAGGGGGCCTTTTACTAGGAGCCTTCTTATCTTGCTGTCCACTAGTGATGGTGAGTAAGTTACTATCTGGTTTTGGCTCTTTTGACATGGGTTTAGGTTCCTTGAAGGCCATTTTAGGAACAATTTTCTCTTCTTTCAGTGGTTTATTTCCTTTGGGTTTCTTAGAGGATTCTTTGGAAGATTTGTTGTGATCCCTGGAAGGTTCTTTGAAGGCACTTTTATGTTCTCTGGAGTCTTGAGAAGGTTTTTCCTTGTGCTCCTTCATTAATTTGTGAGGCTTTGAAAAACTAGTACTGCTGCTGCTGCTGCTGGTATGAATACTATTAGGGTCCCCTCCTGCCTTCAGCAACTTTCTTCTAAAGTCCTCTGTGGGGTTATTGAAAGTGAGCTTCTCACAGAGGAGATGATTCACTGGTGGATGGCCTTCAAGATGCAGGAATAAGTCATAATCAAAGCGGACTTTCTTAGGTTCTTCCTTGTTTTTAAAATAAATCTCAATTGGCAAAATGAAACCAGCATACCCAGATTCTTCTGCTTTGTAAGGTGGATCTTTGCACACTCTTTTTGGCCTAGGAAAGCTCTCGTGCAAGTGGAAGACGACTTTCTCCACGAAGTGCTGAATGTTGCTGTGCTCCGGACCGCACACGAACACCATCCAGTCGTGGGTGAAGCCCTCCACGGTGGGTTTCTTCCGCACCTGGGCGCGTTGCCCCAGCTCCAGCTTCACCTGCACGGTGCACGAGCTAGCCATGCCGGGCTAGGTCTGCGGGCGCTGAGGTCCCGCCCGCCCCCGCGCTCAGCTGGAATTCATGGAGCGGCCGTGGCGCTCGAGCGCTCGCCCCGGAGCGCAGAGCGGACGGCGGACATGATCTGGCGGCCCCGCGCTCGTCCGCTCGCCCACTACACTCAGCCCCACGGCAGAAGCGGCGGCCGAGGCAGCGGCTACAGGGCCGAACTCAAGATCTTGCACTTGCAAGGCAAGCACAGCGCCACTGAGCTAAATCCCCAAGCCCTCACCCAGCTTCTTCTGTCTCTGATAAGGGCATTAATTTCATTCATGAGGGCTCCACTTTCATGACTTAATCAGCTGCCAAAGCCCTCACCTAATAACATCATACCGGGGATTAGGCTTCAATATATGAACTGAATGGGGCCAGGAGCAGACATTTGGTCCATAGCAGAAACCAGATGCGGGGGAGCAGGGTCACTCTGGAGGGGTCTCTTCTGTGGGCTCCTCTGGTTCTGAAACTTGCATGTGGCTGAGCTAACACAGCTGTGCCATCCCTGCTCACCCCTGCTTTTTAGTGTAAGTACTTATTACCATCAAGGGACATAGTCTGGTCCACATCGCAGGGAAGTTTCTCATGTGGCTCCATTGCTAGGCACTGTGGGGTCTCCTGAGCTCCGGTGAAGGGGTTGCTCATGAACAACTCTGGTCCTCAGGCTGTGGAGGGAGTCTTCTCTTGGAAGGAAAGGCCAGGAGCCAAAGGTCAGCCTGCCCACGTTGGTGTGGAGCCAGTTGAGACAGGAAATAAGTTCCCTTTGGAAGGTGATGGATGAGTTTGAGTGATGCTGAATGTCTCAGAGGAAATGGCTTATGAGAAGCAGACCATGGGAGATGAGAGAAACCAACAATGTTTGTTTGGGAGTTTAAGGCCTGAACTGTGAGTTGAATCCGGGGTTGCAGAAAATACTCACTTCAAGGCATTTATCACTGTTGGAAAATTGTTTATTTCTTGTTTTCCCTACTAGAATAAAATTTCTGTTAGAACGGGTACTTTGTTGTTATTCTTTGCCTGGCACATAGCAGGTACTCAATAAATGTTTTGTGGAATGGATGGAAGCATGCCAGGCTTTGTGTGGGGTACAAGGGGTGGGTTATTTTCTTCTTTCCCACAAGATTATACCTTCTACCTTATTATTTATTTATTTTGCCCCATTATTAAAAGTTTAGCCAGCAGCCCGAAGCTTGAGGTTGGATACCGGCTAGGGTTGGAAGTATGGGAGAGCCTGGCTCTGGGCAGCTTCGTTCAGGTGTGCATCTCCGATAGAGAGGGTGGCATGATGACTTCATGTTGCTATAACAGAATATCTGAGGCTGGGTAATGTATAAAGGAAAGAAGTTTATTCAGCTCATGATTCTGGGGACTGGGAGGTACAGGTTGAGGGGCCATGTCTGACAGAGGCTTTCTTGCTAGTGTGGACTCTCTACAGAGTCCCACTGGAGTGCAGGGCATCACATGGCAAGACAGACCAAGAGTCCCAGGGAGAACTCACTTTTATAGCAAAGCTGCTTCCTCAGTAACCCATAGTGGACCGATCTTTTCATGAGGGAAGAGTCCTCATGACCCAATCACCCGCCAAAATTCCACCTCCAAATACCATTAACATATGAATTTGGAGATGAAGTTTCCAGCACACAATGGTCACTGGGGAGGGGCATGTTTAAACCACAGGAGATAGTACTGATCTTCTCTTCTCAACACCCTTCTTCTTCCAGTCTGAGCAGGTCTCTTGGGCCTCAGTTTCCTTGGTGGAAGATGAGTGATGACAGTGAATTTTGAACCTTTCTGTTCCCACATTTCACGAAACACCCTCAGATCAGAAGAAACTGAGGGGGGGGGGTGCGTGAGGCCTTAGAGACTCCTTGACTCCCAGGACTGGAGCTCCCCCAGCAAGGCTGGTCTGGAGGTAGCTTCACTGGCTGCAGGCCTGAAAAGGAGGAAGGAGGGAAGGAAGACAGGGAGATGGTTCAGAGCAAGGAGTCAGAGAAATAGAGAGAGAGGATAGAGAAATAAAAGAACCAAGAAATAAAGAACCATGATAGAGGGGATGTATTTAAGGAAGAAATTATACTAATTCTGTCTCTCTCTCTCTCTCTCTCTCTCTCTCTCTCTCTCTCTCTCTCTCTCTCTCTTTCTGAGACAGGGTCTCACTATGCAGTTCAGGCTGGCCTTGAACTCACTGTGTAGCCGAGGCTAGCCTTGAACTTCCAGTGATCCTCCTGCCTCAGCCTCCTGAATGTTGGGATACAGGTGTGCACCACCATGCTTGGCAGAAATTATACTAATTCTCCACAATGTCTTCCAGAAAATAGAATGGAATACTTCATAGTGTATTCTTTGAGGCCAGCATTATATTAATACCCAAACCAGATGAAGATATTATCTGGTTCATTCATATGGAATGAATAGGGCCAGGGATTTAGCTCAGTGGTTCTGCCGCCTGCCTTGTAAGCACAAGGACCCAAGTTTGATCCCCAGTACCAAAAAAAACAAACAAACCACAAAACATATGGAATGAATACTACTGACTGGTATCTCTTCTGAACATTAACACAAAAATCCTAGTAAATAAAATCCAACTGTTACTGGATTATCATTATCCAAAGAGTAATACACCATGTCTAAGTACAATGTATTCCACCTATTCAAGGAACTTCTGGAACTTCTGGAACTTCTGGAAGTCAGTCACTGCAATCCACCATGTCAACAGGCTAAAGAAATAACGTGATCTTTTCAATTGATGTCAAAAAAACATTTGATGAGGAGAATTTTTTTTTTTGGTACCAGCGATCAAACTCGGGTCTTTGCGCTTATGAGGCAGGCTGAGGAACCACTGAGCTAAATCCCCAGCCCTTGACAAGGAGAATAATTCTGGGAAGATGGCAGAGTAAGAAGCACTAGGAATCTCTCTCCCCACCTGGACAATAATTATTGAGCAGAATCTTTCTGATGGAACTGTGTTAGAACTCTGGGGTCCACGGAAGGCTTGAAATTTTCAGGGGAAGGCCTAGATAATAAATTGTGGTCAATTTTAGTCAATTTCAGCCCTTAGCACAGTAACAGCCACATGGGTCTCATTCCCAGCCTTATGGCAGGCAGTCTGCAGGTGTCACGGAGAACACAATGACACTGTTCTGCAAATGTTGGTAATTTATCTTTGGATCACTGATCACTGCCTCTGCCTGCTCAGGTACAGACAAAGAGGCTGGTGGCCATTGTTGCAAGCCCTGCTCCTCCAGGTGAAGTGACATTCAGAGTATTTAAAGGGCCCTTCCCCCACCTTCATTTTTCTCTTTTCCCTTTTAGGAGCTAGATATTCAATTTTATGGGGAAAATTAGAAAACAACTCATCATGCCCAGGCAGAAGCACAGTCTAAGAAGTGATGCAAGAAGACCTTATGTTTACACCTCAGGCTGATCCTTGGTTCAGAGACAACATACACCAGATAGTTATATTTAAAATCCCAAAGTAATAAAAACAATAGTGAAGCCTGGTATGGTGGCACATGCCTGTGACCCCAGCACTTGGGAGGCTGAGGCAGGAGAATCACTGTCAGTTTGAGGCCACCTTGGGCTATAAAGCCAGACCTTATCTCAAAAAACAAACAATCCCCCCCCAAAAAAAACCCAAGAAAAAAATAGTAAAACCCAGCAAACACTAAGGAAGGGGAAAAATCTGAGTTACACAGGTACCATGTTATTAGATTCAAATGTCAACCTTTCAACAAAAGATCATAGACATATGAAGAGGGGAAAATATGGTCTATTCAAAGGAAAAATAAGTAAATCAACAGAAACTGTCCCTGAAAAATACCTGATGGCAATGTTTTCTGATAAAGACTTTAAGTAGCTATCTTAAAGATGCTTGAAGAATTAAAAGAAAATGTGGAGTCAAGAAAAATACGTATGAGCAAAATGGCAACATCAATAAAGAGACCAAAAACCTAAAAAATAAAAAATAAAAAAACCCAGAAAAAAACATTACAGAGCTCAAAAATATAATAAATGAAACGAAAAATTCACTAGAGGGACTCAGAGGCAGATTTGAACAAGCAGGAAAAACAAATCATCAAATTGAAGATAGGGCTATGAAAATAATTCTGAGGAACAAAGTTAAAAGACTGGAGGAAAGTGAACAGAGCCTAAGGGCCTTATAGAACAATAAGCATCTGGGATCACCACGCATGCGTGCCAGCATCAGGCTTTATACTCAAACTTGGAAAAGACAGAATCTTGAAAGCTGCAAGAGAGAAGCAACTCATCATTCATCATGCAAAGAGGAACCTCAATCTAATTATCCAGAGAGTTCCCTTCAAAAACTTTATACAGTAGGCTAGAAGATAGTGGGTTGCTCCTTGATTTATCACAAGGTTAAGTCCTGATAAATACATTATATGCTAAAAATATTGTAAGTTGTAATGCATTTAATACACCTAACCTTCCAAACATCACAGCAACACAATACACTGTAGTGTATTTTTTTTTTATCCTCATGATTGACTGACTGGGAGCTGTGGCTCGCTACTGTGGCTCGCTGCTGCTGCTCAGCATTAAACAAGAGTATCGATCGTCTGGGAAAAGATCAAAATTCAAAAGATTCAAAATGTGGTTTCTACTGACTGTTTATTGTTGTCACAACATTATAAAATAAAAATATTGTAAGTCAAACCATATAAATCTGAGATAATCTGTATTCAAGGCACTAAAGAAAAAAACAGCAACCAACCAGGAATCAATCCTATTTTCAGCAAAATTGTCCTTTAAAAGTGAAGGAGAGGCCTGCAGATATAGCTCAGTGGTAGAGCATTTGCCTAGCATGCGTGAGGCCCTGGGTTCAATCCCCAGTAAAAATATGTACAGAAATGATGACATTCCCAGATAAACCAAAGCTGAGGGAGTTTGTTACCACTAGATCTCCCCTGAAATAAGTGCTCAAGGAAGTCACATGGGTTGAAATGATAGATATCATCTAGCAGCCGTAAGAAGAAATAAGGCTCCCAGTGAGCAATTATAAAAGCTAGTATTATTGTAACTAAGGTTTGTAACTGTACTTTTTGTTTCTTCATGACTTCAGAGACTAATACATTAATTTTTTTTCAAGCTAGGCATCAGGACACAACTTGTACCAGACACCTCTGCCCGGTATTAGTAGGCTATAGTGGCACAAGCTTCTTGCCCCTCCATAATTTGGCTGTGTTACATTGGAAGCAGTTCAATGAGCTAAGTTCACTTCCAGCCAAGGTCAACTCAGCTCCAGCTAAATTCCTCCCCTCTGAATTAACCAACTGAATCATTCGTTCTCCTCAACAAAGCTATGTGTGGGCCCTCATTCTACAGTCCTGCCTACTGGATACTTGTTATCAGCAGGTGTCCCGAGGCCCGCCCAGCTTCCCTCCTTCCCACCCTGTAATGAATAAACACTGGATGTCCTGGGAGACCTTTGTCTTTGCTGCCCAGAGCAGCTTCGATCAGCCCAAGACTCAAGTGTGTCTCTCGTCTCTGTGTGTTTTTTCTATTTTCACTTTCCTATCTTTTGGACATTGTACTGGCTTGCAGGAGACCAGGACCACTGCTGGGGTCTCTGGTAACGTCCCTTTTCCCTTTCCCTATAACTTGTAATCCCAGGAATCTGGGAGGCTGAGGCAGAAGGATCACAAGTTTGAGACCAGCCTGAGCAACATAGTGACTTAGCGAGACCCTGTCTCAAAGCAAAAAACAAAAAAGGAGCAAGGGATATAGCTCAGTGTAAAAGCCCTAGATTCGATCCCTAGTACTGAAAATTTTTTTAGTCTAAAAGCTAATATTTTTGTAATTTTAGTTTGCAACCCTACATTTTGTTGTCTGTATCATTGAAGAGGTTAATGTATTTCAAAAAAATTTAGTTTATATTTTTGCCCAAAACACAATGCATGAAGATTTTTGTAACATTAACAACCAAAATGGGTGAGGATGAAGCTGTTAAAGAAGCAGAGGTTTTTTTTTCCAGGAAATTCAGCTGGATGGCTTTTGATTTCTTCCACCTCAATGCCTCCTGGATTTGTCTTGGGAAAGTTGGAGGTTACAGGCTGCATCTTGCTGCCATGCTTTCTCATTTTCTTTTCTTTCCCTTTTATTTTGTTATTTGTTTTCACATTGAGGCTTGTAAATTGCTTATGGTAGGTAGCTTTATTACTAGTGTCGAGACCTCTTTAGGAAATGACTACTTTTCAGAGGTGTCTTCTAGGGAGAGCTGGCTTTTGGCTTGAGTCTGTCCCAGGATCCTGCCTCTTCAATTTATTAGGAATGAAAGGTTGTGGTCTGTTTGGCCTAGCACCCACTTTTTTTGGGGGGGTGGGGTACTGGGGATCAAACTCAGGACCTTGTGGTTGCAAGGCAAGCACTGGAACCACTGAGCTAAATCCCCGGCCCAGCACCCACTCCTTTGGTGCTGGACTGTAGTATTGTTATGACCCCCAGACAATCTAGGTATTGGCATACAAGGAAGATCAATTGATCACAACAACTATATCATCTTGGTTAAAGTAGTACAATCAGTAATAACAAGAGCATCAAACACAGACTGGAAGATGACAAACTGAAATAACTAATAATTTGCCACCTTTAACCATAGGTACAAGATTTATAATTATATAACAAAATCTAAGACAAATCAGAAAATTATATACAATAAATATCCACTCAACAGAGTGATTTTGCCAGACATAGTGGTGCACACCTGTAATCCCAGCACTCAGGAGGCTAAGGCAGGAGCATCACCATGAGTTTGAGGCCAGCCTGGACTACATAGTGAGTTCAAGCCCAGCCTGAACTACAGAATGAGATCCTGTCTCAAAAAAGAAAAAAGATATTTTACCCTAAGGGGAGAAAATGTAAAAGGCAGAAGAGGAAAAAATAGATAAAATAAGAGAAAGAGATTAGAAGCAAGGCTGAAAGACAGAGGAAGATTACCCAAGCCTCAGGAAACTGGTAAAGAAGAGGGAAGGAAAGAAGGAAAAAACAAAAGCAAGAACAAAACAAACAAAAAACCAATAAAAAATACCCAGCAGGATGTGTTGGTACATATCTGTAATCCCAGCACTTGGGAGTCTGAGGCAGGAGGATCACAATGAGTTTGAGGCCAATCTGGGCTACACAGGGAGTTCAAGGCCAGCCTGAACTACATAGTGAGACCCTGTTCCCCGCCCCCTTCCCCCCCCAAAAAAGGCAGACAGAAAAAGCTTTTTTACTGTAATTTCAAGCCTATGGTTATCTTCTGGGGTCTACAATTTTCTGGCAGTGTCCAATTCAAGGTGTGACTCTAATCTTGGTGATAAACAAGGACGCAGTCAGAATCAGAACCCAGATCTTTACCGGATAATCACCAACAAGCTTGCAGTAGGATAGGGGTGGGTTGCCAGTCCTACAACTTTCAAATCCCTGGAAGTTCAGTCTAAACCTGGGCTGTGGTCATGGGGTTGGGACCTGAGTCATTTAGCTTATAATACATTGGGTGTCTCTTGCTGGCCTGACCATATCTCCCTGACCATGGACATCTTCCGTGGTTGTCCCTCACCCAGTCACTGTGGGACCTTAACACTGGGAGCTCTGAAATGAAGCCAATCCATGGCTTCTCTGAGTTCTGGGTTCAGTTGGCCCTTCCCTAGAATGGCATCTAACCAAGCAAGTGCTCGCTCCAGGGGATATAGCAGTTGCTTGGACTGGAGTCCCTCACCAGCTGTTGTGGTGCACAGCATCCACTGCTCAATTCCACTGAGGCCTTTCTCCCTAAAGGCCTCTGGAGTTGCCCACTTTCACTGTGTCTCTGTAGATTTGATCTTCCTTTCTCACACCGTGAGCCAGGAACCAGGGAGAAAGTCCAGATCGCCCCTTTCTTTTTCTGCACTGTGGTCTGTCTCTTCATTTGCTCTGTAGGCTCCAATAATCCCTTTAGATCTTTCCTGGGTCCCAGGGATCAAACTCCCTCCTTCTTTTCTTCCCCAAGTTGTTATTTTCCAGTGTCTGGATTCTGACTATTCGAGAGGCTGATTTGTTGCTGCTTACCACTCCACTATCTTTCTGGAAATCTCCTCTCTTTCTGTGATGTAAGTCAACTAAACTTCATTTGCCCCATGGGTGAAGGAGTCGAGGTTTCACATCTCCACATTGGGGGACCTCCTTGGACCCTGTCCAGTGACATTTCTTTCGGTGAGCCAGCTTTAGGAGGTAAAGAGACATGGGGATTATGATTTTGACTATCAAAAACTGATGGTTTATCAAACAACAAAACATATCATCCTATGTTTCCTTTAGGTCAGTCAGTGAGACTTGGTCCCTGGCTAGGAATGGTCAGCCTCATCTTCCCCTCAGCCTGAAACAGCAATAAGAAGACCTTCTGCTCCTCTGCATCCCTTAAGATAAGGAACCAAAATCTTGAAAATAAAGAAATAGAAAAGGTAGGGAGGTGTTTTGGTTTATATCTAGATGTCCCCCAAGAGCCTCATGTGCTAATAGGCAGGGCTTTTCCAAGATGATTTGATTATGATAGTTTATAGCTGGCTTGCGGTTAGGAGGTAGGTCTGCTTGAAAGAGGGCCACAGTGGTTGTGACCTGGAAGGGTATATTTCCCTTCACACTCTCTCTCTGCATCCTGTCCACCATGCCATGTACAAATCTCATCTGTCATGCGGTCTTACATTGATACCAGTCAACTACGGAGTAAAACATGAACCAAAATAAACCTCTCCTAAGTTGTGTGTGTTGGGTATTTTGTCCCAGCAATGAAGAAAGTGACTAAGACAGATTTTGGTAACAGAGAAGTGGGATTGTTGCTGTGACTGTTACCTAACCATGTGGTTTAGAAGTCCTTTAAACTGGTTCATAGAAGGAATTTGGAAAAATTTGGAGATGCTAGCTAGAGAAATTCTAGAATGTTGTAAGCTCAGTATGATGTAAGATTCTGGTTAGAGTTCAAAAGACCAAAATGTTGACAGTAATGAAACCAGTAAAAACTAGGCTCGGGAGGTTTCAGTTGTGAACAAAGACTCCATTGGCACTTGGACTTCAGGCCATGTGTGTTATGCTCTGGCAGAAAATTTGTCTATATTTTGCTTATATCCTGAGGCTTTGCAAAAGACAGAGATTAAGGGGGGCAGACTAGTTAATCTGGTGGAAGAAATTTCAAGATAGCCCCACCTTCAGGCTGTCACATGGGTGCTGTTGGGGCTTTTAACCAGTTCTACATTGAGAATCAGATGCAAAAAGCCCATGTCAAAAGTTTTCAGCTTCCCCAGAAAGAGCCTGTGAAGTTTTGGCTGAGGAAAGCATGTTTACTGAAAAGATTAAAAAGAAGCTGAGTACTTTGTATCAGGACAATCAAAAGAATGGCTTAAGGGCATGTTAGGAACCAGCCAGGCTTCACCCTTCACAAGCTCAAAATTGTAAAAGTGATTGCTTTGAAAAGTGAGTCCTAGGGCACCATATTCAATAATGTCCCCCAGGGAATTTGTTCTTGGGATTTGGTTCACAGTGCTCAGCCATCCAGACACTCTGAGGCCTCTGCAGCCACAATTCAAGGTTACTGGCTACTGCTTGAATTGGTGGCAGATTTGTCATCATCCATGTGGTCCTGGTTTTATAGGAATGAAGAATATAAGAACTTGGAGGTCATGGAAGCGTCTACCCAGATTTCAAAAGAAGTTCTGGGAGGCCAGACAGTGTGCCCATGAGAGGGGAGTGCATGAAGCTATTAGAGTGAAATTGAAAGCACAATGGAGACCCCAGGACATTGGAGATGCCAGGAATGTGGAATTTCTGAGGAAAGCTGCAAGAAGTGAGCAAAGCCAGTCTGAGAGAGAAGCCATGAGAGCTACAACCACTGGCAATGCCATGGGGGTGGGACCACCAAAGCCTTTTGAAATTTATATTTACTAGTTTGCCATGGTTGCTGGATATGAAACTACAGCATTCAATGTTTGTTGTGCTGGATTTTAGTCTTGTTTTGATCCCACTGATTTCTATACCCTATTCTTCCTTTTTGAAATTGGAATGTGTATCCTGTGGCTTTGTATGTCAGCAGTGTTTCACTTTCTTTCGATTTTTATGGGGGTTCACAGCATATATACATATGTATATATTTATAGTATCTTTTATTGTAGAAAATTTCCAATATCCAGGAAGTTATAGAATGAATTCACACAATAAATAACCACATACTCATTACCCAGAATTGGCACAGGGTTAATATTTTATCTTACTTGCCTTACAACTTGTTAAAAATATTAAGCATCTGGAATAGAGTTCAGGCCCTATTTAAAATTTTTTTTTTTAACATTTTATAGTGCTGGAGATAAAACTGAGAGATTCTATTCTTTCTTTTTTTCTTTCTTTCTTTTTTTTCCCCCGGTATGGGGGATTGAACTCAGGACCTTGTGCTTGCCAGGCAGGCACAGCACCCCTGAGCTACATCCCTGGCCCCAAGATTCTGTTCTTAATGCTTCTGATCCACTTCCTCTACCAGGGGACAAGCAGTATCATCTGCATACAGCTAATGACAGGCTTCCTGTGCATACCTTGAACATTATACTTCACATGCCTATCTCCATATAGTGTGCATTTTGCAACTTACTTAAATGGCAATATTCTCCAAGTTGAATTTGACCATAAAGTATTATCATAACATTATGCTATTTTGTCAATATTGACACATGTAAATCCATTTCCTTCATTTTAATTAATATATACTACTTAATAAGCATAAATAGGAAAAAGTTTAAACATATTAACCTGTTGTCTGGAATTTAGTTTTAAAAATTTTTAATTATAATAGCCATTACTAAGTATCTGACATGTGTGTCTGTGTGCTCCTGTAAAAAGTTTCTTTGTGGCGTATTTTCAGAAGGACAAATTCGTCAACTAGTCCTCGGCATTTTCAACTGTACTACATGCTGTAAAGAACTTATGCCTACCCACTTACTACATATTGCAAAGGATTATAGCAACGTGTGCCTCCACTTACTGTACATCATGGCCAATATTTGGGAAAATGAAATTGAATCTTTTTATGGGTTTTTCTTTATGATTATTTTTCATTTAACTGATAACAGTTAAATGTTATTTAACTGTTAACTGGTAACATTGAGCATTTTTTCTTATTTTTAAATGTTTATTGGATCACAGCTACTATTTTTGCCTTAAATATCAGAAGAGAGTTTGGATTTGGAGTTTTCAGCAATGCTGGAACTATTAGGACTTAGAAACTCTTAGAGATATACTAAGTGCATTTTCAATAAAGGGATGCATATGAGTCTTTTGGTGACCAGGGGCAGAATGTTATGGTTTATATCTAGATATCTTCCAGGAGCTTCATGTGCTCGTAGGTGAAGATTTTGGAAGGTGAATGGATTACAGGGGCTTATAGCTAACTTGCTGTTAGGAGATTGGGTCTTGGGCCAGGGATTTAGCTCAGTGGTTCTGCCATCAGTCTCAAAAGCACAAGGTCCTGAGTTTGATCCCTGGTACCAAAAAAGAAAAAGAAAAAAAAAAAAAAAGGAGATGGGATCTGGTCAGAAGAGGCAGGTCATGGTGGGCATGACCTGGAGGGCTATATCTCCCTTTGCAGCTCCTTCCATCATGCTCTCTCTGTTTCCTGTCTGCGATGCCATGAACAACTGTTAATCTGCCATGCTGTTCTGCTGTTACAGTCCAAACCAGGTTGGTTCCTTGGAAAGTTGAAGAATGAAATCATGGACAAAGGAAGTAGTTAAGAGAAGTGTTTACTGGAAGTACAAGAAGAGAGAAAGCTCTCAGTAGTTGGGAGGGATCCTGAAAATGGTTGCCAATATAATCAATTTTGTCCCACTGGGGTCTTATTCTGAGTGTGACAGAAAAATGAAGCTGACAGGACAGCAATGGGGGATGAAACTGGGGGTGGTTTATTAAAAAAAAAGAAGGAAAGCTCCTACTAGTCAATGGGGGTTCCAAAGGAGGACCCCGTAGAGGCATTCTAAATCTAGAGGCTTTTATGCAGTCCTTGGGGTGTGAAAGTGGCAGATGAATGTGAGAGAATGTAGTTGCCACTCTCGCTAGGCTTTTTGATGTGCAGAAAGCAGACTTTATTATTATTATTATTTTTGTCCTTTGCATGCCAGTCTTTTGAAGCTCATCCCAATTTACTCAGGCACTTGTGCTTTGTCCCTTGTGCTCCAATTCCCCAAGGCTTACCTTACTTTGCCTTTAGTTTACTCAGACCCTTGCCTTAAACTGCCTATCATCCCTCTGTCTGCTAGTCTCAATCTACCCCCTTAACAGTGGTGACCCTAACTGCTGTTAGGGATGTGAGAGAATCAGTTGCTTTGGCTGCTTCTTGCTGAGAGGGTGCTGGCAGGGTAGCAGTCAGGGCCCACCGCTGTGAGATCTATCTATGGTTCCTAAGTAGAAATCAGGATGAACATCTATTGGTGAGTCTGTCTGTACCATCTGTAGGTTTAAAGCTGTTAGATGAGAAGAAACAAATTTGACCAAGAAGTTGAGTGTGCATGGTGGTGTCTAACAAGTTTCTAGACCCTGGTCACTGTCTTTAAGGAAGAACTGTACTAGACTGTGTAGTTCATCAATGCCTTTATCTGGAGCCAGGTGGGAGCTTGTATGGGAACCATATAGTGGGCTGCAGCAGAGGGTGAGAGGCATAACCAGCAACTTAATGTTAATGTAGGGGTGAACTGGTTGAGAAGGTGATGGGTAAAATTGACAGTGTGATGTAAGTATTCTATCCCAGATGGAATTGGGATAGTAGATTGGGTTGGTGAGTTTACACTACCAAACAAAGACAGAAACAAAAGATTGAGGTTTGGATAGATTAAAACTCTTGGAAGGTGCCTTGGAGCCATAGTTCTTATACAAGAAATATAAAAGTATTTATTGGAGAGTTAGAATTAGAGGGGATGGAGTACTACTGTAGGTCAAAGAGCTAGTCAAAGGTAAACTGGATATGGTAGGAGAGTGGTAGAGAGACATGAAACCATGAGATCAGCCTTAGGGTCTTGGGATCTATTCCCAGACAGAGCTAATTTTTAACTAGAGAGAGAAAACCTAAATAGTTATCTAGCTTGGCAGTGAATGTGTTTCCACTCCCCAGGAAGCCGACAAGTTAGACAGAACCAGAGGAAAGTCAGAATGAGGATTCCTAGCTGGAGATTTAACCAGAACAGAGGTGGGTCTGTCTTTATTGAGCATTACCAATCTTTTGAAGAAGGAGGTGACATTTTCTTTCTTTTTTTTTTTTTGGTACCGGGGATCGAACTTGGGTCCTTGCGCTTGCGAGGCAGGCGGCAGAACCACTGAGCTAAATCCTCGGCCCAAGGTGACATTTTCTGAAAGAGGAATTGTAAGTTTTCTAGCAGTTAATAGGAGTATTTAGCCAGTGGTTTTTCTCCACTGAGATGTTTTCCTGGGCTACTGACCACAGTTATAGGTAGGAGTGGTAGATCCAGGAATTGTATCTGGGGACTTGAGCTAATGAGAGGGTGAAGAGAATTACCGAATGGGGTCCCTACCATGTTGGGTCAAGAGAAGGAGTGGAGGTAGGTAAAGAATTTACTAGGATCAGGTCTTCTGGTTAAAAAGAGGGGGCTTGTTCTCTCTGGGCTGGGCCTCTATGTTTTCCTGGAGGCCCCTCTAGAAGTGAGAGAGATGATGTTTCACCTGGCCAGTCACTTCTGGATCTAATAAGAAATCATTGGTAAGAAAAAGGCTCCTGTACCATATCTCAAAGGGGCTGAGGCCTGAACACTGAGGGGAATTTCTTATCCTAAGTAGGAAAATGGGTAGGAAGGTGGTCCAGGGAAGCCCAGTCTCATGGGTTAATTAACAGAGATGGGTTTTAAGAATTCCATTGATCCCTCTACTTTCCCCAAAGACTGAAATCTGCAGCCACAGTGTGGGCAATATTATATACCCAGGGCTGGTGAGACTCCCTGAGTGACTTCAGCCATGTGTGGGTAGACTATTAGGCACCTATTCTTCAAGTCATGAGGGTCAAACAGTTTCCAATTCTTAAGGATGCAGCTAAATTGGGGAGAGATTAACTGGAAAGCTTTCCAACCTTACCTGAGGATTGGGGTCAAAATGGGATATGGAACTTCCAGGCTATATTTAGGGAGAAGGCTACATGTTGGGTGATGTGTGAGGTAAATTGAGGTCCATTATTGGTTTGAATGGAGGTTGGGAAGCCGAAGCGGGGGATGATTTCATTGAGTAGGATATGTGCTGCTGTGGAGGATCTTTTGTTTGATGTAGGAAAGGCCTCCTGAGAAAGTGTTAACTAGGACAAGGAGGTATCTTTGTTTTTTTACTGGAGGCATGTGAGTAAAGTCTATTTGCCAGTCAGTGCCGGGAGGGATCCCAGAAATTGATGGGCAGGGAAGGGCGGTGGTCTGAGATTGCTCTGGGGATTGGTGGTTTGGCATATGGAGCACTAGGTGATAGTCTTTTGCAGAGAGGTCCTAAACGTAGGGGTGAGATGTATGTGAGTGAATCTCTAGGAATTGGAGCAGGGAGAATGATCCGGCATGGAACTTGTCATGGAAAGATGAAAGGAATTTGTTTTGCAAGCTTTCAGGAAGGACTAATTTTTCATGGAGAAACCACCACTGTTCCTCTTTTCTTGCCCCCTGTTCATTTTTTTTTTTTGGTATCAGGGATTGAACTCAGGACCTTGCACTTTTGAGGCAGGCAGCAGAACCACTGAGCTAAATCCCAGGCCTTGCCCCCTATTCTTTGAGTAGAGTTATTTCTTGGGGTGAGTAGGAATGTATAAGAGGGAACAGGAAGCAGGAAATGGAGAGAGGCTTGGTGGCTGCTTCTACCGGCCTCGATATTTCCACAAAAGATAAGTTTGTGGTGTTTATCTCATGAGTTAGGTCTTTGATAGCCTTTGCAATGAATGACTGTAGCTCTGTGGGGTAGAAGAGTTGCCTCTAGAAGGTCTTGAGTTAGGGACCTATTTTGTATAGGGGTATGTTTTGCAGTAAGGAATCCCCTTTTATGTCAGATTTGGGTGTTTGAGTATAGGATATTATATACGTAGTTGGAGTCTGTGTAAATATTAATGGTTTTATCTCTTTCAAGAGTGAGAGCTCTAGTAAGTGCAATGAGTATTGCCTGCTGTGAAGTTGTCCGTGTGGAGGACTGCTGCCTCAGTTACTTCTCAGGAAGGTTAGGATGACTGGCTATCCTGATAGCCTTCAATGATGGTGTACCCTGCCAGGGAATGGGTGGTCTTTGAAGCACTTCCATCAAGAAAGCAGTTGGGGGCCCCTGGAATATGTTCCAAGGTTATGTGATGGAATCGAGAGAGTAAAATGAAGGAGCTCAGTGCACTCATGTTGGGGGGTGGAGGCTTGGGAGTCAGGTACTGGGAAGAGGTTGGCAGGGTTTAGGGCAGATGAGCAGCAGAAGATAACTGAGGGTTGTAAGAGCTGAGAGTGTAGCATTTGAACTTGGGCTGGAGAGGGGAGGGTTAAAGCACAATGGCTGAGAAGGTTGGAGAAGTTGTGTGAAGAGCGTACCTGTAGGGGAGCAGTGGAGAGTAATCTTCTGGGCCTCAGGGATAAGGAGTGCAGCTGACACTAAGACCTGTAAACAGAAAGCCCAACCTTGTTATAAGGTCAAGCTGTTTGGATAAATAGGCAACAGGTTAGCAGGAGCCTCCAGCTAGCTGTGCAAGTAGTCCTAATGCTTGTCCCTGCTTGCTGGTTAGAAATTTAAAAAAAAGGTTTATTAAGATTGGCAGTAGACCATATATGTGTGGTTCTATTTCTAGATTCTCTGTTTTATTCCATTGATCTATATATCTTTCCTTATGCCAACATTGCCTTGATTACTGTAGCTTTAGAAGAAGTCTTAAAATTAGGTAATAAATGCCTTCCAACACTGTTTTTTTTTTTCTTTTTACTTTTCCAGGTCCTTTCCACTCCTACATAACTTTTAAATTTCAATATCCAATTCTTCATTTTTAGCAAGTATACATAGATCTGAATTTTTATATATACCTTGTGTTTTCTAATCCTGCTAAATTCAAACACAAGTTCTAGAGGCTCCTAGAGATTTCTTAGCATTTTCTCTGTAGATGATCATTTCATCTACGTATAAAGATTCTACTTCTACCTTGTCAGTCCTATGCTATTTGTTTCTTTTTATTGCCAGACTATTTTGGTTTGGGCCTATGTTTAAAAGTTTAATGGACAGATGAAGAGTAGACATATCTGCCCTTGTTTCCCACCTTAGGGAGAAAGCATTGTATCTTTTCCATTCATATAAGGAGTTTTTGCAGGACATATGGAGTACATGTCTTTTATCCGTTGAGAAGTTTCTGTTCTACTTCTAGTCTCCTGATAGCTTTTACCATAAACAGTTGTAGAATTTAGTCCAATAATTTTTCGGCAGCTACTGATAGGATCATATGGCTTTTTCCTTTCCTCTGTTAGAATGATGACTTTTGGGGGTGGATCTTCCAATGCTGAACCAACACTGCCATCCCTATAATAAAACCACTT
>NW_004624859.1:250876-260951 GCF_000247695.1 Heterocephalus glaber | reverse complement strand
TCTAAAGGAGTAGGGGAAGTGGGAGGGGTAGGGGAAAGGAAAGAAGGGAAAAGAAAAAATATGAGAAAAGGAAAAAAATGGAAGCAAAGTCTTTGTAAATATGGAAGGGTGGAGGGGGTGAAGGGAGGGCAGAGGAATGGGGAAAAATAAGAACCAAGATACATTATGTAATGGTACAAGATCACAATGATGAATGTAACTGTATTTTATACCTAAAATGTACCAATAAACTTAATGGAAAAAAAAAAAAAGATTGGGTAGGGTTGGGCCGGGGATTTAGCTCAGTGGTTTCGTCACCTGCTGTGCAATTGCAAGGACCCGAGTTCGATCCCTGGTACCCCCCCCAAAAAAGATTGGGTAGGGTCAAAGTGGGAGCTTTAAGGACTGTGCGATTGAGGACCCAAAAGGAAACTGGAATTAAATCTGTTTCTGGCTCTCTTTCTCAGGGATCCCTATGGGACGCCTCATAGAGGGATTTTGCAATGAGTGAGAAATTTGGGATCCAAAGTCTAAAATAGCTAAGAAGCCCCAGAAATGAAAGGAGATATCTTGTGGTGGGAAAAGGAAGATTTGTTAATAGCCTCTTTTCAGGAAAGAGGTACGCAGTGAGTGGTGGGGGTGAGGTGCAGGCTAAGGTAAGTGACCTCTTGTTGTACCAGCTGGGCTTTGTATTCTTTTTTTTTTTTTTTCCACATTTGAGATTTTATTGGTTGTGTTGAGGATCAGTACAGACACTTCACTTTGTACACAATTTTTAACACATGTACCGAAAATCTAAAAAACTATGTATTGTTTCTTTTTCAGTTATTCCAGTGACTTTCCAGCTTCAAATTTGGAGGCAAATTTTCCATCAAAGGATTAAGTACCAGTATCTTCGAATGCTGATGAAGTGTTACTTAAGTCTCATCAATTCACAATTTCTTATCATATACACTACATACACAAATTTTCGATCTTTCACAGGACATTAGCAAAATTAGGCAAACTGGACTAGCATGACCAAAAAAGATGTTACAGAGCACACACAATTCTGACAGGGCAACGATCAGGAAGTAGTTTTCTTTAGGAAACAATTCTACTAAAAACATGGGAATAGAAGTCATTTAGAATATCCAAGGCAGGGGTCGGGGATTTAGCTCAGTGGTTTCACCGCCTGCTTTGCAAGTGCAAGGACCCGAGTTCGATCCTCGGTACCAAAAAACCCCCCAAAAATCCAAGACATATTAAATGCACGACTGTGACTCCAAATTACCATTTAGTATGCTTTATATTACAGGATATAAAACTAATCCCCACCTGTGGAATGTTAAGCTGACACCCAGGACAGTCAAAGCCTGCCATAATTCAATATCCCACTATTTTCTGGTTGTACCAAAAAATAAACAACCAGCAAATGATTTCACGTCTAAAAAAAAAATCATTTACACTTAAAAAATGCGATGAGGTGGGATTCCCTCCTTTTTAAAAATGTTTCTAGAGCTGCTAAAAAACTTGCGTTTACAAAATAGCTGACAAAAATATTCCTCTGGATTGTACGAGAAGGGAGACAGGGAGCACTGGTAAGACGCGGTGTGCTCAGTCAGACTTGGCTTCTTTTGCTTCCGTTTCTTTGGAGGCTGGGCTCTCCCCGTTTTTAGTTTCTCCGTTTTCCGTGGGTAAATCTTCCTTAGGTTCTTGATTAGGCACTTCAGCCTGTTTTCCTTTTGCTCCCCTTTTCCCTTTGGCTTGCCCTTTTTTGTCGGAAGATTTATTCTTTCCCGCTTTTTTGGCTTCGTTTCCACTTTTGCAGGAGCAGGTTTAGCCGACAACCTCGCCGATCTCCTCTTGGGCTCCTCCTTCGCCGCCCCTTCGGGGGAGCTGGCCTTCCTCTTGGGCATCTTGGCGTCGCGGGGTGTGCGTGCGGAAGCTGGAGCTGCGACGCACGGGAGCCTTGCGGAACTACGCTGCGCGGCCACTGCCGCTCCTCCCGCCGCCAGAGCTCTGGGCTTTGTGTTCTGAGACACGGTATCCCTTTCCCCCCAAGAACCTAAGAAGGGAGAGAGTGTAGGATATAGAATCATTTTTATGAGGGGATGCAAAGCAAAAGGTCATCAACATATTGGAGCAGGTGGCTGGGGGTAAGGCCAAGGGATTGAAGGTCCTTTTGTAATGCTTGGCCAAAGAAGTGGAAGCTATCCCCAAATCCCTGGGTAAGAACTGTCCATGTGAGTTGTTGGGTGAACAGAGATATGGGGTCTGTCTAGGTAAAGGCAAAAAGTTATTGGGAGTCAAGGCTAAGGGGAATACTAAGGAAGGCATCTTTGAGGTCTAAACAGGAAAGGATTGAATATTGGGGGGATGTGGGAAAGGAGGGTAGGGGTTGGGGACCACTGGGTGAGTGGGAACAACAGCTTCATTAATCTTTCCAAGATCTTGGACTAATCAGAAGGAGCCATCAGTGTTTTTTTTTTTTTCTCGGAAGAACGGTAGTATTGGAGGAGAGTGGGTAGAGATGAGAATTGGGGCTTTAAAAAGGCAGTTGATAATGGGCTGAAGGCCAAGATGGCCATCGGGGATAAGGAGGTATTGGTTGACTCTAACAGCTCGAGTTGGGTCCCTCAGGGCCATTTTGAGGGGTTGGTGGTATAAGGCTAAGGAAGGGTTTTTTTGTGTCCCAAGCAATAGGATCAACTTATGATTTGATGAGTTGGATTGCCTCAGAGGGGAAGGTCTTATTAGTCAGTATGACTGCTAGAATAAGGAAGGGCTCAGAAGGAAGTGAGGGAATATATATAGATGGCCCCAAGTGATGGAGACCATGTCTTCCTAAAAGGGGTGTGGGGCAGTGGGGGATTAACAAGAAAGAGTACGTGAAAGTTACACGGCCTAAGGAACAGTATAAGGGTGGAATCTTGGCTGGCATTTCTATTAGGCCCTTTATTCCAACAACAGAGATAGAGGGGAGCAAAGGCCCAAAATATTCAATAAGAACAGAGAGGGTGGCCCCTTAGTCTGCCAGAAAGGAAACCTGTTTTCTGGCCACCACTATTATTACCCGTAAATCCATTGATGGTGTTGTGGAGGGGGTCTTGGGATCCAGGCTAGATGAGTATTAAGGAGATAGATTAGCAGATGGTGGTGGATGTCCTGGTTTGAGGTCTGGCAGAATGGGCCCAGGACCGGAATTCACAAAAAGGGTGTTTGAGGTTTTGACTAGGGGTGCAGATCAGTGGTGGATTGTGTACTTAGCTGGGTTTGATCTTCAGCATGCATGCATGCATAAATAAATAAATAATCTAAAAGGAAAAAGAGGAATTGAGGTTTATATCAATCCTGACTATTTCTGATGGCATTCCCCTCTTCAATGAATTAATACAGATTATGGATCATCTGGCCATCCCTCCATGTTCCTTCTCTGTAATTTATTGGACATAACGCCAGTTCCCTCACTCCTTAAAGAATCACAGATATGGGCCGGAGATTTAGCTCAGTGGTTTCTCCGCCTGCTGTGCAAGCGCAAGGACCCGAGTTCAATCCCCGGTACCAAAAAAACCAAAAGAATCACAGATATGAGGCTGCAGATGATTAATTTTCACAGATGATTGGGAAGCAGTTATAAGACTTCATCTCATACTTTAAAGAAGTTAATGCTAACTGTTGCAAACTGAATTGTGCACCCCTAAATTCATGTGCTGAAATCCTGACCCCCAGTACCTAGATAGCATTGGTTTTGCCTGGGGCCTCTTGTTGACCAATCTTATCAACAACTTGATCTTGTGGTTGTAGCCTCTAAAATTGTCAGAAAGTAAATTTCTGTTGCTTAAGCTACCTAATCTGTATTATTGTTATGACAGCCACAGAAAACTAATGCACTGATTAAGTTCTCCTGTGAGGAAATCTTTTTTAAAAATAAAACAGTTGCTCCTGCTTCCTTCTCCTTACAGTATTATTGTTTCTGGGATTCCAGGGGAGCTTAGCAAGGAGCGAGGGAAGTGGGACAATTGTTTCCATGGCCATAGGGAATAACATTTTTTCCTCCTTTTAAAATCCTATGGTTTTATTTTTTTGGTACTGGGGATCATTGGGTCTTTGTGCTTGCACAGCAGGCAGTGAAACCGCTGAGCTAAATCCCCGGCCCTAAATTCTATGGTTTTAAGAAGAAATAGTCCCTTAGTAATGACTTCTGCTCCAATATCTAATTTTTTTTTCAGTACTGGGGACTTAACTCATGGGCTTGTACATGCTAGGCTAGTGCTCTACCACTGAGCTACATTCTCATCCCTAATAGCTAAATTTTAAAAATTCTTATTTTAGTTATAAAAGCAACATATATAAGCACTTGCACATTGCTAATGAGAATGTTTTTAAATGGAGAGCATTTGGCAAATATATGGCAGAATTATAAATGCATACCCTTAGCTGGGTTTTGTGGATCACTTAAGCCCAGGAGTTTAAGGCCAAAGTAGGCAACATAGACACAGAATCTGCCAAAAAAATGTATACACACTTCAGGAAAAGAAAAATAGTGTGGTATTTTTCAACAGTTGGTGTTAGCACTGTATGGGGCACTCTAGAGGATGTTGGATGTCGCAGAAAACCCCCTACACTCCTGGCCCTTAGAGAAAAAACTGAAAATCCATGTGCAGCAATCTCAAGGTTCTCAAGCAGTAGTTCGCTGTACTAATAAATGTCTGAAAGTTAATGGCTAATACTGTGAGCACCTCTTGTAATTGTGGAAGCCAAAGGTAATTTGTATTAACCTCATGACTCTCAATAAATTTAGTATTAAAATATTTATACAAGTTTTAAAGTTTTTCTTTTCCTGAAATATGGATACATTTTTTGGTGGACCTCGCCCTCCATATATATATATATATGGAGGGAACAGGGAAAGGGGACGTTACTAGAACCTCTGAAGTGAGTCCTAGTCTCCTGTGAGGCACGGCAGCACAAGGCGAATTACAGGAAAGGTAGAAAAATGAGACTGAGAAGCTGAGCTTTGGGTCTGATCTGTGCTGCTCTGGGCGGCAAAGATGAAAGCCCCCAGTTTACCGCATCTTTTAGTCAGTACTCAGTACATCGGAGAAACAAATGTAACAAATGACTTGCAGAGAGTTCAGTACATCCTGCGTAAATAAGATGTAACAATCCCAGAACAAGGAGGAACTGAGTAGATGAAGATTCTGTCTTCCGCTGGTGTAATCTTGTCCTGGAGAATCACAGCATCACGGGTTCATTGAGGTCTCTGTTGTGACCAGAGGCCAAAATGGAATTATGTCTCGGAATTCCATAACTGGGCTGTAGGCAGGAGAACTAGGCTAACCAAATGATTTTTCCCTAAAATTATGTAGCATTGCTCCCAATATATTTTTTTCCTTTTCGTTTTTTGGCAGACCTCATCCTCCATATATATATAATTTTTTTTTTCTCTTTCCCTCAGTATAGCCTCTTTGGCCCAGATATTCCAACTTTATTTTATTTATTTTGTTTTTTTGAGGCAGGGTCTTGTTATGTAGTTCGGGCTGGCCTTGAACTCACTATGTAGCCCAGGCTGGCCTTGAATTCATGGTGATCTTGCCTCAACTTCCTGAGTGCTGGGATTATAGGGATGTGCCACCACACCTGGTAGCTCCATTGTTTCTAACTGTACTAACATTGCTGTCTTTATTATCCAATAAGAGTATCAAGAAACAAATGTACACCTAGTAAATGCTTCACCTTGTGCTAGGATGTATGACTAGATAGGAAAAGGGGAGATTCATAGTCCCTTCCTATTTTACTGAGTTGATCCATTTCTGGTTGGTAGTTCTTTACCTAGCACAATGGGGACACCTGGGAGAAACTTTCTAAGTATTGCTGCCTAGTTTCCACCTCCTTCTCATCACCCTCCACCCCAAAGGATCTGGTTCATTAGAAAGGAGTGTCTGCATGTGGATGTTATGAACCTATAATTTTTATTGGGGGTGGGGTGGCATGAGAATAAATAAAATTTCTATTAGACCTTTTGAAATAATGAAAATCACTTGTGAACTATAGGCCATTTGGCTCCATTTCCCTCTTAGGAGCAAGGCTGTCAATTGTAAAGCTCACAATACCCCCAAGGTCAGCCCATCTCAATTTGAACATATCCTTCTACCCAGAGGCAGGGGACTCAGTCCCTACCGAGGCTGTTTCCTGCTCAGCCTCAGAACACCTCTGCTTAGCCCTAAAGTTCTTTACTTGGGGTTTCTTTGTAGCTTCCCTGGCCCCCCTCCTGTTTGAGACGTACCTGCAATAAAGTGTCCTGTCTCCCTACTTCCTTTCTAGCTGTTTTCCTCTGGCAGCAAAGTCGAGTTTCTGCTAAGTGTGTACCTAGACTTAAATTCTAGCAGTCCTAAGAACAATTACAAGAGGTGTCCCAGAGCTAGTGCTCTTCTAGCTATTTGATGCCTTTTGGCGTGGAAATCTATGAGGGGCTCTTATAGATTCTTAGGGCTACGATGGGTTTAAAAAGTTTTATACAAAGACACACAGAGTAAAATAAAAAATTTTTTTGAGATAGGGGTCTTGCTGTATTACCTGGCCTCAGTTTCCTGAGTAGCTTGGACTACATGTGCAAGCCACTGAAACTTACACTTCTCTTTTTTCCTAGCGTGTTGTAAAGTTAACAAGAGCACTGAATTAGTGAATACCAAACCACTGCTCCTAGAGGAAATTCAGGATAAAATACCTGTATCAACCAATACAAATTCTTCCTTGTTTCATGTATAAAAATAATTATTCTGGGTCCGGGGATTTAGCTCAGTGGTTTCACTGCCTGCTGCACAAGCGCAAGGACCCGAGTTTGATCCCCGGTACCAAAAAAAAAAAAATTACTCTGTACTGCTGGTTTATTAACAGTGAATGCAATAGCGCTATATCTCACACTAGGAATAAATTTACCAAAAATATGTATTTTCTCCATAAAGCATTTTCACCTAAGGTTTCTTGCACACATGAACACCAGAAAGAACTTCAGCACTATGCTTAGAGGCAATTTTTTTTTTTTTTTGGACACCTGGGGATCTACCTCAGGACCTTCCCTTTCAGAGGCAGGCGGCGGAACCACGGAGCTAAATCCCTGGCCCTTTGGAGGCAATTTTTAAACAGCAAATCTACAACAAAAAGAAAAAAAATCCAAAAAACAAAAAACATGGCCCTAAGTAGATCATGAAAAAGGCATTTGTTTACAATATGAGAGCTAGATCAAGAAGGCAGTGTGGGGCCAGGGATTTAGCTCCGTGATTCCGCCGCCTGTCTCGAAAGCCCAAGGCTCCGAGTTCCATTCCTGGTACCAAAAACAAAAACAAAAAACCAAAAAAAGGCAGTGTGGTCTCCATTCACCTTGCGTGAGAATGTGGCTTTGGCAACTCAAATTGTTCACCACACTGAGACCTGAGTACTGGCTTGGGGGTTAACAAGTAAAGGGGAGTATGCAAATTGAAAAATGCAGAATTGTCAAACAATAAGCCCCGCCTATACTGTCAAATGAGAACTTGAAACTGTGCAAGTTGATGCAAGCCTGAAATTCCAGCACCCTGGGAGGCTGAGGCAGGAGGATCTTAAGTGTCAGCCCAGCTTGGGCCATTTAGCGAGACCCTTTCTCTAAACAAATTTAAAAAGCCTTGGGACTGTAGCTCAGAGCTAAGGCCCTGGGTTCAACCCCCAGTGCAAAGACTGGGTAGGGCCGCATAGCCCGTTTCAGACAAACCTATGTGTACAACCCTCCCTCCTTATTGGCGACCTGTGGAGCGAAGGCTGGCAAGAGCACTGACTCTCAGACCATTCACTACTCACATTCCAAACAATCTGAGTCCCCTTTCGGGCCAGCCCCTCCTGTCTCCGGTCCTACTGCTGGCCCTTCTCTCGCGCGCATCACAAAGGACCTAGACACAGGCCCAGGAATAGCGAGCGGCTGTTGCCAGGCTGTTTTGTTAGGGGCCTGACAGGACGGATTCTTTTGCTCCGTTAGTGATTTTGGTTCGGGCCTTGGCCTAATAAGCACGAGCAGACGCCAGACCGGGACTCGCGACGCTGGCGACGCTGGCGACGCCGTGCATGCGCAGACTCCCCGCCCCCTGCTACGCCGCCCCCGCTGCACCGCCCCTAGCGGAGGCCCAGCTCCTGCAGCCCAGGCTCCAGTGGGTGAGCGAGATCCCGTGTCTCCTGTGTTCGTGTGGGTCCGGCGCTGCTGAGCCATGCCTTTTTCCGAGTGGAAGTTTCTCACCCATCGCCGGGTGTTTGTGGTGGGAGTTGGCTTGACCAAGGTAAACAGAGCAGCGGACCGCCCTCTGTCCCCTGGTCAGTGGAGCCCGGAGCTGACTGGGAAACGGGGGTCTGGACAGGGCCTGGGCTGTTCCGTCTGTCCATCTGGCTGGAGGTGCCTCTGCCAGCGAGTGGCTACTCGGATGGGGTGCGATGTCGGTGTCTCCGGGATCCTAGTGCCTTCGCCTTCTCTTTCCCCTTCCTCTTCCTCTTGTCTGCTGGGTCAGATAAGGGTCCCACTATAACCCAGCGCTCTTAACCCTAAGTGGAGTCCCAGTCTGTGGAGCTCATACCGAAAGGAAAGCAGGTCGCGGATGTTAGCAGATTTGCCCTCCTCATAGCAGGAGGGACAGCCCCGGGCGAGGTGGGGACCAGCAACCCTAGCGCTGCTCAGAGTCTTTGGCACAAGTAGGTTTTCTGGATCCTTAGATCTCCCTTCTGTTTTTCAGATGCCTGCCTGATACTCAGGAATCTAGGGGGTTCCACAGCCTCACTTCCTGACACCCTGACCATGCTCTAGTGACCGCAAACTACCTTTAGTTTCTGTTGTATGTCCAGCACTAAGGGCAATCTGTGGTGAGCTGTGAACTTCAAAGGGCTTGGGTGGCCCCAGCCCTGTTGCAATGCCAGTGGTTGTATAGCTCTTGTGGCCTCTCTTGGGCTCGTTTTGCTTACTCATCAAGGCTTTCCTCAGATGTTCCATGTTCCTGGCTTTTCCAACATCCCGGGTCTCCACTGCACTTTTGGCATCACTCACAGGTTCACGAACTGCCCTCTCAGTGAGCCACTGGCTGGGCCCCCAGGCTATCTTCTGAAATCTGAGTGGAAGCCTCCCTGATTCCACAACACTTACATTCTGCATGTACCTAAAATCAGCACCATGTGGATCACACCAAGGTCTGGTGCCTCCTGGAGCATTAGCGGAGCCCTTTATCATTTTTCTGATGGTTGCAGAGGCTTCTCAGTGCCTGGATGGCTGAGAATGGTGAACTAAATCTTGGGGAATCAATTCCCATTCCCTAGGCTGTGGCCATTCTGGAGCATGGTGCTCCGGAGTATCTTTCACGTATTCAATTCTGCGGCTTGGAAGGGTGAGATCCTGCTCCCTGTGATGTCCTCTGGCCATCTTTCCTATTGTCCTGTTCCAGAGTACTTGGCTTCTTTTAAATGTTAATCTTTTTCTCAACAAAGCTCTGCTGTGCTTCATCTTTGAAGGCCCCAACTTTACCATAGCTTCCTTTCTGGCCAAACTCAAAACTTTAAAAATCTTTCAGCAGGCTGTTTGCTCTTGATTTTCACAGTAGAGCTAGCTAAAAGCCCCCAACAGTGCCCAAGCCAGAGCCTAAATGATTGCCTTGATGTTTCCTCCGCCAGGGTAATTAGTGCACTGCCCTTAATCCCAGTCTTCTAGGTCGGCAAGGTGGCACATGCCTGTAATCCCAGCACTTGGGAGGCAGAGGCAGGAGGATTGCCACGAGTTGGAGGCCAGTTTGGGCCACATAGTGAGTTCGAGTCCAGCCTGAAATACATAGTGAGAGCCTGTATGTTAGTTACTTTCCTCTTGTTGCTGAGAGAAAATACTTGACACCTAAAATTAAAGGGGGAAAGATTTATTTAGCTCATAGTTTGTAGAGGTTTCCATCCATAATTGACTGGCTCCAAGACAGGGTGGCATAGCACAGAGGCATCACAGAGGAGAAACAGTTCATGGTGGGCAAAAGGTAGCAAAGCAACAAGGGACGACCACAGTTCTTTCTATTGTAAGACCGAGGGCCTTACCAAACGCTCCGAGGAGCTGACTATAGTGAAGCAC
>NW_004624859.1:214932-230613 GCF_000247695.1 Heterocephalus glaber | reverse complement strand
GTGGCCCAAAAGCCCTTTCCTCTGGGCTGGTAGCAGCGGGAGGGATGGTGACTGGGAAGCCCCTTCCTCTGGACCAGGAGCAGTGGGACGACGGCTCAGAAGCCCCCACCTCTGGGCCGGGAACAGTGGGACTCAGTACCTGGTCTGGTGATCTGGTGTCCTCTGCGTCTTTGTAGGGTGGAATCAGGCGGCTGCCTGTCTGCAGCGGGGTGATTCGGTGTCTTCCGCGTGACTCAGGACTTCGGTAGGGCGTGCACAGACCTGCCTGTCTGCAGCGGGCTGATTCCATGGCATCTTTAATACAAGAAAATTAACATGCATTATTCTTCATTCTGTATACAGTGATGGAGTTCATTAGTAGGCAATGACCCATTACTACAAACATAACGGCTTCTGTGAAACTTAAGTGCTTTCTTTCCTTTTAATATTAACTTACATACAAGAAGTGACACCAGATAATAGGCAGTTAGGATGATATTGGGAAGGGAAGGGGAGAAAAGCATTGAAGAAATTTGTATGCCTCATCTATAATTTCACATGGATAAAGGTAGTTTTTGGCTTTTTATTTTTTGTTGTTTATCTTGTTACAAGCACTCAGGATAAAGATGAAATGTGCAAACTTTAAAATTTAAATATTCGTTTTCTCTAAGATCCAGCTCAGTAAAAGATTACCCCAGTTCCCTGCAATTTTAAACTACAAGATCAAAGCTAATAATTTGTTATAAAAGTTATATATTGAAAAGAAATAATGAAAAACACAATTGGGAAATATTTAAGAAAAAATACGCAGGACTAGCCCTGCTGTGTCAACCCTGTCCCTAAATTCAGTCACATACCCACTGGCATGACCAACAGATAATGCCTTTGAACAGTGAATGAAGCTGAGCCAGACCAGCTCAACACGGTTAAGGAAGAAACATCACATCAAGGTAGTATGTTTTATTCTGAAACAGTTCTGTAGTTCTTACATTCAGATCTATTCTAAATGTTTCTTTGTTAAACTCACTTGTATTCACCTGTTGTTCTTTTTAAAGATCTGTTGTTTAAAGGTTAATATCTCTGTAAAACCTAAAAATGTTTTAAAATTTGCTGAAAATGCAACAAATTCTCAATTAAAATTTATTTAAAATAATACCCTCCACTGATGTTACTTTTTACCCCCTGAAAAAACTCCAGAGGAGCATTAACAAAAGATTTAAACTACTGTGCAAAATTTCTTCACAAAAAGTGTTTAAAGGCTGGTGCAAAATGGGAAGCAAATTCTAAAGAATTTTGGCTTCTTGGAAACAAAAACCGCTGTGTCTGAGGCGTACTGGTCGGGTAGGCGACATGGAGCCGGCCTCATCATTTCCAGCAGCAGGTGCGCTTGTGCTCCGCATAGCAGTGCTCCTGCTGGCACTTGATGGAGCAGTAGGACGTGTTCCAGCAACAGTGGTACATGGCCTCCTCCTCACAGTTGTGGCACCACTGCTTCTTCTTGGTCTGAGATATTAATTGTTTGTGCTGGGTGGCTAGCTTCTTGATTTCTTCTACAAATTCTTCTTTACACTTTTCCTTTACTTGCTTACATTTTCTGCCCATCTCACCCTGCATGTTTGCTACAGCCTTATTTGTAGCCTGTCTTTTTTCTTCTTCCATTTCAGAACGCAGCTTTTCCAGAGCTTCACGGACAACTCTCTCTGTCTCTCGCTTGTGGTCCGATTTCATCCGGTCTTTAAAGTCATTGAAAATTTTGGTGTACTGGTCATGGCACATGCTCTGACAGACCCCCTCGCTGGTGGTCTGGGTGCTCCAGTGCAGCATTCTAGGGGAAGAGCCACTTAACTTCTTAGACTGTGTTGATACTGACACCTTCTCAATTGGCTGAGGCATTGTGGGGATTTCCTGGCTAGAACTCACTGCTTCTGTTGCAGGCTCTGGTTCTTCCTTTTTGGGTTCCACACTTTGATTACGTCATCCTTTCTTTGCTCTTGGTTCTTGAGTGACCTTTAGCTGCTCATTACTGGTAGAAGAGATACTGGATTCTGCCTCTTCCTCACCTCAGTCCTCGTTCTTAGACTTCCAAAATCTTCCTTCACGAAGGAAGCACTGGTGCAGTTCCAGCTCATCACAGGCCTTTTTCCACCCCATAGTGCGCTTCACGTGCAGCCGGTGAATGTCAACTTGATTGTCCTCTTTCTGCATGACTTTGGCTGGCCAAAACCCGAAACCTTTCATTTTAGCCCAAACCAGCTCATGATTAGGTATACAAGGATAGCAGAACCAATTGTCCGGACGAGCATTTGACAAATAGAAGCAATTCTTGTAAAGCTGTAGTTCATCTAGCTCATAACACGTGTCTTTTTATAGCATCCTTGCAATGTCAGCTTGCTCACTGTCTGCTCCATAGAAAATCACTGTGTTGTGGAGAAGCAGCTGGGTGTCAGCTTTGAATTCTTCATAACTTGGATATTTCCCCTCATTCACTTTCTCTTGTATGGTGGGAACATCGACAGCTGAATCCACCAGCCTCCTGTACATTGCGTGTTTATTGTCCTTCCCCTTCTTATTAAGGTCTATAGCCCTCTCCTTCATTTGGGAGACAATGAATCTCAGGTATGTGCCCATCTCATCTCCTGTTTATTTGTATTCTTCTTCTTCTTCTTTTTTTTTTTTGGTACCAGGTGTATTCTTCTTCTTAATGCTCCTGAAAACTGGGCACTGCCAGTGACTACTGCTGTCTCTAAGCCTGAACTCATCAGACAAACGCTTGGAATGATACACATGAAAACACAGGTCACATATCAACACCTCTCCAGGCAAATGGCATTCAAAACACTACCAGTCATGATTTTCTATTTCCCAGTCCTTGTTTGGGGTTCCTGTCCTGGAGAAAGGATGCATACTGTAGGCAGTCTCATCTCCTGGCAACGAATATCCTTCTTGTTCAATACCAGCTTTTGAACCTTTGCAGCCCACTGATAAGAGTTTCAACAATAAGACTATTTTTCACAGCTAAGCTCAGCTGATGGGTGGTCTCTTTTGGATACATACTGTGGACTCAAGACATACTTTGTAATTTGGTCAGTGTTGGCAATCTGCTTCTGATTCCATATAATCTCAGTTGCTGCCCAAAGATGCTGGATAGCTTTTGTATCCACCTGTCGCCTTTTTGTTAAACGTGCCGTGACCTGTTTACTTCTTTAGGTCATCTCCTCACCAAGCCGGGCAGCGGAACTGGATTGGGGTGGGCCTGGGGGTTGCGAGCCCAGCAGCTGGGCGCGGCTGGTGCGGGGCAATGCGGGGCAATGCGGGCCCGGGAAAGTTGGCTGCCTGCAAGGCGCCGTGGGGTGTGGCGCTGGGCTCAGCCTTGGCCTGCTCAGGGTGGACAGTGCCGGCCTGGCGGAGACCTGGGCCACGCCATGCTCGGAGCTCAGCCAGTGGGTTGGGACCTGCATGCAGCCTGCCGGGCTCGCGTCTGCCTCCCCCCTGGGGCCTGGTGCACCCACGCCTACCTTCCTGCGTCCTGTCTTCGGCGCCTCTCCAAGGTGTGTTTCTTGTATACACCATATTGTTGGATTTTACTTCTTGATCCATTCTGTCAGTCTGTTTCTTTTGATTGGTGAATTGAGACCATTAACTTTGATGGTTATAATTGATAGATATTGACTCATCCTTGTCATGATGTTTTACTGTTGGTGGTTCTTTTATTTCTTGTTTTTTTTTTTTCCTTTTGCTTTAGTTTCTTACCTTGCCTGGTGGCTTCCTTCTTTTGGGCCTCATGGAGTTGTGATCTTCATTGTCTTTTTCTAGGATATTGCTTAGGATTGTTTGGAGTGCTAGTTTGGTATTCATGAAATTTCTCAGGTGTTCTTTGTCGTGGAAGCATCTAATTTCCCCATCGATTTTGAAAGATAATTTTCCAGGATACAGCAGTCTAGGTTGGAAGTTATTTTCTTTTAGGGCTTGAAATACTTGACTCCATGCTCTCCTTGACTTGAGGGTTTGGGTTGAAAAATCTGCCTTGATTCTGATGGGCTTTCCTTTGTAGGTGATTTGTTTCTTTCTCTAACTGCCTGTAGGATTTTGTTCTTCTGTTGGGTTTCTGGGATCTTGACTATTATATGTCTAGGCCTAGATTTTTTTTTGATTATGGCTAATTTGAGTTCTATATGCCTCACTTGTCTGTATGTCCAGTTCACCTCTGTCTGGGAAGTTTTCTACTATTACTTCTGTGAACAGTTTTTTTTATGTCAATTGTATTTTCTCCTGTTTTTTCATGGACTCCTATCAGTCTTATGTTATTCTTCCTTGCATCATGTAGCAGCTGCTAGATTGATTTCTCATGGTCCCTTACTATTTTTAAGAAATCTCTATTCTAATGGTCCTTAACCGCAATCCTGTCTTCTATGTCTGATATTCTATCTTCAGATTCCCTCAATCTGCTATACATGCTTTCAATGGAGTTTTTAATCTCCTGAATATCTGTTGGAATCTGTTTCATGGATTCCATTTCTTTCTTATGTTGGGCGATCATGGTTTCAATTTCTTTCTTATGCTGGGCATTCATGACTTCCAGCATATTTCTGTGCTCATCTGTTTTTTTCATCTGTTTCTGTTCTAGAGCCTCTAATTATGTCTTTCACTCTGCTCACTATCTCTGTAGTTATCTGGGAGATTATTTCTGCTTTGAATTTTTCTAGACCCTCATTCATCTGTTTTGTTACTTCCTGTGCTATCAGTTCAGGGTGTCCAGGTGGTTGATTATCAGACTTTTCCACCTCATTTTCCCCAGAAATTGCCTTTTGTGGGGTGGAAGCCTGAGTTTGTGACTTGCTTAAGTGTCTTCTCATTTTTGTTTTTGGTACTGTCAGTTATAAGTCAGTGAGTCCCAGTAAGGCAGTCACAGACCTGTGAGATTCAGACAGACTTCTGGCTGCAAGTCCCAAATTGAGCTACCCACCCTCCCACAGGGGCTGTACTACAGGTTCCAGCTGTCTTTCCCCTGACAGTAGTCCAGGATCAAGTGGGAGGTGATGATCCCTATTGCAGAGATTATCTTCACTTTTCCAGTAGACTTCAGTTTTCATCAGGGAGCCTGAGAGAAGCCCTCTCTCTGCTGTTCACCTCTGCAACTCAGGACAATGGCCTTTATGTCCCCCTGTCCCTCTGTAGTGTGGAACCGAGTAGCTGTACAGCCAAGAGGCTGGGGGGTGGGGGGCTGGTTGGCCAAGGCAGCGGCCGGTGGGACTGATGGAAGGGGGTATCCTCACGGTCTCCTGGATGTAAGTGGGCAGGACAAGCCAGATGGAGCAGGGCGCAGCTACCCGCATCTCTGTTGCTTTTCTCTTATAGCTCTTAAGATTTTGTTCTTATGTTGGGCTTCAGGGCTTTTGACTATTTGTGGAGCGGTTCTTTTCTTATCATAGCTGTTTGGGATTCTCTGTGCTTCAGTTAATTCAGTAAGTTAATTTTTTCCCCATATTTGGAAAGTTTTCTGGAATTATTTCTCTAAACAGGGTTTTTTTTTTTTGTACCTTGGATTGAATTTAGGAGTTTGCGCTTGCGAGACAGGCACGGTGCCACTGAGCTAAATCCCCAGCCCAAAACAGAGTTTTTTAAATGTCATTGTTGCTGTCTTCTGATTTTTCACTTGTACCAGTTAATCTTAGATTAGTCTTCTTTGCTTAATCTAGCAGGTGTTGATCTATTTTTCACATTCCTTTGTTGTTTTCAAGGTACCTTACTTTAATTGGTCACCGACAACAGCCCTGTCTTTTAGTTCTGATACTCTGTCCTCACATTCTTTACTCCTGGTGCCCATACTTTGGATGGAATTTTTAATCTCCTCAATTTATGTTTGGTGCTTTTCTTATAGACTCTTAATTCTTTGTTTAAGCTGATCATTCAAGTGTTGTATAATTTTGTTTAGCTCAGCTAGCTTTTTATTTATGTCTTTTGTAGACTTGCTAATTGCTTTGTATATTAGGCCCATTATCTGTTTAGTTATATCTTGAGTTTTCCAAGTGCCTTATCTGTTTTGTTATCACCTCTATTCACTTCAGCAGGCAGCACATATATTAAAAGTGTTATCATCTCTGTTATCCTTTTGAATAATTTGAGTGTATTGTTTTTGAGTTCCTCCCCTTCAGTGTACAGGAAGTTGAAAGATTTTGGAAGTAATTTGTTGCCCTCTATTCATGTTTCTGTTTTTATTTATTTACTTCAGCTTTTTGAGCTGAAGTTTGCAGGGTGGTTATAATGGAAAGCTTTGTTGCTAGTGTAGAAACCTCTTTAGTTAATATCTGCTTTTTAGTGATGCTTTCTAGGCATGGCTAACTATTGGCCTTTGCCTCTATCGCAGGATCTAACCACCTCCATTTATTTAAGAGGGGAGTTACTGCATATTTGGCCCAGTAACCAGTATTCCTGGCATGGTCCATAGTATTGTTAATGACACAAAGGCAATCCAGATATTGGCATCTAGAGTGAACCAATTACTAGCAACAACTGTGTCTCCTTAGCTTTAGTAATAAAATCAGCAATACTAATAGCATCAAAGACAAATTGAATATTGACATATCCTAAGAACCAATAATATGCCACTCTTAACCACAGAAGAGAGATCTGTAATTATGGTATAAACACTAAGATAAACCAAATATGGACTTACAGTAAGTATCTATTAAATGGAATTACTTTACTTCCACTAACAATACAACAGTATTTAATAGCAGAGTTAACTAGCTAGCTAAAGACTCATAAAAGATTATAGTTATACTAGAAGAGGTAGAGGGGGGTGGGAAACCAGAGAATGAAAAAAAGTAAAATTTGTCAATGGAAGATGAAAAGGAGAAGAGCAAAATGAGATAGGAGATCCTATGGAGGAGTGAAAGGAAATTAATAGTATTAGGAAACAGGAATGAATAAGAAGTAGAAAAAAGAAAAACAGAGTAAAATACAAGAAATTAAAGAAAGATAAGAAGGAAAAAGAAAGTTAAAAGGGAAGAAGAAAAGAGAGAGGGGGGAAAAAAGGGAGAAAGACCTCTAGGTCCCAAATAACTTCTCTTCCTGGGTATTGTTCTCATCAGCGATCTGGTTGGTTGGTTAGACCTCACCTCTGTTTCTTCATGCTAAGTGGAAGCAAAACATAGAGCCAGCCTGAAGTTGGCAGATGGTTGCAGCTGCTGCTGCTGCTCTGCTTCAGCCCACGCTACACAGTGCCTTTTGCTGCTCTGCATTGGCCTATGTGGGGAATGGCATGTGGCCTCAAGATCTCTTTTACTGTTAGGTGACTATCTTTTCTGGAGAAAGTTGGGAAGCTTTATCTCTAGAGAAACTGAACAGATGAAGAAGCTCCAGAATCATCTGGGCCATTAGGCTTAATGGAAGCAGGGGTGAACCCCTGAATACTAATGGATAGTATTTCCCATCCCTGTACCCAGAAAACTGGTATTCACACATATACCACCTTCCTGGTGGAAGTTTAGAAAATTATTTGAAATGGCTGCAGAGAAGACCAGGGATGTAGCTCAGTGGGAAAGTATGTGCCTAGCATGCATGAAGCCCTCAGTTCAATCACAGTACTACAAGGGAAAAGAAAAGAAAAGAAAAGATGAACTGGCTCCAACAAAAATGAGCACAAAGTACAGAAATTTCCCATATATCACGTGTCCCTTACCCAACACACATGCAGCCTTCATTATCAAAAACCCACACCAGGGTTGTACAAAGTTTATAGTTTACAAGTCTATAGTTTACATTAGGGTTCACTCTTGGTGTACATTCTGTGATTTCTGGCCAATATATAATGACATGCATCCAGTATTATGGTACCATACTGAGTAGTTTCACTGCCCTAAAAATCCTTTTGCTCTACCATTCATCCTTTCCTCTCTACCAGCTCTAGGCTACCACTAATCTTTTTACTGTTTTCATAGTTTTACCTTTTTCCAAAATGTCATTTAGTTGAAATCATACAGCATATAGTCTTTTCAGATTGGCTTCTTTTACTAGATAAAATTTCTTTCCTCTGTTCTTTTTTTTTTTTTTTTTGGTACTGGGGATCGAACTCGGGAACTTGTGCTTGTGAGGCAGGCACCAGAACCACTGTGCTAAATTCCCAGCCCTCCTCTGTTCTTGATAATGCATTTCTTTTTAGTGCACTAGTGCTCCATTCCTTTGGTGTACCATTCTTTTGGTTGTCCATTTACGTTCTGAAGGACATACTGATTGCTTCCAAGTTTTGGCAACTATGAATAAAGCTACTAACCATCTATGTACAGGACTCTTCTTTGTCTCCCCCCCCCCCCCGCCACTAGTTAATGACACAGGGCCTTTGCACTGAGCTATATCACCAGCCCTTTATAAAATTAAAAAAATTTTTTTTTCTGAACTGGGGATTTAACTTGGGACCCTGTGCTTGCAAGGCAGGCGGCCAAACCACTGAGCTAAATCCTTGGTCCCCCCCAAAATTTCTTTTAATGACAGGGAATTACTAAGTTGCTAAGTTGCCTAGGCTGGCCTTGAATTTTCAGACCTCCTGCCTCAGCTGGAATTATATGTGTACCATTACACCCTGGTGCTGCAGTAATATATTTTGTTTTAAATTAATAGCTGAATGAATTTCTGTGATATTATTGTGAAAAAAATCTAACTATGTTTGTTTCTATTTATTATCTTCCATATTCTAGTTCATGAAACCTGGAGTTGAGAATTCAAGGAACTACCCTGATTTGGCAAAAGAAGCAGGTAATAGAGAAAATTCAGATCCTTGAACATTCATTGCTTATTGTTTGATCATTCCTAGTCCACGGTTAGGTTAAAGCAGCTTTCAAGCACAATGAAGCCTAGTCAGTGGGAAAGAACTTAGGCAGAGTGTGGCTTAGTGACATACTGGAAAAGAAAAAGGAGAGAGGGCATGTGTGTTCTTAGCAGCCACATAGCCAGAATGAACTGTGGCTTGTGGTTTATGTGTTGTCCAGATGTTTGTTGGGGTGTTAAAGGGATCTTTGGGAGAGAAAGGTGACATCTTTAAAGTAGACAGCTTGATTCTAGTGTGGGTTCTCTGGAGTTATGGTAGAATTACTGGAATGCTTTCCTTTCTTGGAAAAGGGAGAATCAAATTCAAGATGTATGGACTACCCATGTGGTGGCTTTTCTCTCTTCATTTTAGTAGGCTAAATTAGAGAATTTTTTTTCTGTCACCAGGCTATTGCATGACTAAATGAGGTGATGCACTTTGTTTTTTGTTTATTCCTGTGTGTGTTAGGGCCAGTAAGCAAAGGACTTGGCTGAATTCTTGTGAGCTAGAACTCAGAGAGAAAGATCCAAGTCCTTGTTCTCTAAGCATCGGGCATTTTTTAGAGACACAAGCTTGGGCCTGTATGCAGCTGTCTTTACTATGGGTCTGAACTCCAGCAGAGAGATATCCTTCCGTTGTTCTCTTTCTCATGTCCTTTCTATCTTTTAGAAATTATTTATTTATTTGTTATTTATTATTAGTACATTTGGAGTACGTAATGATTACATCCATTGTGGGGAGTATCGGTGCATAACACACCTCAGTTCCTTTTTCATCTCATCTTTCCTCTCCCTCTCCCTCTCTCCCTCTCTCTCCCTCTCTCTCTCTCTCTTATAAGCAGACAGCTTCTTTACATGGCCGAAGGAAATAATGTGGAATGAATGAATGAATAAATAAAAATAAATAAATAAATAAAAATAAGGGGAAGGAAGGAAAGGAGTGAGGGAAGAAGGGAAGGAAAGGACATTTAGCCTAAGCTTAAGTGCCTGTGTTAGGGATAGTCCTTCAGGGGGAGCCCCCCTACCCAAGTCCTGCTAGCTTGTTGCTGGGAAATTGAAAAAATGTTATTGAAATTATTCCATGGATGTTCCTGCTTGTTTCCATGAGTACTCTGTGTGCCCAGCGTATGTATATTTAAATTCTGCATCAACTTATTATTCAACTCAATATGTATATGTCATTTAATTAATCAGACCATCTTAACCCTCTACTCCTAAATTAAGATTGATGAGATTTGATTGACTGCTATTATTTCTCATGGAGGCCACTATTCATTTCATGTTTATTCTGTGTAGAAATTCTTCTTTTCTGGGAATTGACTAGTAAGAAGAAAACCTGTCTGCCAGGCATGGTGCAACATACCTATAATCCCAGTGCTGGGAGGGTGAGGCAAGAAGAGTACCATGAGTAGGAGGTTGGCCCGGGTTATATAATCAGTTCAAGGCCAGCCCGAACTACACAGTGAGGCCTTATCTCAAAAACACAGAACAAAACAGAAAAAAGAAAAAGGAAAACTAGTCTGAACAACTCCTCTTACTTGTTAGTATAAATCTTATTTTGGAAGTTACAGAAGGAAAACAAGCAAGGGATTTTTCTGTAGCATAAACCTTTAAAACTTAACTTTGGGCTGGGGGATGTCGCTCAGTGCTAGACCACTTGCCTAGCATCATGAGGCCCTGAGTTACATTCCTAGCACTGCAAAAAGAGAAAAGAAAAAGGATGCTGGGAGTGCTGCACTGTAGATCACTATGGCCAGGCCTAACTTGCCTCCTCCCATGGATGAGGCAGGGCCACGTGTGGAATGAGGAACATGATGTGCCTTCCTCACTGTCTGTTCCCCATAAAACCATCAAAGCATGATGTTCTGCAGACCTGAGCTACTCTCCTGGCTCCAGTTACAACCAGCCCCTTTTACCAAGCCTTGCGCTTCCCTTATCTCTACGACATTAAGTAAATAAATACATACATACATACATACACACATACAATGCAGTTGCCTGGCAGACCTTTTCTCCCATCAGGAGTGAGGCTCCACCTGGCCCCAGCTTTGTTCTTTTGTATCTCTTTGTTTTTTCTTCATCCTCCACCATTCTTGCTCCGTGGACCCTTCAGCCACATAGGCTGTGGGAAAAGACTCACTCATATAACTTCCAAAAGCGCCATTAAACCACATCTGTGACATTTTTGTTGGATATTTTTCTAACCACAGTTTAGAGAGGCAAACCCCTAAACAACTGTAAATTATTTTCACTTTGTTCTTTGAGGGTTCATTGCAGACTGAGGTGCTGCTGCAGGGTGATTGGCTTTACAGAACAGTGAATCCAGAAGTCTCACCCTCTCCTCCAAACCAGTTTTGCAGTTCTTCCACCATTTTCTTTCCCAGCAGTTCTAAATGCATAGAATGGAGAAGAGCACAACCAGAATTGTGTCCTGTCACTTCCATTATTTTGGGATGTCAGCACTATATACTTTTTTTTTGTACCGGGGATTGAACTTGGGTCCTTAGCTTGCAAGGCAGGCGGTGGAACCACTGAGCTACATCCCTGGCCCAGCACTATATACTTTTATTCATCCTTCCTTCCCTCCAAGAAAGGTTGGGATCCTTTGTACCTAAATACAGATGATACACGTTGGAATGATAGCAACATGTGCACTCTTTGAAACTCTTTGAACTCTTTGAGCTCTTTGAAACATTCATGCTTCTTTGTTTTCTCATCCTTTTAACATTTTTATTTAATAATTATTTTAATCTGAAAGTTTATTCAGGAAATTTCAAGAAACAGTATGTCTCCTGGGCCCCCTTGTAACCAGTTTTTCTCTTGGGGCTCTTGTCCTGAGGGCAATGGGAAAATGAAGCCCACAGAACAGCAGTGGGGAATGGAACCAGGTGTGGTTTATTAGAAAGAAAAAAAGGAAAGCTCTTGCTAGTGAAAAGGAGCTCTAAAGGAAGACACCGAGGAAGTGTCCAGGTCTAGAGGCTTATATGGAGTTTTTGGTGTGCAAAGAGGGCAGATGGATACGCAAAAATGCAGTTGCCATTGTTGCTAGGCTCTTGATGTACAGAAAGCTGACTCTTTTTTTGTCCTTTGAACACCAGTTTTGTGAGGCTTGTCCCAGTTTACACAGACACTTGGCCTTTGTCCCCTGTGCTCCAGTTTGCCAAGGCTTATCTTACCTTGCCTTCAGTATAGTCAGGTCCTTGCCCTAATCTGCATATCATCCCTCTACCTCTTGTCTCACTGTGAAGGATTCAGAATGGTGTGGTGTGCAGGTCTCAAGGCTGTTGATATTTAAAGGAGGGACAGAGGAAAGCAATGTATTGGTTTAGAGAAATCAAAGTTTTATTGCAAAACAGGGTACAGCTTATAGTAAGCAATGATGAGCTCTTTGTGGCTCATTCTTTCTTGCTGATTATAAGAGCAATGGATGTGTCTTATTGGAATGTAATTATGTAACAGTGAAAGCAGAATGTTGTGGCCCAGACCCAGCCACAAAACTTGGATTGTCTTCTTGTAGACACTTGTATGGTGTACTTGTATTTTATTTCAGTATGTTTCCTCTGGTTGTATACAATCATATTCTAAATGTAGTTTTGTATCCCAGTTTTAAAAAATGATCTATCTTGTCTTTATTTTTGATTCTAGAACTGGGCAACACTTCATTCCATAAAATAAAATAAGCATTTCCTTGTATTCTTAATTTTTAAAACTTATTTTATCATGCATTTTCCCATTACTTAAAATTGTTTGAAAAAATGTCTAATTTTTGTACACTATGTATGTATATTTATGCCCTAATTTTTGTTGGAATTTAGGTTCCCAATTTTAACATTTTGGGGTAATCATAGTGAGCATTTTGCTAAATATTTGTTCTCATGATTGGTTATTTTTGAGGACAGAACCTAGAATCAATTGACTAATGACTGTGAACATTTTTCTTCCCCAAGGAATGTGAATATTTTGAAGGTCTTGCCAATTTATTTTTCAGACTGTTAGAGTCTCAATGGCAGCATATGAGAATGTTTTTCTTAACATAGTTTCTCCAAATTGTATATAGATAAATAGACAAGAGTGGTGGGGGATGGCCTGGGGACGTTCACTCAAGGACTTTCGGCCTCACTGGGCCTCGGGTTCAGGCCAAGTACGCAAGACCAATTAGAAAATGACTAGTGGTGGGAGGCACCTGCTTGTTAATCAGTAAGAATCACTAGGCACTTTGCACCCCTGTAAACATGTGGAGTAATTATCCTGAATGCCCTGAATTTGATCCTCTTCGTTCGTATGTGTGAAGGTCAGAGGGTAGAGAACTCTAAAGGCTGGAAGTGTGGGGAAATAAAGGGAACCAGAACAAAGGAACTCATCATTGCTTACTGTAAGCCATGTCCTACTTTGCAATAAAACTTTTGTTTCTCTAAACCAATACTTTGCTCGCACAGTCTCTCCGTGGAGTGCTGGAGTGTGGCAGCTAGGCAAATTCTTCCTCCTAGACTGCTAAGAACCAGGACAGTGACATTATTATAAGTAAAAGGCTTAGTTTTTGCTTATATTCTGAACACAAAACTTATTTTCTGATTCAACCAATCCTATAAGCAATTATATGTTTTCAATTAAATTAAAAATATCCAAAGTAATATGTTTATTCAGTTTGAAAAATAAAGCTGGGCATGGTGGTGCACGCCTGTAATCCCAGCACTGAGGATTTTGACTGTGTCAAAAAACAAAACAAAACAAAGAAGTTGGGTTTAGTCTTTGGTACTGGGGGAGAAAATGGCTTGTAATTCACAGGTCCTTCCCCCAGGGACAATTAAAGAAAAACAGAAAACCAAAAACAACTCTTTTGTCCTTAGGTTTTCTGGTGCTTACCTATATACACAAATGCTTTTTCTATAATGCTCATCAAAGTTTTTGATTAATCAATTTTAGATGTTGATTTGGATCTCACTGTGATACGTGACTTCAGTAGAGTATCGAGCTGGTACCTCTCCAACCTTTCTCTCTGTCTTCTCTTGTGTGTGTGTGTGTGTGTGTGTGTGTGTGTGTGTGTGTGTTTGTGTGTGTGTGTGTGTGTGTGTGTGTTTTGCTGGGAATTGAACCAGGGTCTTGTGCATGCTTGGCCAGTGAGTGCTGTGCCACTGAGCTACACACCACCATCCCCAACCTGTCTTTCTCTTTCCTGTTTATGTACATCATTTTTCTCAGTTCACTCACTGGTCATTTCTGCCCCTTTGGATAGCATCCTTAAAACTCCATTTCTTGTTTCATAAAAAAGATCATCTCTCCGTCCTGGCTTTGTAAGATGAGTGCATCAGTTCTACCCCTCCCCTCATCCCCATCAATGACATCCTGTCACGTGAAGGATGCAGTTAAACAAGACAAAGACCTTGCCATTGAGAAGCTTCAAGACTCTTAGGATTTAATGTATTTACAGTTAGATGTGCAGTTAGGACAGAATGATTGCTTATCCTTCAAATTGAACATAGACCATATAGAGGTAAATATAATCTGAGAAAACTTTAAACTTAACTTTTACTCACCTAAAGCAGATACTTAAAGTACTTTCTTTTCATTTTATGAAAAAATAGAACAAATATTCATAACCAAATAATAAGAGAATAGCAATAGTTATTACACTGTGAATTATCTTCAAAGTAATAACTCAGTGCAAGACATACACCAAAAATATTCTTACAAAGAGAAACAAATAGATAATAACACAAACTTTCTTTTCAGCGAACTAAGATAAACAGTATAAATGAAACAAATTAATATATACTGAAATTTTTTTCTTTTGGTGCCAGGGATCAAACTTGGGTCCTTGCACTTGCACAGCAGGTGGCGAAATCACTGGGCTAAATCCCTGGCCCCACTGAAATATTTTTAAAACAATGGAATATGTAATTTGGGAAAGTCTTTGAGCCTCTCCCTACTTCCTATTTATCTCTCTTCTATTTATATATATATATATATATATATATATATATGTTTCTCATATAAGAGAAACCATGTGATATTTGAGCTTATGTATCTGACTTTTTCACTTAACATTATGTTCTCAAGTTGCATCCACTTACCTACAAATCCCTCAAATTTATCTTTCTTTGTGTTTAAAGTACTTTTTGATTTAAAACAACCCTTTTTGTTTTTATAGGTCAGAAGGCTTTAGCGGATGCTCAGATCCCTTATTCAGCAGTGGAGCAGGTATATGTTGGCTACGTTTTTGGTATGTAGTAAACTCTGTGTTCTAAAATTATTCACCTAAATCTAGGAGCAATTGCATAAACAATGTGAAGGTGTTTAACTTTAACCTCAAAACTCAAAATTTGGAAGCTTATTCCCATCATTCATAGATTTTCTTTGTGTACTAGTCTTGTGTAAGTTATTTATTTTTTCCATTATAGTATTACAAAACATGAAGAAAATTTAAAAACTTATTTATTGTTTTTTTGTGGTACCAGGGATCAAACTCAGTACCTTGCACTTTCAAGGCAGGTGCTGCACCACTGTGCTAAATCCCCAGCCCTTAAAAACATTTTTGATCTTTTTCTTTTGGTACTGGGGATTGAACTCGGGTCCCTGTGCTTGCATAGCAGGCAGCGCAACCACTGAGCTAAATCCCCGGCCCAGCATTTTTGATCTTAAAAAAAAGAATTACCCAGGCCCGGGGATTTAGCTCAGTGGTTCTGCCGCCTGCCTCACGAGCACAAGGGCCTGAGCTCGATCCCCAATACAAAAAAAAAAATTACTCATAGTTCTACCATGTAAGGATATCTTTAAATTATTAAAGTTATTGTTCAGAAGATAAAGTTTTGCTTTTGCTGTCTTAAAATTTGTATTTATTGACTTTTTTGTATCTAACAAAATTTTTCATTAAACATTTTCTGATTAAAAATATATTTGTTA